>WOXC01003786.1:0-582500 GCA_011680675.1 Gymnobelideus leadbeateri | reverse complement strand
CCCCCTACAAAAAGCAAAAAGAAAATCTCGTGGACAGTATGGCCCACAGGGTCATGAAAAGTCAAACACAACTAAAGGACCCAAAGACTTGCAGAGAGAGTGCAGGAAGAGAGGCTGCCTATCAGACAGCAGAAAACATGTGTAACAGCTTCTGCTGGAGAGTATGATAATCAATTGGCAAAGAGAAAAATGAGTGTCTTGCTGCATCAAAAGTACAGTTGAGGGGCAGCTAGGTGGCGCAATGAGTAGAGTGCCAGCCCCAAGTCAGAAGGACCTGAGTTCAGATGCGACCTCTGACACTTAACCAAAAAAAAAATAAGAAAACAACAACAACAACAACAACAAACCTAGCCCTGTAACCTTGGGCAAGTTTCTTAACCCCAAATGCCCTCCAAAAAGCAAAAAAAAAAAGGTACAGTTGAAATTAGGTAAAAATCAGTAGTGAACCCAGTGACTTCCTGGAGTGACTTCCTTCAAAACTACTTAGGGTACATATACACAAACATAAGGAGGCTGAAGAATTCAAAATAATATTCCAGAAAAGGCTTTCAACTAGGCTGGCAGATACATGAGTAGATAGAGATTAGAAATATAAAAGAAGGGGGCGGCTAGGGGATGCAGTGAGTAGAGCGCTGGCCCTGGAGTCAGAAGGACCTGAGTGCGGATCTGGCCTCAGACACTTAATGCACACACAAACAAAAACCTAGCCGTGTGACCTTGGCCAAGTTACTTAATCCCAATTGCCCTCCAAAAAGAAAAAGAAAAAAATATATATATAAAAGAAGGTTAGAGAAAAATTCTGAAGGGGCTTGAATGTAGGCTAAAGTGTTTTTTTAGTCCTATGAGCACTGCAGAGTCACTCAATGGTTATGAACAAAGTAATGATATGATCTGACCTAAGGATATTTTGTCAATAGCATGAAGGAATCCCAAGAATACAGAGAGACCAGTTAAGAGGAATTAAGATAGCCTAGGTAAAAAGCAAAGAAGGCGTGAACTAGACTGTTGGAGTAGAAATAGAGATGAGAAGGGGTGAAGAAATAGCACGTTGGTAGAATCACCAACAACTGGTGACAGGGATAAAAGGAAAGAATGGTCAAAGGAGGTAAGGAATGTACACTAAAAAGAGCCCCAAGTTCAAATCTTATTTCTCTGGTGCTTGCCATAACCACATAGCCTTAGACAAGTCACTTATCCTCCCCACATCCCTCTGTAAAATGAAGGGGCTGGGCTAAATGGCCTCAGAGGTCTCTTCTAGTTCTAGAGCTATGATACTAAAACTTTTTTTTAACCCAGACAACTGAACCAACATCATTAATAGAAACAGGAGAAAGAAGAGGGCTTAAATAGAGAAGAAATTTAACCCAAATATCTTGGATGTGTAGAGTTTGCTGTGCTAGCCAGTCCTCCAAGAAAATATATCCAGTAGTGTCAACAGGGAATCACAACTTCACAAAACTTACATGAAAACTAGATTTACTACAAGAGACATGAATATGCATGTGAAATCCAAAATCACAATCCATACAGAAGTTTGCATATTTATAATAGTAGGAGACAAAGGAAGGAGAAAACACAAATCTCCACCTAAATGGGAATGGTATGGGAGGGGAACCCAGGCCCAATAAAGGTGAGACAAGGACAAAATCCCTCCAGAAAGGGAGAAGCAAGGCCATGGCGAAAGCATGTTCTTTTTCCTTGCAAACTGCTAGACCATGAAGATAGGATGGTCCGCTTATCTACAAGGGTCCCAGCTGCACAAGCAGTTTCTCAGCCTCATGCAGACTGACTGGTACCTGTCCTGACTCCTAGACACACAGGAAGTCCAGCTTGGGATGCAAACAACACATTAAGTGGGCTCAGGTGGAGAGTTTCATCCTTGACACATTCCAGACCTCTTACATAGTCTGGGTCTGGTGTTTCTGGAAAATATGGCAATTCAAAAAGACAAGTTCAAGGGACTCCTTAACATTAGTTAAAAGCAGGCAATTGTTAAGAGTTCAAGGAAAAGGTGAGGGATAGAGATATAGAGTTAGGAGTGATCTACATAGAGGGAGTAATTAAAACCATGGGGGTAGAAGAAATTCTCAAGGGAAAAAAAATATTGAGAAAAAATGGGAAGAAGACTAAGGACAGGTCCTTAGGGGAATACCCACATTTAGGGCATAAAAGAAAAACTCATACACAAGTTGAGCTAATACAATAAGCATGACAATTCTACCTAAATTTATTCATTTATTCAGTGCTATAAAAATCAAACTATCAGAAGATTACAGAATTAGAAAAAAAATTACAACATTCAACAGCAGGAATAAAAGAAAGTAATACTCATATGGCATATGAACTTAATTAAGATGGTATGACCAAGTTTTCCACATTTGGTGTTTGATATCCCGATCTTCTATCCACTAGTTAATCCCATCTCAGGCAAAATGGATAAATTTGCATTTGCAAAATGGAAGTGGTAACATCATAATATTTGGCAAGCGAAATAATGAAAAAAGTGGAAAGAAGGTACCAGATGTCAAACTATAATATATAGCAGTAATCATCAAAACAATTTATTGTTGGTTAAAAAGAAAGAGGAAGATCAATTAGAACAGATCAGGTAGAGAAGGAAACAAACCCTAGTATGTGATAAACCCAAAGACCCCAGCTACTGGGGTAAGGACTTACCATTTGACAAAAACTTCTGGGAAAACTGTAGAAAGAAGAAATCAGGTTCAGACCAACACTTTACACTATAAACCAAAATAAGCTCCAAAGCGATATGATATAGATATTTAAAAATTACATCATAAAAGTAGGAGGAATAAGAAATTACCTTCTAGATCTGTGAATATCGTTCATGACCAAACAAGGGATGGGGATTACAAAAGATTAAAAAAATACTGACTACATAAAATTTAAGTTTTTGTACAAATAAATCTAAAGCAGCAAAGATTAGAAGGGAAACAGTTAATGGGGGAGAGGGGGATTTCTAATAAATTTCTTTGATAAAGTTCTTATTTCCAAAATCTATAAATAACTGATCTAAATCTGTGAGAATAAAAGCCATTCCCTAAATGATGAATGGTCAATTATGAATAGGCAGTTTTATAAGGAAGAAAGCCAAGATACCTATAGCCAAATGAAAAAAATGATACATATCACTAGTAATTGGAGAAATGAAAATTAATGCAATTTCCACTTCACATCTATCAGACTAGCACAGCTGACCAAACAGAAAATGTCAAATATTAGAAGGGCTATGGGAAAACAGGCCATTTGGTGGAGCTATGAATTGGTAAAGCTATTCTAGAAATCAATTTAGAACTATGCTCAAAAAGTTATTAAACTATGAATACCCTTTAACCTAGCAGTACTATTACTAGTACCATGTCTGAAATCCCACCCCAAAGGAGATCAAAGAAATAAGAAAATAAGTACAAAAATGTTTATACTGCTGTTGTTCTTTTTGTAGTGACAGAGAACTAGAAACTAAGGTAATAGCCATCAATTAGGCAATAGCTGAACAAATTTAGGCAAATGAATGTAATAATACTATTGTAATAGAACGATAAAAGAGGAAAGAGATGGTTGCTAAGAAACCTAGAAAGACTGATGTAGAATAAATCTAGCAGAACCAGAACAACCATATATATATATATATATATATACTATAAAAACAACATTATAAATATAATTTTCTCAAGGAAGAAGGAAAGTGGGAAGGAAAAAATGTTTGATTTTTTTTTATTTTAATTTTAATTTTTTAAAGTCTAATCTGACAAAAACTGGTTGTGTCACCATGGGCAAAAGTCAGTTAACCTCTTAGTGTCCTAGGCAACTTTCTAAAACTAGAAGCTGAAGAATAGTTGCCTCTTTGCCTGAGTAGATGAAGTCTGCTACATAAATAAAATCACAGGTCTAGACTGAAAAAAAAAAGCAGCTCATACTTTTATAAAATACTAAATGATTTTGCATTTATTATTTCATTTGAGCCACACTGAACACTGTGAGGTAGATACTATTGTTATCTCTGGCTCTTGCTGACTATAGTCCAGATTTTTATTTACTGAAGAAACGGAATGATCTCAGAAGGCAGTCATTCAATAAGCATTTATTAAGCACCTACTTGTGCTAAGCACTATACCCGAGGACCAAGTAAAAACTTAAAACCATCCCTGCCCTTTAAACAGTTGCTTAATTCATGCTTCTTCCTTGTTTGACTGACTGATAAACTTCCACTCAGATTCACCTGTTTGATCTTCCATCTTTCTTGGAAAGATGTGTGGAAGAGGTATGAAGATAAACACAAACTAGTACAAAACACACACCTAGAGGAACGAGGGAGAGGGAAAGATTAAGGAAATCAGGTGAGGCAGGAAGAAGGGAAAGAACCTGTAAATCAAAGTTTTAAAAACAAATGTTAAAAAAAAATTGGTTTTTTTTACCTGCAACTGGGAAATAAGATATACAGGCACTGGGGCACAGAAATCCATCTTGATGTACTAGAAAGTTAGGGGGGGATGGGGGAATATAAGAGAGAGCAGATTAGGGGAAGGGGTATTCAGTAGGCTTGCTATCTTGGGGTGGGAGGTAGGGGAAAGACAGGGAGAAAATTTGTCTCTCAAAATCTTATGGAAATGAATGTTGAAAACTAAAAATAAATTTAAAAAATTTTAAAGATATATAAAAAAGATTAATCAAATCAACAAGCATTTATTTATTAAGCACTTGCAATGGCTAGGCTTGCGTTAAGTACTGGTGGAGATTAGGATAGGCTTTTTATGGGAAGTAGAACTAAAACAGAGCCTTGAAAAAAAACAAAACTAGAAATAGCAAGAGAAGGAGGTGAGGAGAAAAAAACAGTTCAAAGCATGAAGGACCAACTGTGCAAAGACACCAAGAAAGATGGAAGATCAAACAGGTGAATCTGAGTGGAAGTTTATCAGTCAGTCAAACAAGGAAGAAGCATGAATTAAGCAAGCACTGGTTGCCTGCCATCCTTCCTTCTCAAGGAGGACCAAAATGACATCACTATTCTAAAATCAAGTTACAGGGTATCTGACTGTGCTCTGAAAGCTCTACCACAAGTCAGGCACAAATAGTCCATGTGAACATTTGGGGTAGATTCTCTAAATCTGTGCATCTCGGACAGGTGGTTTTTTTTGTTTGTTTTATTTTGGTTTTTTTGAGCTATTTCCAATTCTGCTTTGCTCAGAGCACCCTCTCTGATGAGGCCACACCATGCTGAGCAGTCTTGTGCCAGTACCTCTCAAGTCACACAAAACATATATTAATGTATGCATTTGTGCACACAAAGGGAGAGTCCCTAGTCTCAAGGGGCTTACACTCTAAACAGAAGAAAGCTGTATGCATACAATAATACATTAATTGACAGGAGGAGATTTGGGGAAAATACCCTAGCATTAAGAATTCATATAGAAAGAAGGTATTGCTTGTTACCCTTGAAAGAAAATAAGGATTCTTAGAGGCATCACAATTATATCCAACTTGTTCAGTCATTCCCCAATTGACAGGTATACCTGCAATTTCCATTTCTTTGCCACCACTAAGAGGGCTACTATAAACATTTTTGAACATTTAAGTTCTTTTCCTTTTCCCCTAATTATCTTTGGAAATAGCCTAATATTGCAGGGTCAAAGTACAGGTAGTTTAATGACTCTTTGGGCATAATCCCAGATTGCTCTCCAAAATGGTTAGATCAGTACAATTGCATCAACAATGAATTAGTGTCCCAATTTTTCCACATTCCCTCTTTGTCACTTTCCCCTTCTCTCATTTTAGTCAATCTGGGAGGTATAAAATGAGATCTCAAGGTTGTTTTAATTTGCATTTCTCTAATCAATAATGATTTAGAACATTTTTTTCATATGACTATAAACTGATTTGATTTCTTCACTGAAAAATTGCTTGTTCATATCTTTTGACCATTTATCAATTGGGGAATGATTCTATTCTTACAGATTTGACAAAGTTATTTATATATATATTAGATGAGATCTTTATATGATAAACTGTAAAATGTTTTTGGCCAATTTTCTGCTTTTCTTCTGATCTTGGTTACTCAAACCCAGTTTCCCCCAAGACAAAAAATATTTTCATCAACCAAGCCAAAGCAGCATATATAATACCACAATGTACTTATGTCATAATTTTTTCAAAAAGCACAAAAAGGATCTAAATTCATTCCCATTAAAACTGATCAGGCAAAGCTGGGCTGTTGGTGTCTCCTCTTCCCTGCATTGCTGCGCACCCCCTGTACAAGCCCCTAGCTAGTTCTGGACTGACCCTACTTTAAAGGGGATGAACAGAGCAGCCCGTAATACCCTGAGGTTCCCCCACCCCTCATTTCATCCATCCCACCTCTGGGCTGTTTGAGTTTTGTGACCAAAGCTAGGCCAGGGTCTCTTGTGTGGCCAAGCCTCTGACCCTCTCCCAGGGGTGGGGGTGGGCCTGGAATGCCAGAGACCCTAGCCTCTGCACCTCCCAGAAAGGCCAGAAACTGCCTCCCGTCCCCTTCTGCCCCCCCTCAGCCATCTGCTTTAGGATAGTGTGAATTCCATTTTGTACACGTGACTAGTATTGACCCAATAAATTCTGTGTGTTGGGGGGGGGGAGGAGTGTAGGGGAGATTGATCAGGCAAGTAGAGTTTATGAACTTTACCAAAATAACACCTTGATATATTTTCAGAAAACAAATGCTTTCTTTGGGTTTTAGCAGAAAATATTCAAAAAGCAAAGTTCTACAAGGTGGAGGTGCCAGTAAGTCCTTGAAAGATGCACAAAATTCCCCAAGGAAGCCATTTCTACTTAGGCTATTTCCAGACTGAAGAGCCTTTATGGGAAGACCTTCTGCTCTTTAATTGCAGAATATAAATGATCTTTCTCTAGAGAGAAGAGATGGCATTTACAAGCATATGGTTTTGCAATTTCTCTGCTCTTGTTACCCATGTGGTGTGTAATTTAAAGAAGTATTCCTTAAACTTTAAATTAATATCACTTGGGGAGATAAATGATGTCCTGTCTGCAACTTAAACATGCACACACAAAAATCACCACCTGCTTTCCTCAGGGGAAAGGCACCTCTCTTGCTCTGATGATATATACTCTTACTTCTTGGCATGGACAAGAAACAAGCAGGTGTAAATTTGGTCACACTGAAAAGTATGCAACCTCGATTCTGATAACCTTGCCATCATTCAATTCTAAAATTTACTGAGAAGTAATGTTGAGGTTTGGGGTCTAGGGGTGCCTGAGACCCCAAAATACCAACACACTGGATCCTGCCAAATGAATTCAACTCAAGCCTTCTCTCAACCAAAGTAAAACAAAATTTATTAAAGATTCGTCATATTGGGTAGACTCTTAAGGAGCATTTATAGGCCCAGACCTATACAATGATACAAGCAGGCCAGAACAATCTGATACATACTGAGTCTGAGTTAGATTAAATCTGAGCACTTTCATGGAGGCAAGATGGATCTTCTATGCAGAAGGACGGTGGGAGGGATCTAGGGGTGGTCTAGAGGAGGGGCCTAAGGAGGATCTTGATGCGACAAGGTCAAACTCCAGGAACCAAGAGATGGGGATTTTGATGGGATCAAGGGTGGGAACCAGTCTGAGGTAACAGACAATGGAGAGCTAGATTAGGTTAAGGGTAACAGTGTATCATAGTGATAATGGAAAGCTTATGGCCTAAGGGGAACACCAAATCAAATGGGAAGATTCAAAGGAATCAAGAGGTTTCCCAGAAACTATACCCCATCAGTAACATCACAACTAGAATAAAGATATACTTACAATGAGGAACATCAAAGGCCACCACCAGATTTCAGGAAGCAAGATTTAGGTCCTTCCAATCTAGCAGAATTGCTAAATGAAATCTTTCTCCATGGTGACCATATGAAGCTACAAGAGTAGTCTGACTAAAAGATCTATCACCAGATTTCCTCTCTTCAGAAAAGAATATTGAAATTTTAAGTATGAAAAAGAATAGTGTTATCTATTCTTAAACTCAGCATAATTTTTCTTTTAACTGAAAGGTACGTTGTTTACCCAATAATTATATATTTGTAAAGAAAAGTTTATGGATATCAGTTTTTAAATATTGGTAGAATTCTGTTTTAATAATCTTGACAGAACATAAAAATAGCTTAACAGAAAATACAAAATTCCTTTTCAATTCTATGTAACTCCTATTTTCCAAAAACCTCAATGAATCTCTTGCCTTTTTCACAGGCTAGAGTCACCTCTTCTAACCTGAGGTACACTTATGTGTAAAATACATCCAGACATGTTAAAATGCTTCTTCTCTTGTATGGCATAAAGGAGCAAGCCAGAAGATCCCCGAGATTAAAATTGGAAGTGGATTTTATTACCGTGGGATTGGTGGGGTTACTTACATACCCAAAAAAGGCAGTGAGCTGGCACAGATAGTGTGCCAGTTTTTAAAGAGATTCAATATTCAGGCTGTGTAAACTGAAACTACAAATCAGTGATTGGTCAGTGTACATTTGAATTTCTCGTGGGCCTAGTTTACCCTAGGCTGAGGGACAGGGAACCCAGAATGGGTGGAGATGGGGAACACCTGGTGGGGGAGGAAAAGAATGGAGCAGGGATTTTATGCCCACAGATCAATTAGGGTAGGGGAGGGTGGAGTTGTGCTGAAACGCCTAATCACAGATCAATTAGGAGAAGGGAAAGGTGGAGTTGTGCTCAACAGTCTTAGGGTACCCAGTGCAAAGTAGGAGCCTAAAAGGAAAGGGATGGAGGAGTTACTTTTCTCTGTTAAGACCTCCCTCTCCTCCAAAAAAAAAAAGAAAACCTAATCCAAGTAAAATTGCCAAATGCCCTGCAGCACTTTCCAATTCATTTAATCTAGCCCTTCAGCCTCCAGCTTTCCCTGGAAAGATCTACAATCCCTACAGACATTTAACTCAGATCTTCTACTTGTCTGTTCCCAAACACCTTGGACACCAGACATTTTATAGAGCATCAGTAAGGGAGTGACATTTACAATCACTATAAGGTTAAGGTTTTATCAGGTCCAGATTTACATGAACTGATCACTTCCTCCAGCTACTATGCCTATAATTAGGGTAGAAGCTAACTTATGACTAGGATATCTATGACTAGATATGACCAGATGAGATGGATCTGACCAGATAGCTAGGTCTTTTTTTTCCAATCAACTCTTGAGAGCATTTAGCACATGAAGCAGATAACTATGGTTTTTCTTTTATAAAAAATACCTTTTATTAATATCAATGAATATTTAAATTGATTACCAAAATTCACCATAAGTTTAAAAGAAAATACTAGTACAAGACTTGAAGAAAAAGTAAAACAAGAAATTTCTGTCTCTAAACTTATTCAGAAATCATTATATGCCTTGTCAAAAACACACATTTTATTCAAATATGTTTATGAAAAGCAAAAAATTTTCAGCAAAAATTTTTAGCCCATAAATTAAGTCCCTAGCAGGAGGCTTATCTCTAGGGTAGTAGAAGAGTAACCGTTGTAAATGCAATCCAATTTAATTCTATTCATTTATTTAAGTTTAAATTTATTTACAAAGCATTGTTATACAAATAGCACACTTCCAAGGAGGGAGTATATGGAAATATTTGTCTGCTTAACCTTTAGCTTATGCAACAAATAATTCACCAAAGAACAGAGAAGGAGTTCTTACTCCCAAGAAACAGAGCAGAGAAAGGGAAGGAGGTGGAAAAGGCAAGGATAAAGACCTCCACAGATTAATCAGGAGTGCTAACAGGGAAAATGAATACATTTTTACTAATAAGCTTCAGATACTTAAATGATGTGATCAGGTTTCTATAACAGGTTTAAGGATGCAGCAGAAGGGAAACTGTCAGAATTTTTACTCCTTAGTTTGTTACTGTTTAAGCAAGAGGGACTCTCTGGGGCCCCATTTGGGGTTTTCTTGGCAAAGATATTGGAGTAGTTTGCCATTTCCATCTCCAGGTCATTTTACAGATGAGAAAACTGAGGTAAAGAAGGTCAAGTGATTTGCCCAGGGTCACACAGTCAGTAAGTGTCTGAGGCTGGATTTGATTTTATGAAGATGGCATTCTATCCGCTTTGCCACCTACCTACAGGGGACTTGAATTCAGGAGTAAGATTAGGATTATATATATGTATTTGAGAACTGTCTGCAGAGAAATGACAACTGACCCATGTGTGGTAGGAATGCAGTTTCCTGAAGAAGCTCCCTTCATCCTGACACAGCTTTTTCCCCACAAACAGATCCCCTACATATAACCTTCTTGGGCCTCTTCTTCCCTGGAGGCTTCCTCTCATAAAACCTGATTGGCTCCAGGTTCTCAGATGCAGTTTCATGGCCTAGGGGCAATAAAAAGCCTGAGCCAGGTAGGCTCCTCATCTCTCGGACTAGAATGTCCAAGATCATGGAAGTGACCAACCTGAGGCCCCATCCAGAGAAGTAAGCACTGCTATATCCCCTTATTGGCTATACTTGTTGCATATCCTTGTTGCATTTGGGCAAACTAAACCTCTCCCTTTGTCAAATATTCAATGACTCACTGATGCCTCATTTTAGTACCAACACTGAACCTCAACTTTCAAGCTCCACAACCCTGCCTACAACATGAGATCACTAAATGAAGAGTATAGAGGAGAAGAGGGTCCATCTTGGAAGACACATAGAAAATAAGATATGGATCCAATAAAAAACCAGGTAAAAAGAAAATAAAAGGAGGTATCTACCAACATTAAAAATTCCAGAAAGGTCAACAAAGATAAGAATTAAGGAAAGGCAATGGATTTCACAATTAGTAGGTAATTGGTAATCATGGAGCTAGAAGTTTCAGTTTAGTGGTAGATTCAGAAATCAGACTACAAGGGATTGATAAAAGGTAATGAAAGAGAGGCAGTAAGTGGAACAAGATTTTTCCTAATTAGAAATTTTGTTGAGAAAAGAAAAAGAGATGACTTATTCTAATTAGTTCTGCTGGGAATGAATAAAGAGAAACAGGATAATAGTTTTGATAGCACAGCAGAGTCTACTGAAGGTATTTTAAGAAAAGGATAGACCTGTGCAAGTTTACAGGTAATGGGGAAGAAGACCGATGATCAAAGGGGCAAGCAAGTTCTAAGAGGGGAAAAAGAGGGGAGGGATCAAGTGTATGCATGGAGTAGACAGGTTTGGCCAGGAGAAAAAGCATCATTTCTTCAAACACTTAAAACAAAGGAGGAAAGAATGGGGATTATGTGAAGAGATTTGGGGATATGGAATAAGTGAGCCAAGGGAAATGATCTCAGATGCAGTCAGTACTGGAAAGGGTGGCCAGGGTGGCTATGCCATCAGGGAGGGGGAGGTTTCAGTAACAGCTAGTAGATGGAAGGATTAGGAGGGGAAAAAATTTAGGAATTAGTGATATTTGTTGTCTATAGAACAAGTATTTCATAGGGTGGTATTTGGTTGAAATTTGGGGATGGAAAGGTTGATGTGGGTGGGAATTAGAAATTGGATGGTGGAGAGTAAGGGATGAGTTCTCGATGATCTACAGGGGTTCAGAATCACTGGAATATGCAGACCAGAAGTCACTCATCACTGGCACTACCTTCTCTTCCCAAATGAGGTTGGAGACTGGATTCTTCTCTCTAAAGGGCAGAGATTAGGCAGGAAAGGACATAGTAGGAAATGGAAGTCAAAACTTCATAGCAGAAAAACAATGTTCAATTCCCCACTGACTTTCCTCTCTACCTCTTCCCTCAAGGGACAGACTATCACAGGAAGTTAAAGGCCTGAGGTTATGGTGAAGGTCACTCCTCTGCAGAGGAAGGAGGTTCTCCACATTGCAACTGGCAGATTCAACAGACCACTTCAGCTGGAAGCCAAAGGTGGGCACTGCCTTGTGCTGGCCTAAGTATGTCAACCTGATCCTGCCTCTTGCCACTTTCCCTCAGGGGACACACAGCAGGAAATGGAACAGCACTGCCAGAGGAAGGTCTGGCTACTCTTCTCACTTGAGACTGAAGACCAGGTGCAGTATCCTAGTGTGGGAGGAAGCTGCTTTGGTGGGGCAGATGGAAGTCACCCCTGTGGGCACCTTGTCGATTCTGCTCAGGGAAATCTGCTGAAGAGCAGAAGATGGAAGCTCAGAAGGAGGTCTGGCTTCTCAAATAGAAATCCCAACCTCTGATGTCTGTTAGGGCCCACCTTTCAGGGCTGACGTCAAACTCACCTCTCCAGCCCCCTCTGCAGCACACCAATCACCTTCCTCGATTCTAGTCACCCTCCTGAGACCCTTATGGTCACCCCACCTCAACCCTTCGGAGAGTTCCTTTCCCAGTCGCCCACTGCGACCTCTGGTTCACCCCCAAGAACCCGTTGGGGGAGCCTGCTCCTTCCAAACAGACAAAGGAATCCTGACACCAAGATGTAATGTCTTGCCATTTAATCTCTTTCTTGTTCACAATCCCCTCTTCTCTCCCTCCTCCTCCTTTCGCCTTGCCTCCCTCCTTTTAGCTCCTTTCCCCTCCCCCAACTCTGTGTTCCCACGTGCCTCAGCAGTAGCAGGCTTCTCATGGCAGGGGAATGCTCTCCTGTTAGCAGTGCATACTCAATACCCCAAAATCACGGGAGTAGAATATACGCTCAGGTGCCTCCAACCCTGCTTGAGTTGCTCTGTCCTTTGCCTGAGTTTTCCGTGGGTTCTCAGAGTTCAGGTAGAGTCTTAAAGGGCCTCAACAATGTCCATTAAAGATCCTTCTTCATCTCACCGGGGAAATAGGGTAAAATTTATTGGCTGGATTCAGGGATGAAAACAAACAAAAAAAAGAAGCAGCAATTAAAATTACATTGGCATATAGGATGGTGGCCAGTTAATACGGTCATGAGACATCCTAGAGTATTTTGCTTTAAACTGTCTGACTAGTGCCAGAAGAGTAGCCTAAACAAATAAAGATACTGTTTTGTTCTCTTGGAATTCTACATAAAAATATTAAATCAGATTCTGTGAGGGAGGAAAAAATTTCCAATATACAAAAATCCTAACAGAGAGGAAAAAGTCTTAATTATTCATATAGTTATGTATAAATATGTGGAAGTGTGTATATATTTTTTTTCAATGAATCTATTTTTTCCCAGGTAAAGAGTAACATTTGCAGGTATACAACTGTATGAAGCAAACATTTCCTTACGATACAAGGAAGGATATAGAAACCACAAACTAGATTTTAAGAAACGAATTCTAGCAGTAATAATGTAATGGGTCCTACAACAGGATGGCAATAGGAGAAAGACTGGGAACCAGCTATGAAATTCTTAAGAAAGGAGGGCCAGCGAAAAGAAGGCCAGTAGATTACTGAAACGACAGTCTGAAAATGGTGAAAGAGACAGTAAACCGAAAAGGAGAGGTTGCTGAAACAGAAAGAAAGGGTAAAGAAGTGGTAACAAAGGGGCAAGAATACATCTCCTCCTTGTCCTGGGTCAGTATGTATATGTGTAGGTGGTAGTAAGGTAGAATAAAATACTATGTAATGGAGAAGAAACATCCTGTAATGGGGAGGGTGGCCAAAGATGGTTGAGGTGAGAAATTAATAAATAAGGAATTAACTTGCCTTTAAAGGAGGAGTTCTTATCCCAGATGGATTTCAAGGGGTATGAGAACATGGATGTTTGGGGGGAAAAATTACATTTTGATTTTTGCTAATCTCAAACTGGAATAGAGAATTTCCTATAATGATAAATGTTGGCAACAAACCATGGAAATATTTAGCAATACCTTTAACTTTGTCAACAATAGAAATCACATATACTTTCATATAACATTACTTTTATCACTGATAGGTAATTATTAGATCAGCCATTACTGAAATGTTGAAAACGAAGTACAATGAAGACTATTTTAATATGGAATCACTTGCATTAACATACATGACAGGACCAAAAAGCCAGAGTGATTTTTGTGACACCCTCCTTCCAAAAAATCTTGCAAATGGAAGTAAGAAAAACTAAGTCAGGAAAAACTAAGAGAACTTCACATCTATCCTAAAAATGCTTCTAAAAATCTGCACTCTTCGTGGGAAGAAATGTCATTTAGAAAACAGGTAAAACACTTTCAAAACCTGGATGTGTCAATTCACATAAACTTTTTCTTGAACATCTTATAAAGCTGCTTCCCAGATTGTCAAAAAACAAAACACATAATTGGCAAGAACTGGGATGATCAGACTGGTCTGTGATCTAGAATATAAGAAAAAACTGAAAACCATTCTAATGTCAATTGATGCAATACATTCTAGAACTGTTAATATTTCTTTCAACATTGTGAAGTACATCACTGAGAAATTTGCAGCCTTAACATTCCCTATGGTGAGGGATAACTTGCAGTGAAGTTTCCCATTCTAAATATCATATATACATTCTTATTACTTCCTTATATTTTGTAACTAAGTTCAGTACTGTTTCCCCATATATATGTGTAAGTCATTGTGTATTTCAAAGTAATGTAAGAGCTATTGAGTATTAATACAATTGATTGGATTAACTATTGAGACCAAATTAGAGGTGTTTTAGTTTGGGGAAAGGAATGGTACTGTGAGAGGTAGCAAAGGGTTAAGTTTCTATAGAACCGCAAGAATTGCTGAAACAAGATTACTGATAAAAAGTACCAGACAGTAGCCTTGGGAAGAAGTTGAGTTCCCAGTTCCCAGAGAACTTGTGGATAATACTAAAAATGAAATAATGTAGAATAAAAGGAGCTGGCAGCAGCAGGTGGATTTGACCAATCAGAAAGCAGACAGTGGCCTTGGGACACTCAGGCCCAGATAAGGACACATATAGGTTGGACTGAAGGGGGTTCAGTATTCTGAGGTTTTTACTGCTCTTGCGTAGTGGACCTCATGTATTATGTATGTTATATAACAAAATTAGAGCCTCATTAGTAATAATTAGGTTAATGTTTGGGAGGGGCAGGTAATCTTTGTCTATTTAACCTAGCTTTTGCTCTTGTAAGGCAGCCTCCTCTCCCTGGATTTCCCAGAGACAGGACCGCCCATTTCTCAAGAGATTCTAATAAAACTTTCTACAATCACTTTGAGAAATCTCCAAGTAGTCAATTTTGGGTTAGGGTCTCCATACCCTACACACTATCAGTATGCAAATGAATGAAACTACAGACATCTGACAATGTGATACTACCTGTAATACTTAGGTGCATTTGGTGTATCCTTTTCAGAAGGAAATGGTAAAAAGTTTTTTTTACCAAACAAAATTTTTCCTGGAAAGAAAAGCTTCATACTCTCCAGGGATGCAGTTCTTATGATGTTTGGTAATACTATGTATCTGGATCTGCTTGTGTAGTGATAAAGGAAGCTGCTCACATTGTCGTGACATTTTTCTTTTTACAAAAGAATGCACTGGTCACAAAAAAACCTTCTGTCAACATCCATAAAAGTCACCAACTTTATCAGAAGCAAGTCATGGTTTTTAAAAGATGTCAAGCAATAGGAACAAAATATCAAATCTTTCTATACTATACAGAAGTTTGCTGATTTTCAAGATGAGAATCTTGAAATGCTTGTTTGAATGAAGGAAAGAAGTTTCACTTTTTCTGAAAGATAAATAAAACTTAGTCTTAGAAAGGAAGGATTTTATCCATCAATTGGCTTACCGCTGGCAGATATCTTTAACCATATGAATGGGAGAAATCTTTTGACTCAAAGTTTTAAAATTCACTATTATGGATGCTACTAAAAAAATTACAACTTTCTTGGCTAAGCTGTCAATATGGTAAAAGAGCAGAGGCAGAGATCTTTAAAACTTTAAAATGACGAAGGAAGTGCTTATCAAGATGCAGATGAGATAGAAAATTCCATATCAATTTAATTGAAAAGAGAAAACTAAAAACACCTGAAAACATTTTAGAAATGTTTCAAAAGTTATTTTTATCTTGGTGTCATTAAAGCTGAGCCACAATCCTTTTCTTCCTGGTATGAACTTTATCAAAGATGATAACTATCCAAAGCCAAATTTACTGATCTGAACAAAAACTCATTATAACTGGAATTTAATTCAAAAAGTCTCACAGAATTTTGGTGTTCCTTGAAAAAAGTTTGTCCTCCACTTAGAAAGCAAACAAATGTAAAAGTTTCCATCTGCAACAATATATCTTGTTTCTTTTGTAATTCTACATATTTTATTTTGTGCATTAAAAAATATTCTTAGGAGCAGGGATCTAGATGCCTCACCAAGCTCCTAACAGACCCATAACACCAAAGAGATCTTTAAAAACCTTGCTCTTCAAAGAGGACTGGTCTTACAAATCCTAACCTATTAGGTGATAAATTGGTTCCAAAAAGCATCAGAGGTCTTAGCCTGTCCAGTTTCCAGGGAATTCATTGATTCTACCTATTTTCTACAATATCTTTATCTTCTTTATCACTTCATATCAGGAAGTATATCTTCTCAGTTATCCTAATTAGGGGGGAAAGGGAAGAGAATAATTTTACTTAAAGAGTACCTACTATATTCGAAGCACTGTGCTTAGAGTTTTGAAAATATAATTTCATTTGATCATTTACTTAAACTCTAAAAAGTCTGAACTTGCTTATTCATATAATCTTAAAGTATGAGTGCCCCAGAGTTATCTATTCCAACCTATCTTTGAATATAATTTCCTCTACAACATTCCTCACAAAAAGTCATCCAATCTCCCCTTAAAAGATTTTCAGTGACTGGAAACTCATTATCTCCTGAAGCAACTCAGTTCATTCTGTGACATCTCTAATTGTTAGAAAGTTTTACCTTCCATGGTGCCAAATTCTGTCTCTCTGTAACTTTAATCAGCTATATTCTGCTTTCTGAGGCCCAAGAAGAACAAGTCTATTTTCTCTTCTATATGACAGCCCTTGAAAAATATCCCTCTCCCCTTTCACTTTTTCACGTAAAACATCCCAAGTTACTTTGTCAAGATCCTCATGTGACATGTTTCCAGTTAGACAGGTATTCGTGGGGCAGCTAGGGGGCACAGTGAACAGAGCATTGGCCCTGGACCTGAGTTGAAATCCAGCCTCAGACACTTAACGCTTACTAGCCATATGACCTTGGGCTTAACCCCAATGGCCCTGCCTTCCCCCCTCCAAAAAGGGAAAAAAAGACAGGTATTCTTAACCCGGGATTTATGAATCCCATGGAGGTCCATGAAGACATTTCAGGAGATCTATGAACTTAAATGGGGGGGGGGGGGGAAATCACATCTTTATTTCAATATACTTGGTTTCCTTTATAATCCTGTGTATCTTATTCTGTGCATTTAAAAACATTATTATGAGAAGGGTCCATAGGCTTTATCAAACTGCCAAAGTAATTGGGGGTCTTGAATAATTTTCTTTTCATGTATTTCATATCTACTTATCTGTGTACATGTTGCTCCCCTAGTGGAATGGCAGTTTTCTGAGGAAGGTACCTTCACTTTTGTCTTTGTATTACCAGTACCAAGAACAATGACTGGCATAAAGTAAGACCTTAATAAATAATTGGTGGATTTAACTGAACTGAAATCATTACAC
Source organism: Gymnobelideus leadbeateri (assembly GCA_011680675.1). Lineage (NCBI taxonomy): Eukaryota > Metazoa > Chordata > Mammalia > Diprotodontia > Petauridae > Gymnobelideus > Gymnobelideus leadbeateri. The sequence goes on along the minus strand of WOXC01003786.1, from coordinate 564,935 downwards.
CAATGAAATCACAGGTCCAGGACCACACCCAACCCCTCACTCAAAAAAAGGTTTTTGTGGGCTAGTCTAGGAACACACATACTATTTATAACTATATTACTACAGGAAAAGCAATATTTTGAATTTTTAAAAAATGACCTAAAATTTCATTTTAAAAATTCAACTTATTTATAAATTGAAGAATGCATATGGATATCTAATGACTACATGTACTAACTAGGTTTCCACTGGCTACAATCCTCTTAGGGGTTTGCTTCATTTTATTTAAACACATTCTTTAAAAGTAAATAAATTTATGTATATTGTTGTTTATTGTTCATTCATTTTAGTCATGTCTGACTCTCTGTGACTCCATTTGGGGTCTTCTTGGCAAAGATACTGGAGTGATTTGCCATTTCCTTCTCCAACTCTTTTTTTTTTTTTTTACAGATGAGGAAATGAGACAGAGTTAAGTGACTTGTACAGGGTCACAGAGCGCTTAGTAAATGTTGGAGGCCCGATCTAAACTCAGATCTTCATGATTCCAGGCCTGGTACTCTACCCACTGTGCCACCTAGCTGCCCCAATATAACATAAATGTTATCTTGATGACTTAGTCAGTAGAGTAAGCAGCTATCCATTAGAACCATCCAAAAATGGCATGGATTGCCTCAGGAGGCAGTGGATTTATTATCACTGGTAGTCAAGCAAGGTCTGAATGACAGTTTGAAAGAAATACTGTAGACAAGGCTACTTTTCAGGGACAGGTTTGGACTAGAGGTAATCTCTGAGCTCTCTTCTATTTGAAAATTATGTAATGATTTTCTTCATTACTAAATCTCCAAATGCCTATAACACTGCAATGACACCCTTTTCTCCCCAGGGATTAAGCAAAACTGAGCTAAATGTAATGAATAGGCAGGACTGGGCCTAGAATTAACTGATGAAGACTAGGGGAAGAACCAAGTACAGGAATTAACTGATATGTTCTCTAGGTAAGGAGCTCTTCAGGCCCTGCCTGCCATAAACCCCCTTTCCCAAATAAATCACTCTGACATAAAAAAAAATTTCAAAACGGGAGGTCCTTGACAAATATCAAATGACCCAGGTTTGCTCATGATCATCTCATTTTAAAGTACATAAAAGCATATGTGGTGTGCTTATTCTGAAAATGCCTTCATAATTCTGAACCCAAAGAAAAGAGGTAAGTAAGCCTGATTTTTTAATATTCAAAATAATAAAGTTCCTATACTCATCCTCTGTATCTCAGTCCTCATCCTCTTCTTCCTATGAAGCAAAAATCCCTCTTCTCAGATTTAGGCAAGGAGTCAAAAAGTGAGTTATAGAGGAAAGTAAGGGGGAAAGATTAGCAATACCAAGGATTTTAGAAGAAAAAAAAACTTAGATAAATGTACTGAGCAAAAGCAGATGATCCAACAGAGAAGATTTTAACATGTATTGAAAAACAAGAAAATGAACCAACAAATAACGAAGCAAACACCCTATGAATTCCCAAGAAAGCATAGGCCCATATCTAGATTTATCTGAATGGCTTAAAACAGAAATAAGAACAGTTAAAGCACAACTTATTTAAAGCATAATTTATGCCCTACACAGCAGAAATAATTGGTAGAACAGAGAAAGGCTGAAAAGAACAAGGCTGTAAGTCTAGATGACTGGGAAAATGGTGATGCCCTCCAAAGCCAGAAGGAAATTTAAAAGGGGAAAGGGAACAATGAGCTCGGTTTTGGACATTTTGAGTTTGATGTATCTATAAGATATCCGGTTTCAGATGTCTTAATAAGAAGCAGAAAAATGTGAGACAGAGGTCTAGAGAGACATTAGGGCTTGATAAACAGACATAAGAATTATCAATATAGAGATGATAACTGAATCCACAGGAGCTAAAGAGAGATCATTACCTGAAATAATGAAGATGAAAAAAGGAAAAGGGCTCAAGACAAGACCTTGGGGGACACAGTTAATAGATGTGAATTAATGGAATACAACAAGAATGAGAAACAGGATAAGGTGAAAAAATATGCAATCCATTGTTTACAAGAAACAAAGCTAAAAAGCAAAGAATAAAAATGAAGGAATAAAACAAAACATACTACAAGTGAATCTACAAAAGCAGAAATTAAAATACACTGTAAAAAAAAACAACAAAAAATTCATAACATAAAAAGAAATAAACATGGAAACTACATTACACTGAATGTGATCACAGACAACCTATGTAAATATTAAATTTCTATGTTCCATATACCTCAGCATCTAAATTGACAAAAGAAATATTAATTTAATTACAAGAACATATAGACAATAATGCAATACAAATAGAGACTTTATGTCCACATTTCAGCTTTGGAAAAAGCTAATAGAAAACTAAACAAAAAGGAAAATATGAAATTGAATAAATTTCTGGAAAAATTAGCTAAAAATTGTTAATGGGGCAGCTAAGTGGATCAAGTGAATAGAGTGCCAGCCCTGGAGTCAGGAGGACCCAAGTTCAAATCCAGCCTCACACACTTAACACAAAAACTAGCCATGTGACCTTGGATAAGTCTCTTAACCCCAACTGCCCTACCTTCCCCCCTCCAAAAAGCAAAAAAAAAAAAAAAAATTAAATTAAAATTAAAAATTGTTGATGGTATTGTGAACTGGTCCAATCATTCTGCAGAACAATTTGGAACTATGTTTAAAGGACTATAAAACCTTGCACACACTTTAAACAAGAATTACCACTCCAAGATTTGTAACTTAAAGGGAATAAAAAAAAAAAGGCAAAAAGACCTATATGTACAAAAATGTTCCTAGCAGCTCTTTTTGTGGTGGCAAAGAACTGGAAATTGAGGGGATGCCCATCAACTGGGGAACGGCCGAACAAGCTGTGGTACATGACTATGATGGAATACTATTGTGCTATAAAAAGACTTATATAAACTGATAAAGTAAAATAAGCAGAACCAGGAGAAAACTGTACAAAGTAACAGCAATATTGTAAAGATGATCAATTGTGAAAGACTTAGCTACTCTGATCAATACAATGATACAAGATAATTCCAAAGGACTCATGATAAAAAATGCTATGCACCTATGAAGAGAGAACTGATGAATCCTAAGTGTAGACTGACACATACTGTTTTTTTATTTTATTTTTCTTGCTTTGTGGGTGGGGTAGAGAAAACATGACTAATATAGAAATGTTTTGCATAACTTCATGTGTAAAAAAATGAACTAAAAGACTTATGGTACCTTCTAAATAAGACTACTAAAGATACAATTATTTCTCAGCAACACATATAATTTTTATAAAAACTGATCATATGTTAGTGCACCAATGTTGCAAATAAATATGAAAAAGAAGAAATATTTTAAAACATCCACTAGAGTCCAAAATGTAATAAAAATAATAATTAGTTCAGGGAGCATACAACAACAAAAAGACAGACCTAAATGGAAACTTAACAATGAAATCCTATATAAGGAGCGAGTCAAAAAAGAAATCACAAAAACAATTAATAATTAGGGGAAAGAAAATGATAGTGAAGCAGAATACCAGGATTTCCGGGATGGAGCTAAAACAACCCTCTGGGGGAAAATTATGCCCCTAAAAACTAATTAGAGAGAAAAAGACATGACCGAAGGGAAGAAAAAACCCTGTGTTCAATTAATTCTAGCCCTTACTACTTATTCGACCTTGGGTAAATCATTTGTCACTTTCTTCACCTGTCAAATGAGAGATTTGGACTAGATGACCTAGATCGTCCCTTTCAGATCTAAATTTCCAAGCCTATGATTTATAGTTCCAAGGGGGGCAATTATGTTATCCATTAACCTGTATATTAAAACAGAACCTAATTCTGAATGCCAGTCATGAATGGGACTAGGTAAGGAAGACTAAAGTGTATTATATAAGACGCCTGCCATGTTTAAATATTTATGCTCAAATGCATCTATGATCTCAACAATTTGGATTTCCACACCAACAAGAGATCACAACCCATTCAAACTTGCCTATCCCATTAGACTTTGTTCATGCCCTTCCCTATGTTCAACCAGAGGTAACTCTCTTTTCTTTCTTTTATTAATAATAATAGGTAACATTTATATGATGCTTATTATGTTCCAAGGATTGTGCTAAGTGGTTCCAAATTATCTTATTTGATCCTCAAAAAAACCTAGGATGTAGGTGCTATTGTCCTATTTTACTGAGGAAAAAAGAGATTTAAGTGATTTGCCCAGGGTCACACAGCTTGTAAGTGCCTGAGGCTAGATCTGAACTCCGTTCTTGCTGCCTCCTGGCCCAGCATTCTAGTCACTATACTACCTCGTTTTCCTCACTTTCTCTTAACATTGAGAGAGCACTATCCACATCATCCCTTGCCTTTACCATGTGACCAATATTATCTTCCTTCCCTTTCAAACATTTTGTCAACATCTTTTACTACCATTCTCCTTCAGAATTCCTCAATGGTTGTGTATCATAGCCTGTTCACAAACACCAGTATGTACCTCTCCACAGCCTTCAGTGTCATGTCCATTTTCAATTATTCAGAAACATGTTCCATTTCTAATGTCTAGCCACACAACAATACCATACAGTAAGATTTTCAGATTTAAAAAATGTGGGATTTAGGTTTCAAGAGAAGTTTGGGGTCATTAAAGGAATTCTATAATTTCCTAGAGATAATACAAGCTACTCTTCTCCTTCTATTTAATTCTAGGTCCAACTTACTGATCATTTGTACTCTCAGTCTCAGATGTAGAAACTGATGGACAAGTACTGTAGATTATCTACTCAACTGTACATCAAAATATGAGCAAGAGACAGTCTTCATACACTTGGTCTTTCCTGAAGAGATAAACAGCTCAAACTCAAAATGATTACACATCTCTTCTAGGAGGCTCTTCAATGTCATTCAAAAACAGGAGCATCTATATGACCTCATTAGTCTTTTTCACTTAGACTAGGAGATGAATCTTTTCCCATTTTAGCAGCAAACCATTTTGGCAAGCATAAAACACCCTTGTTTTATGCCCTGTCTGATATTTATGATTCTAGGGTCACTAAACAAGGTTATTTCTACTGTTAGCTTTCAAGAAATTTCCAATGATTTTGCTATGTGGATATGAAACATCTATACAAAGTCCCACTCTAATACTTTGTTGCACAATGGAAGAGACCCTGGGTTCCATTAGCTCTAGCAGGTTCTAGCATGCTGTAACTGCTTCAAGCATGGTTCCAACAAATAGATCAAGTATTCCTTAGAGGTAATGGGACATTAAGACAAAGGGTCTGCTTCAAATTCTGGTTCTGCCACATAACAGCAATGATCATGGTTTATCTGTTTGAGGCTTGTGAGACCTCAAGTGATGCCTCCCACCTACCCATAATTTCCTCAACTGAAAGTGATCTGTTTCCTCTTCTAATCTTAGGGGATTTAATCTTTATCTCTCCTTGACTATTATCATATACTACTTTCTACAACAGTGACCTATTCACCCCACCCCCACCTTCATTAAACTGTAAGCTCCCAGAAAACAAGAACCAGTTTTCTTCATCTTGGTATCTATCTATCCATTACTGACATCACATGCCAGGAACACAAGCACTCAATAAATGCTTCTGGATTGAATTTGTGGAAAGACTATGGTCAGGTCAACTCTCTGTGTATCTCCAAATGAACAATTCAAAAACAAAACTTAAGACTAACCAGGATTATTCATGTGTTCTATTGAATTTAGAATGAGAATTAGAAGTTTAAAGGGTTCTTTAGTTTTTACCGGAACAAACACCTTGGAAATACTTCACAGGGTAGAGGTAAAGACTGAAACCACCCTAATGTATAATACCAGATAATGCAAGCTAAAGTGTAAAATTCACTAAACTATCTATTTCCATTAGATTGTAAGCCCCTTGAGGGCAAGGACTGCATTTCACCTCTTTTTATAGCCTTTCTTTAGCTCAGTGCCTGGCACATAGTAGATGCTTAACAAATGCTGACTGAGTAACATTCTCATCCTTTAGGGTTCTCACATCACCCTGGACAGTGTATGAAGAGCATTCACTCTGCCTTCTCTCTCCCTTGGTTTTTTTTATAAAGTCACCCTCATTTCTAAGTTGCTTGTGGAGAACAAGTGTGCTGGGGCAAATGATGGTCACATGACGCAAAAAGACAACGATATAGTTCTGATAAGTGCAGTTGTTATTACTTGTAATAATATTTGAATACATTGTACTAGCATTTTCTGTTTAATTTCTTCAGGGGCAACTTATGTTTCTATAATATTCTTGCCCTGATGTAAATTACATGATATTTCCCTAATTAATAAAGGTTATTATAGCATGAACTCCCATTAAAGCTACGGAATCATCAATTCCAGCAATTTAATTTGGTTCTAACAAAGCTACTCTGAACATTTGCAATATAGCCTGTGCTGAAGGAAATTGGCTTTTCATTTGTAGAGTGTTATAAAAATGCTCTATTGTGCATACTATGTAATAGTTTATCAACCTCCAGGTATCTCAGCTACTTTCCACAAAAAATATGAAATAAAAAAGTTAAATTCTAAGAAATTATTCCCTGAAAAATCCTGACTTAAAGCATATTTACTTTCTCCCATTCCAGAAAAGCAATATAAAAGAAATGTTCACAAATTTTAATAGTGACCTTTTTGTTGTTTTTTCACTGCATAATCTTTTCCCTTTTACTTGTATGTTTATTCCTACCCCATACAGTGACTTGAGAACAATGGGAAACCTCCTGTGGCAATTAAGTGGCTAATCCAAAATTATCCTCACGTGGTCCAGGAGTTATTTTCTATAGGTTTAACTCAAATCTAGCCCAGATACAAAGGACAATGCAGGACACATTCAAAGAAGGCAAGTGGCAAGCTAATTAACTTACTTTAGAAATGAGTAAATGGAGGCAAAAGAAATTTAATAGAAAGCATTTACTTTGCAAAGCACCTTGTATTTATTATCCCCTTCCATCCCCACAACAAACTCAGAGAGGTGGGTACAATTATTACTATCCTTATTTTACAGATTTAGAAACCAAGAGTCCAGGACAGCTATATGGCACAGTGCAGTGCTGGCCCTGGAGTCGGGAGGACCTGAATTCAAATCCAATCTCAGACACTTGACATGCTTACTAGCCTTATGACCTTGGGCAAGTCACTTAACCCCAACTGCCCTGCCTTCCCCCCTCCAAAAAAAAAAAAAAAAAGTAAAAACTGTATCATATATTAACCCCAAAAAATCACATCCTGGTACTATGTGCTGAATAAGGGAAAGTCATCTAGGCTTTGATGTCAGGATTTTTTTGTTCTATGATATGTAAATCTCAGGGCAGCTAGGTGTCGAAATGAATAGAGCACTGGCCCTGGAGTCAGGAGGACGGGCGTCCAAATCTGGCCTCAGACACTTGACACTTAACTAGTTGTGTGCCTTGGGCAAGTCACATAACCCCAACTGCCCTGCACTCCCTCCTCCAAAAAGAAAAAAAAAAGAGGAAGAAAATTCAGTGAACATAAGAAGATAAAATCAATAGAGAAAACATGAAAAGCAGAAGAATATATGGCCTCCTGATCTAGTAAATGAATCAGGTATTTATGAATAAATACTAAAAAACAAAGGAAGACCATCCAACACGTGATGTAACACCAGACCTTATAGATTTTAAGAATTCGAAACCACAACATGCCATTCTTTAGTGTTTAAAAGAGAACTGAGTATTTTAAAGAGCAGAATTTATGATCTGTGAAGCAGAAATAATTGGCAGAATAGAAAAACCTGAATCTGTGATGGCAAATCTCATAAAAAAAAACAGAATGTAGAACCAACAAACCATAAGGATTGGGAATGCAAATACACAGAAGTGAAAGATGATCTAGAAAAGAATCGAAAAGTAACATTAAAAGAAAATGTGTTCTCTGTTAAAAAAAAAAACCAACAACTTATTGTTCTCATAGACAGAATACAGCTATAAGAACACACAGAGAGTAATACAACAGGAAAAAGAAACTGCAACGTGCCTCTCTCAATTCTGGATAAATCTAATAGAAAGATAAACAAAAGGTGAAATATAGAGCTGAACCAATGGCTAGAGGAAATAATGCCAAAAGACTTATGGTGTCTTCTAAATAGGACTGCAAAAGAAGATTATTATTTTTTGTGGAACTTTTTTTAAAGCTGACCATATATTACATCACAGAAATATTACAAACATAGGTAATAAAAGAAAAAAATAAGCACATCCTTTATAGAGCTTAATGTAGAATGTAATTATTGGTTCAGAGACCACAAACAAAAAACAGACTTACACAAATGTTAGTCTCTGTTAACAATTAAATCTTAAATAATGAGTGGGTCAAAAAACAAGTCATAGAAAAAACTGATGATTATGTGAAGGAAAATCATAATGATGAAACAGCATAGTGAAATTTCTGGGATACAACTAAAGTAGTCACATCCCTGTTACAAACATATATTCATGAATAAACTTAATATGCATTTTTAAAAATCAGAAAGTGAACAAAAAATTGAAACCCTAAAAAATCAACAAAAATGACAAAAAGCTGATTCTTTGAAAAGATTAATAAAATTTAAAAACCTTTAGCTAATCTAATTAAAGAAAAAAATCAATAAAACAGCAGATAAGCAAAATGATATAAATCATAAAAAAGCCAGAAAAAATAATCAGAACCTATTATAAATATAGATATAGATAAAGTTATGGGCTAACAAAACTGAGACTATAATGGAAAAAGAAATGGTCTGAAAAATATAAAATACCCAAACTTTGATAAAACCTGTAGTGATCCTAAATAATTCAATTTTAGAAAAAGAAACAGAATTTACTGTAAAAGAACTATCAATGAAAAAACTCCTGATACAGATGAATTCAAATGAGACTTTTAACAAACTTTTAAAGAACAATTAGTTACCCATACTTCACAAATCAGTCTCAAAAATTGAAGGAAAAAGGCATCCTACCAGAATCATTTTATAAGACAAACACAATCTTAATAACTAAAACCAAGAAAGGATAAAACACGGAAGAAAAACTATAGGCCAATATTACTAAAGTTTTTCCCTCCAAGAAACCATCAATAAGGAAAAAAGTCTACATATTCTCCAAAATAGCTACATCAGTAGGGAAAAACACAGGTGATATAAAAACAAGGCATCAATAAAAATCATTTTAAAATAAGATATTGAGGAGAAAGCTGTAGCTATGTAAGTCAAGAAAATTATTACCTTTATAAAAATCAAAGCACACAACAAATAGGTTAGAAATATTAAAAAATTATTTTGGAACAAGCAGATATCATTTCACCAAAGTAAAACTTGACAATATCAATACCTAACAATAAGTACATGTCTCTATGTTTATTGAATATAACCTTGCATATAGCTTACCTACAGACAGAGCAAATGAAAAAGTAAAGAGAGGAATCAAAAGGCCCTCCCCTGGATAACAATTCACATGAACTTAACCAACAATGTGTCAACAAAGAGGCACTGGTTAATTAGTGAATTTGTCTCTAGAAATGGAGAAGGCATATGATGGCAATTCAGGATAAGATCATCTCCAACAGAAACTAAAAATGAGTTTAATTGATCCATACAGATAATAAAAGGAAATAGTAGAAATAATAAAAATAGATCACTACAGGCTGCAAAAATTTAGTACCTATCAAATACTTAACAAGTATTAACATCCTTATAGCTAAAATTATCAAAGTCCATGACACAATCAAATGACTCAACATAAAAAACTAATATGGTTTTACTAATAGTGACTTTAAAAAAGATACAGTTACCATCTGCTTTGCTATTGCACTCTAAAAACCACAGAGCCTTACAATTTAACTTGTACCTGAAACCTATTATGAAGTCTGCCCCTAACATAGCCTGCTGTCTGTCAACAGAAGCACATACACATGTCCACTGCTCTCATAAAATGAAACCACATCAAAATTTCTGCTTATCCCAAGTAATTAAAATTTTTTTTTAAATTCACAGACCTTAGGTTTAGAAGTTATATACAAGCCGACTGCACAAAAAAAGTTTTATTATGAGTTTTTGCACTCAGTGTAAAAATTGAAATTTTTCTTAATGAGAAGAACCAATACTATGAAGAAAATTTGCCACTGCTATGAAGGAAAAAATGTCTGTAGTAAGCAAGACACTCCAGACTATCATACTTAAGATTGGGAAATGATCATTTTTACTGATTAAGCTCACCTTTCATTTGGGACAAAAACGTTTTCAGAAGTAGTCCAGATGAGCCTGTAAGGTCTGGACATCTTCAATACACTACGAAGCACCCACCTTAAAACAAATCTTTGGTATGTTTTTTACTTCCAGCAGTCACAGAAGTTTTATCTCCATTAAGGGAATGATGAATTCTGATTAAAAAAAAACAAACTGATATATCCAGAAATAGAACTGTCCCAGAATTACAGAAATTTCCAAATGGAGATGAAATATGACAACACAACCCTGCATCATGCCACATGCCACGAGACATTAAGAAATGTATTTAAGACAGAGAGAAATACATGCTTTAATGACTTGGGAATTCATCTAATTTAAACCTCATTAAAAATATGGGTATATGGGGGCGGCTAGGCAGTGCAGTGAATATAGCACTGGTCCTGGAGTCAGGAGGACCTGAGTTCAAATCCAGCCTCAGACACAACACAAAAACTAGTGACCTTGGGCAAGTCACTTAACCCAAATTGCCCTCCAAAAAAGCAAAAAAAATGGGCATTTAAAATCAAGGCTAGACATAAAAATGGACTGGTGATCAAAGGTTCTAGTCTCTCTTTTTTATTCAGTGTATGACTTTTTTAGGTGTGCTTCTTGTACACAATAGAAGGCTGGGTTTTGTTTTCCTATCTAATATTATTTTGATTTGTTGGCTTGTTTAATACATTCACATTCAAAGTTCTGAGAGTTGGGTTTATATTTCCTTTCATTTGCCTCTAAAATTAAATTTTTTTTCCGAATCAGAATTTTCCCCCTCTTCCTCCAGTAATTTATCTCCAGTTATTTTAAGTTTATTAAGTTTATTATTTATTAAGTTATAGTTAAGTTAGTTTCTTATTTAGCTTAATCTACTTTAAGGCAACCTATTCCCACAAGGTCTCTTCCCCTCAAGCCCCATCTCATGTCCCATTTGTTACTCTTTCATCTAGCTCTGGAATTTTATTATTAATTCCTTTTCACATTTCTTCCTTTTAACCTGTTAGCTAATTTCCCCCCTTTTTTCTCCCAGTTAAGTGATGTAAAAGCCCCCTTTTCTCTCCTCTTCAATATGATTCTTTTTTAAGTTTTCTGTGCCTTTTTCTCTCTCGTTATTTTCCCTTTCTATCTGTCCTAGGTTCTTATTTTTTATTTATGGTCCTTATCTATTCTTTCTCTGATATCTATTCCTCAAGAAATTAAAGCTCTAATTTTTAATTTCCTCTTCTAAACACTTTCTATGCTATTGCCCTGTAGATATGCCCCTTCCCTCTTTTTCTTTTGGACCTCACTTTTAAAAATACCAATTCCTGAAGGATATAGAAAGGACAGTAGTATTAAATAAGGTAGAAATCTTCCTATATCATAGACTGTGCAAGTCATTACTACCTCTTGCCTTCCCCAGGATCGTTTTTTCCTCATCTGTCGTGAAATCTCTCTGTGTCCATGCCCTCCTACTCTTCTGAATGACATTTGCCCCAAGAACTATAATTCCCCTTCTCCTAAGGCAAGCTGCTGGGTCCATGGAAACACAACACTTTCTGGTTTTCTGGGATGCAGTGGTCTTCCTAAACACCATTAGATTATAATCACTGTAAGGCCACCCTTACAGTGATGAAACATCTTTCTCTCCACTACAAGAATGGGTAGGAGGGAACACCCTCCCACCACTGAAATGATATTTCCTCTGTTCTTTCCCTCTCTTTGGCACCTCACCCATTCTCCTGAAGCTTTCTTCTTCCTGAAAAACTAAAGGAGTTATATTTCTTTCATTGTTAACCTTGGACTTAAGGTATAATGTATTCCCCTCTTTTCATCTCCTCTCATCTTTTTTTGCACGTGCACGCACACACACACACACTCTCTCTCTCTCTCTCTCTCTCTCTCTCTCTCTCTCTCTCTCTCTCCCCCCCCCCCCTTCTCTCCAAATAGTACTGAATCACCTGTAAGTGAGGTTTTGCAAAGCTTTGGGTCAATGATATTTTAGTTCTGTATTTCCCTTATCTGATTTGAACTTTCACCCTTGTCTCCCTGTGTACTTTTGGAAAGAAATATCTTAATGGTTGCTGTTACTCTTTTGTTTCTTGTTGACAACACAAAAGGTATCTTTCTCTATTTTTTTCTTTTTCTTGAGGTAATTTATTTTATTATCTGTGCCTTCCTTGGTTGCTATATTTGTTCATCTTTCTTACTGTCTATAGAACTAACATGGGAACTAATCTGAATCCAGATTGAAGCCCTCCCCCCCCCCAAAAAAAAAATTTGTGCTCACTCCCCCTATTAAAACATGAGCTTCTGTGGTGGCTAGGTGGCGCAGTGAATAGAGCACCGGCCCTAAAGTCAAGAGGAACTGAGGTCAAATCAGGCCTCAGACACTTAACACTTACTAGCCATGTGACCTTGGGCAAGTCACTTAACCTCAATTGCCTGGCCTTCCCCCTTCTAAAAAGCAAAAACAAACAAACAAACAAAAAACCCCACAAGCTTCTTGAGTATATGGGCTACTATTACATTACTACTACTACCTTATCTATTTGTATCCAATATAGAAATTCTTAATAAATACTTCTTTATTCATTTTACAGACAAGAAAACTGAAGATCAATGAAGTTAAGTAATTGTCAGAGGTAAAATAAGCCCCAGATCTTCCTGACTCAAGTCTGATACTTTATCTACTTTGCCAATCTGCAAACATGAGTAAGTGGATAGGCACGCCCTCAAAGAATTAAGGAAGTTTTAGTCTAGCCTAAAAGGAAAAGCAGTTCTGGTTAGCATATCAACAACTTTGATCCTTAGAATTCCCACTGAGTTTTAGTATTAAGTAACAAGATTTGCCATATATGTAATTTTTGCACCAACTACAAGTCTAGCCTATCCACTTGACTCTCCAAAGAACTTTATAGCCAACTGTTGGCTATAAACACCACCAGTGAGAATGATCATGACTCATCATGAAATCAGAGTACACATGCCCAAACTACTCTATTATTTCAAGTCATTCCTAATAATATCCAAAGATCATAACTTTGCCCTTTGTTCTTAGGAAATGATGGGAATGATCAATACTGGAAGAGATTGTGGAAGGAAAGCCATATTAATACATTAGTGGAGCTAATACTCTAAATTAGTAGAAGCATTTTGGAAAACAGTTTGGAATCATGCAAATAAAGTAACTAAAACATCTATACCCTTTGATTCAGAAACAAAAACAGATGCCCACAGACTGAGAAATGGCTAAATAAATTATGGCAGATGAATGTAATGGAAGATTACCATACTAGAAGAAAGAATAAGATGACTAGAGAAGCACTCAAAGACTCAGATAAACTGATGCACAGTGAAAAAAGTAGAACCAAGAAAACAATATGACTAGTACAATATAAACAAAAAGAACCACCATCAAGAGAAAAGAATGTCGCAAAATTACAAGGAATAGGCTTAACCTCAGAAAAGAGAAATAAAAAGAGACAGGTGTTGAATGATACATATAGTCAGTTTCTTCCTTCAATGTATTGATCAGTTTGGCTGATTTTCTCTTTATGTTTTTTCTTTAAAAAATTTTTTTGTTATAAGAGATGGCTCTATGGAATGTGGAGGAAGAAGGATTTGGGGAAAATTTCAGGCCATGTCAAAACAATTACTATTAATAAAGATCCTAATAATTCAGATCCTAATTATTTCTCTCCTTGACTTGTCTGTTCTCTTAATCACTTTTATCAGCACTGTTTCTAAATAAATCTTCTTTAGTTATTTTCTGAGCTTTTAAAAAATTTTCAGCTTAATTATTTGTGATGCTGTCTTTTACCAAGAAGCTCACTCAGTTCTTCCTTTACTTCCTTCTTGGAGTATTTGGAATTTTTTTTTTTTTTGCTTCTATCAATTTTTTTAATTCTTTGCATGATTTTAATTTGGAGGGGAATGGGACAATATATTTACTTCCTTTAATTTTTTCAGTGTCATTATATTGTGCAAAAAAACTTTTAGCGACTTCTCAGCTTGGCATCCAGGTGGGACAATAGATAGCACACTGGCCATCAAGTCAAGAAGACCTTGGGCAAGTCACAACCTCTGCTTACCTCAGTTTTCTCAACTATAAAATGGGAGTCATGATAGCATCTAGTTCACAGAGTTGTTGCAAAGATCAAAAGAGATAATATTTATAAAGTGCTTACCAGAGTGCCTGGTACATAGTAGATACTCAATAAGTGCTTATAATTTCTTCCTTCATTTCTTCCTTCCTCATGATACTGAATGAAGTCCAAAATCCTTAGCCTGTCACTCAAGCCCTTCCACAAATGGTACTAAATCTACCTCCATTGCACTAACATACTACTATCCTTATATAGTTAACCCTCCAGCTTAAGCAGACTATATGCTGACCCCCAAATATGACCAGCACTTTTCTTGCCTTTACTCATGTGAATATTTCCCTCTCCCACCTCAAAAGGTGTTATACATCTCTCTTTATCTCTACACTCTCATCTTTGGGCATTATCAATTCCATGGGTCTAAGTCATCTGAATGTAGATCTCTCTCTCTCTCTCTCTCTCTCTCTCTCTCTCTCTCTCTCTCTCTCTCACACACACACACACACACACACACACACACAACCTGCTCCAATCTCCCCCGTGTGCTTAGGTCCTGAATGTCACATAAGCTGGAACTCAAAATATACATAACTGAAGACACTATATTCCCAGAAAATTCCATTCTCTTCCAAACTTTCCTATTTCTGTTGAAGGCACCATCATTCTCACAGCTTGATCAATTTGATATTATTCTAGATTCTTTACTTATTACGTATTTCATTTAATTAATCAGTTGTCAAATCTTGAGGTTTCTACCTCCACAATATCTTTCTCATTCAACTCTTTCTTTCTGTTCACACAAGTAACCACCTTAGTTTAGGCCCTTCTTATTATCACTTCTTGCCTAGACTACTACAATAGCCTTCTAATGGGTCTCTCTACCCCAAGTCTCCCACTCCTCCAGTCCATTCTCTCCGTAGCTGTCCTAGAGAACGTAGAGATCTGACCATGTCACTCCTCTATTCAATCAACATCAATGACTCTTCAGTGCCTCTAACATAAAATATATATTCTTCTTGTTTAGTTTGTCAAACCCTTTATAACCTAGCTCCAACCTAATTTTCCAGTCTTACTGGATATTACTATTCTCCCTCCCCATGCACTCTGCAATGCAACCAAACTGGCTTTCCTTGCACATGATCCTTCTTCTGCCATCTCAGCATCTCTGCATTTGCACTGCCCACTGCCGTGTCTGGAATGCATTGTCTTATCTCTGTCTAAAAGAATCCCTTTTCCTTTAAAATGCAGCTCAAGCATCATCTATATGAAGCCTTACCCCATCCCAATTTCTAATGCCCTCTCTCTGAAAAAGTTTTGTAATTTAAATTTTTTGCATTCATTCTATTTATATATATATATGCATTTACACATAACACACATATATATGCATTTACATATAACACATATATAGTGCGCGTGCACACACACACACACACACACACACACACACACACACTTGCTGCCTCCTCCATTAGCATACAAATTTCCAATGACCAGCAATTGTTTCATTCTTTGTACTTGCATGCCCAGTGGCTAGGACAATATCTGGCACATAATAGGCTCATAAGAAATGCTTGCTGATTGACTGATTTCTCTATCTCTCTCCCATATATATTCCCATACAGTAATAATAATTAACCTTTACATAGTTATTTTAAATCTTGCAATGTACTTTAATACATTATCTAACTTGTTATTCCCCACCAACCTACAAAATGAGGGAGATAATTATCATCCCTTATTTTACAGAGGCATAAAGGGAAGCTCAGAGAGGTTAAGTGACTTGCCTGTGGTGACAGAGTTAATATCAGAGGAAGGATTTTAATCCAGGTCTTTCTGACTCCAGCACTTTCCAGGAGGCTGCACTACTTTTGTTATTTCACTCATGAACTAATTTGAGTTAATTATTTGCATGCTTGTCTCATTACTCAATCTATTACTTTATACTTTACTAAAAAAAAAAAAAAATTAAGACTTTTCCCTGTGACCTCCCTTCACCTTCCCCTCTTCTCTTAATCTCAAAACCCTCTGACATCATCCCCTATTCTCTCCTTTCCTCCAATCTCTGATGAAGTAACCCTTCTTAACAAGGCCAAACTCTCCACATGTGCCCTTGATCTCATCCTCTCCCATGTTCTCCAACATATTGCAATTTCAATCATCCTTAACTTCTTGAACCTTAAGCTCTCCCTAGCTTTTAGTTCCTTCCCTACTACCTACAAACATGCCCAAGAATCTCCCATCCTTACAAGAAACTCACAAAACTGTACCATGACCTCAAGTTGTCACCTTATACCTTGCCTTCCTTTCTCAGCCAAACTTCTAGAAAAAGATGTCTACATTCATTGCCTTCACACACTGGCTTCTGACCTCCAAGGATGGTCTTTTCTCAGACCTCATCCTTTTTGACCTCTGAAATATTTGATATTTACCACCCTCTTCTCCCAGATATTCCTTCTCTTAAGTTGTCATAATACTACTGTCATGTGGTTTTCTCCTGCTTTCTGACTGCTCCATCTAATATGGATGAACCCCAAGGCTATGTCTTGGCTCCTCTAATCTATCCACACACTCTCATAAATTTATCCGTTCCCATGAACTTAATGATTATCTCTATAGATCCATATATCCAGTGAGAGTTTCATTATGCAGCATTCCCTTTCTTACACTCTCTAGTACAGTCAAATGGGTCTTTTTCTCTATTTCTCAAACATGGCACTCCATCAGTCATCTCTACACTTTTATACCAGCTATCTCCTATGCATGGAGTTCCCTTCCTGTTCACCTCTGTTTCACAGATCTCTCATGTCCTCTACAACACATCAATTTCAATGTGATATTCTACCTGATTTCCGAAACTGTGCTTTAACAACCTTGTTTAATAAACCTATTTAATTTCTTGAAAGATGGTGTCTAGGCTCATTTCTTTTTGACCATGGCTTTCAAGTAGTCCAATAATTTCAAAATTATCTCTCCTGGATCTACTTTCCAGGACAATTGCTTTTTCCATTTAGGTATTTCACATGTCTTCTTTTTTTTTTTCCTTCTTTTGGTTTTGTTTTATTGCTTCTTGATCTCTTATAAAGTCATTGGCTTTCATATCCTTAATTCTAATTTTTTAAGTAATTATTTTCTTCAGTGAGTTTTTGGACATTCTTTTGCATTTGGCCAATTCTACTTTTTAAGGTTTATTTTTTTCTTCAGTATTTTTTGTGCCTCCTTTACCAAGCTTCGTTGACTCATTTTTCATGATGTTCTTCCATCATTCTCATTTCTCATTCCAATTTTTCCTCTACCTCTCTTACTTGATTTTCAAAATCATTTTTGAGCTCTTCCACAGCCTGAGACCATTTCATATTTTTCTTGGAGACTTTAGATGTAGGAGCTTTGACTTTGTTATGTTCTAACTGTGTTTGATCTTCCTTGTCACCACAGTAACTTTCTAGAGTCAGAATTTTTTTTTCTGTTGTTTGCTCATTTTCCCAGTCTATTTCTTGACTTTTAACTCTCTGTTAAAGTAGGACTCTATTTCCAGGGTGGAGGGGGCACTGTCCCAAGCTTCAGCATTTTATGTAGTTGTTTTTAGAGATACTTCTAGGGACCTATAAGTTTTCAGTTCTTCCAGTGTGGTATGATCTAAGAAGAGGTGTTTCCTACTCTCCTGGCATGTGCTCCAGTCTGTGAGTGACCACACTCTTTTCTACCCTGGAACTATGACAAAGGTCCCCACTCCACTGTGGCTACAAGCTCTAATATACTAGTGTTCCTCCTCACCCTGGGACTACTATCAAAGACTGTGACCCTGATGGGAGTATGAATGCCTCAGTGTTAGCAAAAAGACCCCTGTAATCTCCTTCTGACCAGCTGTTCAACCCATCTGTGGGCTGAGAGATCCAGAAGCAGCTGCTGCCATGGCTGATTCAGTGGCTCCAAGGTCTCCTCCTGGTTTGCTGGGGCAAGGGTTGTGCTGGCATGGCCTGCACTGGACTGCATTCCACTCTCACGCAAGTGCAACAGACCTTTCCTGCCAACCTTCTAAGTTGTCTTAGGCTGGAAAATTGATTCACTCCAACTTTTTGTGGGTTCTGCTGCTCTCGAATTTGTTCATAGTCATTATTTAAAGGTATTTCAGGAAAAGTCCTGGCAAGTCCCTGCCTTTACTCCACCACCTTGGCTCCACCCTATCATACCCAATTTAGCATTAGTATGTTAATAACAGAGTTTGGTACACTCTTTGATACGTATGTACAGTTTTAATATCATCATAACTCTAGAACTATTTCTATACATAAATAGAAGAGAACTATTTTTGGCAAAGATATTGAACTATTTAAAGGTAGGGCAAGGATGGAATATGGACTGAACCTATGATTTCACTGATATAAGTAACTCCCAGGTAAGGAAACACCCTCTACTACTGTAGAACAGTACCTTCTCCGAAACTTAATAGTGAGAGAGTTGCCTGGGTGACTTGTTCAATGTCATAGCACCAATATGTATCAGAGACTGACTTATGTCCAAGTCCTCCTTGATTGGAGGCCAGCTCTCTATCAACTCCTAAATGTTTTGCTATTCTAAACTGCAGTCAGATCACAAAAAAGTAATCTAACATAAATCTTACAAAGTGGTTTCTGACTACTTTCATTTAAATCTTATATCCAATGCAAAATTTTAACTTATAATAGATTCATTGGTTTTGCATATCACAGGTAAGCTGACCACTTTTCCTACTTAAAAACTTAGGTTTAAGCTCTATAATGATATACTCTCGACCAGGCACTATGGCTGTTTTCTAAAACCACAATAATTAGCAGTTATCCCAATATGCTGCTTTAACAGCTGCTAAAGAGCAGAAAAATTCATGTTAGCTTCCCAATTTTTATAGAGGAACCATAGAGAGGGGGGCATGAGCTTCTTCCTGTTAGCATTCACTTATTGTCCACTCCACAGGACTCAGTGACCAACATAACCAGTACTACATTCTAAAATTGTTGCTCTCTGGCAGTGAGATGTGTAATATATCCTCCTCTAAAGAATGATGGCACTGAAGAAGCTAAAGGTAACTCTAAATTGGCTGTAACATATCAGAAATGATCGACTCTGAAGAACAGAAGTAAAAGACATCATCAAAGAACTGTAGGATAGGAAGAAAAGAAAGCCTAGTAATAGAGCAAGAGCAAAGGATAATAGGTAAACTGCCAGAGAGCTCCACTGATACCATGGAAATGTCAGAATAAAATAAGCAAAGTCTGCATAGAACAGACAAATATGAATGGATTACAATCTGCATTGTTGAAGGGAACTCCCTTAATTGAATGATGAGAGGTTAAGTATTTAGGGGTCATACTTTAATCTGGTATACTACAATATATAGATTAATATTACTTCTTTTGACATTTTTTATCCTGGTATTGTAATTCAACTTAAAACTGTCTCTGACTCTAACTCTAATTTCTTTTTTTCTTCCTCAATTATTTATTAAGTGCTTTCTGAGTACATGACACTGTTCCCTGAAACTAACTTTCACAATTAGAAAAGATCTTTAAAGCTGGTAATCCATTTCCCAACTCTCATTTTACCTATGTGAAAGAATATCAACCATCACCTAGTGGCTTATTATATAAGCCATAAAACATTTTATTCCAGTTGTGAAGCTGGCCAGAGTAAATAGGTTTTGTTGCCTTAATTAAAATTTATGATAATGTAACAATATAATTTTTAAATGTCATTTGCCAAATTGTTTCCTACATTAATAAAATACTTAGCACTTAATCCATAACATACTTGGAAAACATTAAACAACCTGGCAAACATATCTGCCACGTATCCACAGCCAATAATAACCCACGAAAAGCCTTTTAAGGAATAATTTCTCTAGACTAGAACCACAGAGAGTCAAATGTGCTACACACCTAAAGTTATATAGCAGTCTCATCCTGACCAAAGGTTGGCTCCCCTTCTTGCAAAGTTACCATTCTTGAATCCAGGTTCCCTAACATTAATACCCAGTACTTTCTTTCTCACCTGGCTCCTCTAATAAACATTCTAAAGAAGTAGTATACTTTTTTCAGAAGTTTATTAAAAGGGAAGAGATGACTAAAATATAATTACAGTAGTTTATTTAAGAGGAAAAGTTATATAAAGGTATAAACAATACAAAAGAGAAAGGGAAATAAAAAGTACATATAAAATAATCAAACCTGCCCAACCCACAAAACTACCATTTCTAAGATAAAAGAACCTGGAATGAATAGGCTCCCAAAAAGAGTCTACACAACCTACATCACCTCTGTTGGGTAGCCCCCTTTGGTAATAACCCAAAACAAGAACAGCACCTGCCCTATACCACAATTTCATTTTTTAAAAGCCCCAGAAAGGGCAGCTCTAGCCCATTCCAGGGAAATGACAGTCCAACTCCTTTTCTACCTACCCTAAATAGATTCAGAAGCACAACAAATCAGTAAGGTGATAACAATTCTACTCTTTACTATAAAAAGGACCTGAGTTTAAAGGGCATCCCCAGCCCCAACAATCTCAGCTCAGAAAGGATGTCTAATCTAACTAATCAACAGTTTACCAACCAATCCCAATCTTCTACCACCCTCAAAAGAAACACCCAAAAGAAAATGGCAAAATGGAATAAAACAAAGAAATTCAAGTAGGAGAGCACAATCCATAAGTGTTCCTTCCATTCTCTCCACAAAAAACAAAACCCTCCCTTTTTTCATTAAAGGTCTGTCATATATTTTATTGATCTGAAGTGTAGTATAAGAAAGAATATTATAAGGTAGCAGAAGAATCTGGAATCAGAAGAATAGGGCTTGAATACCAGCTGTACAACTTACTAGAAAACATCAGGTGTAGTAGAAAAAGCACTAAATTGGGAGTTGAAGGGCCTACTTTCAAAATTTGGCTTTCCTACAAACTACCTCTGTGACCTTAGGTGAGTCTCTAGGCATCAATTTTCTCATCTGCCAAATGAGATCCCTAAGGCCTCTTCTAGTCCTAAATCCTACAGTCCTAAGATTTATTTTAGTTAGGAAACAAACATCTATTAAGCTCTTATGGTGCATCTTATACTATATGTATAGTACATATGTATGTGTGTATATATTAGGATATATAGTCAGATATACATATCGATGTGTGTATGGTGTCATATATACACTCATGTATCTATAATGTGTATGTATACATGGTAACATGTATATATATGATGTGTGTACATGTGTGAATATATATGTAACCATACATCTATACTATGTTTATTATACAGACTGTGTTAACAACAGGGGATATAGATAAAGGCAAAAACAGTCCCTGTCTTCAAGCAGCTCATGTTATAATGAGGAAGACAACAAAAAAATAACTAGATACATACAATATATATACAGAGTAGATTGAAGGTGATTTCAAAAAGGAAAGGTCTTCAGCAAAATGTGGGATTAGAACTGAGTACTGAAGGTAGTAGCAAGGGAAACTAAGAGGAACAAGTGAGGAAGGAGAGCATTTCAGACATGGGAAGCTAAATGCAAAGGCATGCAGAAGAAGTTTATAAAGATTCATGTGCAGGGAATAACTAGTTGGCCAGTACAGCTGGATCACAGTGTGAAGATTCTATGGAGGGGATTAAAATATGAGAATATTAGAAAAGAAAAGAGGGATCCCAGGCTATGGAGAATTTAAATGACAAAGGAATTAATATGTAATCCTGGAAAAATCCACTCATTTTTATAGAGTAAAGAGGATCACGTGGTAAAACTTAAACGTTATGAAATATCACTTTGGTAGCTGAGCAGAAGATGGCTTGGAATGGGGAGAAATTTGAGACAAGATCAATCAAAAAGCTAATACAATAGCTCAGGCAATATGCATCACATATATACATATACATGCTTCACAATGTATGTGTGTGCTATGTAAACTGCACTAGAAGCTTACTAGTAAGATAGTAACCATGTGCTATGTATCAGCCTAATATTAAGTATCACTTATGTTGCCTACATACTAGAGAGTCTAGGAGTCACAGAATATTTTCTCCTTACATAAATATTTTATAACAATTAAATAAAATTTAATAAGCCCATTAAGTGCCAGGAAGTACCTGAAAATAACATTTTATTAATGTTTTGCTTAATCTGATCATGTCAGTCTCTTAATTCAAATTTCAGTGGTTCCCTGATACCCCAAGGACACATAAAGTCCTTAGTTTGGTAGTTAAAGCCCTTCACAACCTAGCTTTCCAGTCTTATTTCTCATTACTCCCCTTCAAAAAGATTACAGTCCAGCTGGCCTTCTTACTGCTCTCCATCTACAGCACAGTGTATTTCATTTCTGTGCCTTTATCTGTCACCCTGGAATGCAATCCCTTTTCACCTCCACCTCTGAGAATCCCTAGTTTACTTCAAAGTTCAGCTCAAGTGCCACCATGAAGATTCTCCTGATCCCCACAGATGCTAATTCTTTCTATTAAAAGTCACCATTTATCACTAATTTTTTTAAAATTGGGGTTGGGGAGGGATAAACACAGTATGATGGAATATACTTTAACATACTTGTTATTTTTGAAAACATCCCTGTGCATGCCCTAGGGCATGAGACATCTTTATAAATAATTGTCTGTCAGAAATTAATTACTTAGTTAACTTGATCAATGTAGCTACCCAAGCACGTAAATTTTTAAATAACTTTATATTGGAAGACATACAACACAACAGTATAGTGAACACTGAACAGCTTTTCAACAGGTCTTTTTGTCTGTACAGTCACCATCCATGTTGTTTAAAAAAAAAAAAGGTCAGTGAATTCTCTGATTTCAATTCAGCAGTAAGTTTTCAATTTAAATCTATTCCTTTCTGTATGTGGTTCTTAATGATGGCATCATAGATTAATCTCCTATTTAAATATTGGGATATTTTATATTTTTGTATAAGTGTGAGAAATAGCAAGAAGGCTCATTTGGCAAGATGCCTTCTTTGTTATAAAGCAAGTAGGCACTGGTTAGTAAGGGGGGGAAACCACAGGGGAAATCCCGAGGAGCCCAGGAGAGAATCTGTGTGTGCTTTCACTGGCCCCCATCAAGGCTTTAGGGAATTTAGGGGAGTACACAACCTCCCCATCTCAACTGACCCCATCAAGATGTAGGGGTAGTTGCCCTGCCTTCTCACCAGCCCCTGCAAGAAGGGTCGTTAGGGTATAGAATGCTGGTTTTCCCATTATCAGCAACCCTTGGAGAAGACTAAACTAGAATAAAGCTGATTATTAACCCCTCCAAAAGTATCTACCTATCTAACCAGATCAAGAGTGAACCTGTTAGGGGCCAGAGTCCCAAAACTCCAGTGCCTCCAGTGTGTTATCTGTGAAACAACAAATCATTTTTACTCACTACATGATCCACTGGGAGGCACTCATAGTCAAAAACATATAATCAGAATTAGATATTGTGATGATTCATGATACTATCAAAATCATTAACTTTATTAAAAGCCATGCCCTTAACAGTTGTTTTCAAACCTTTGGAAAGACATGGACTCCGATTTCAAAAGCTTATTACTACGTACAGAGGTAAGGGGGCTTCTCAAGACGGTGAAGTTTAAACAGATTATTGAAACTGAAAGATGAAGTTACATTTTTGACTGAGCAGAAATCTGATTTTGTTAGTTTTTTTCATAATGACTTAAGGCTTTTGAAACTGTGCTGTCAGATATTTTCGAAAGACTGAATGATTTTAAACATGCTGCTTCAAGGAAAAAATTGAAACATATTTATGTTAAAAGATAAGATTGAAAGTTTTACTTAAAAAGTTAACACGTGGAAAAATAGAGTGGAAAAAGGTTCTTTAGAAATATTTACAGTTACAGATGATTTTATAATTGAAAATAACTTTCCCAAAGATTTAATTGTAAGAGTTATAACTGATCATCTGAAGTGCCTGGAGACAGTTTCAGAAATACTTCCCTTCAAATTTTGATTCTTAAAAAACTAAATTGGGTTCATAAGCCACACCCAAATGAAATAAAAAAACATCAATCATCTGCCTTTAAAAAAGTTCAGGAAGAATCTGCCAAGTTATCAGGCAAAAAAGTTTAAAATTTGAGTTTCCTAAAAAAAAACAAATAAATTTTGGCTTGGGATTAGGACAGCATTTCCAACAATTTATGAAATGGTTCAACATATTTTTGCCATTTTGTATGATGTATTTACGAAAAGCAACCTTCTCAGCATTGATGATTATAAAATCAAATTACAGGGGCAGCTAGGTGGTGCAGTGAATAGAGAGCACTGGTCCTGAAGTCAGGAGGACCTGAATTCAAATCCGGACTCAGACACTTAACACAAAACTAGCCGTGTGATCTTGAGCAAGTCACTTAACCCCAATTGCCCTGCCCCTCCCCTTCAAAAAAGAAAAAGCAAAAAAAAAAATCAATATGTAGATCAACTCTGGAAAATGCTGAAGGTGTTCTATGCCCTGCAGTACCAAAAATTCCCCCACAATTGAATTCTATGTAAAAATAAACAAGTACATCTATTTCATTAGTATGCAAATTTGCTTTCATCTTTAAGAATGGTAAAGTTATATGTATAGAAAAGAATTCTTTTAAAATAAACTTATTATTTATTATCAGTAAACGTTTGATTTCTGCTCAGATAAAATGGCATCACGAGTAGAAAAAGTTTAAGAAGTCCTGTTGTAGATGACCCACTTCAAACCGAACCTCATTTTACAAATGAGGAACCTTAGGTCTATAAAGGTCAAGTGACACACAAATAGTACATGGCAGAACCAGAATTTAATTCAGGTCCAATGGCTCCCAAACCAAGTTTTTCCACAGCACATGCCAAATAATAACTATACACATTTAAACATTGAAACCACGAAAACAATTACCACAATAATGTAAAAGCCCACTAAAACAAACCCCACTAAAAGAAAGTTGAACGCTAAAAGTAACTTAATAACCAATTCTGGCCCCAGGAGAAATAAGGAAAAGCACCACCCTCCTTGCCTCAAAAAAGTACAGAAGTACGGGGATGGAATACTGTATACACAGTCAGAAGCAGTTATTGTCATTTGCTCCTGCCTGTTTTTGTTACAAGTGAAAGTTGTAGTGGAGGTGGAATAGTTAAGGAAAGAGGGAGGATGGGCGAAGATCTGAAAATGACAAATGCAAAACTTAGAGACAACAAAAAAATTTTTTCCTAAAGACATTCTCCAAGACAGATAGGAATCATTTCCCTCTTACTATTCTGCTTCCTAGTTCTCTTACATTCCTTCCATGAAAACCTCTTTAATATCTCAATATGATAAACTGCAAGGCCACAGGGTCTTAACAAGAAGTACCCTTCCTACCTCTGTCAGAGAGGTGTTGGACTCAAAATGTAGAAGGAATCATCATACATTTTTGGACATGGCCAGTGAGAATTTGTTTTGCTTGGACTGTGTATTTGTTATGAGGGATTTATTTTTATTTTTTTTTTTTTTTTTTTTTTTAAAGCAATTGGGGTTAAGTAACTTGCTCAAGGTTACACGGCTAGTCATTTGATTTATGCGTGGGTGCTCATTTTCTGAGGCCGGATCTGATCTCGGGTCATCCAAACTCCGAGGCCGGCGCTCTTACTCACTGCGCCACCTAGCCGCCCCTTTAGGGCAATTGGGGTTAAGTAACTTGCCCAAGGTTACACGGCTAGGTTTTTGTTTGTGCGGATTAAGTGTCGGAGGCCGGCTCCGAACTCAGGTCCTTCTGATTCCAGGGCCGGCGCTCTATTCACTGCGCCACCTAGCCGCCCCTATTTTTATTTTTTTATTGTTTATTTAGTGGAGAGGTAGAGAACAGATTGGAAGAAAGTAATACACATTTATTAAGTGCTTACTGTATACCAGGCTCTTTGCTAAATGTTTTGCAGACATCTCATTTGAGATAATAAGTTTACGTAAATAAATGCAAAAAAATAAAAATATTGAGATATTAAAGAGGGAAATCATCTCACATAATCGAGGTACCCTAATAAAAGAATATAAAGGAGCAGGGAAAGCAGGGTACACCTTCAGTTTCATATAAAGTGGGTCAAGGGCAGGGGAGGAATTCAGGAAGATTAGTCTTGAGCAAAACAAATTCTAACCTCTGATGGTGAATTGTGAATAAATGTTTCAAAGAAAAGAAAAAATAAAAGCCTATGACTGGGCTCTGAGCAACAGAAAGAGGAGATGAAATGAGAGACTAGAAGCAGATTATAGAAAGCATACAGCTCTAGCACTGAGCATACTCCTTTTTGATTAGTAAGTCTATCCCTCTTTGTAGGGAAGGAGGAAGGAATCAAAGAGGAAAAAGCTGAATAGAAACAGGATCAAGGGCAATACACAATTAATGATAATTGTGAATGTGAATAGTATAAAATTACTCATAAAATGGAAGAAAATAAAATAGATTAGAAAGCAAAATCCAGCAATATATTTACAAGAAACACATTTAAAACATGAAGATTCTCACAGACTTACAAATATAAGCTGGATCAAAATCTATTTTGCTTCAACTGAAGAAAAAGACCATCTCAAACAAGGGATGACCAAAAAATGGACTTGATTAAAGAATCTACATCATACTGAAAAGTACCAGAGAAAATGAATTTAAAACAATATTTAACATATAATGTACCAAATGGCACAGCATCTAAATATTTAAAAGCTAAATTATTTACAGGGGAGAAATAGATAATAAAATTATAATAGTGAGGAACTAAAATTTACCCCTTTCAGAACTAGACAAAACTAACCAAAAAAAAAAAAAAACAATTAAGAAGTTAAGAACCTGAAAAGAATTTTTAAAATTTGAGTATGATAGGTCTCTGGTGATTACTAAAGGGGAATAAAAAGCAACATATAAATTAGAAACAACTGTGAAAGACTGAAGATCAATGCAGTGACCAACTGTGACTCCATTATACTGAGAAAACATAACTTAGCCTACTCCTAATAAAGGTGATAGACTCAAAGTGCAGGATAAGACCATATATTTTCTGAACATATACAATGCATGAATTTGTTTTACTTAACTATGTGTATTTGTTAATGTGGTTTGTCGTGGTTTTCTTTCAACAGAAAAAGAACTGAAGAGAGAAAATAGATTTTTTTGTTCATTGAGAAAAATAAAATTTAGCTTTAAAAATGAAAAGAGAGATGAAAATTATTTTTAAGTGGAATTGAAAATAGAAATAAGCATGCTGGAGTCCATTTAAGATGTAGACATAAACAAGAGGCAGTGTGTGAATACTGGAGAGGGCACTAAAAAGAGACTCAAGAGATCTGGATTCTAGCTCAGGCTCTCCCAGCTACTAAGCTCTATGACTCTGGAAAAATCATTACTCTCTGAGGCTCAGTTTCCACCTGAAAAAAAAAATGAAGTTTAAGTTCAACTAGATATCTTTAAAGGCCATTCCTATTCTTAATATATATATTTTTTTTTTGCTTTTTTTTGGAGGGCAATTGGGGTTAAGTAACTTGTCCAAGGTCACACAGCTAGGTTTTTGTTTGTATGTGCGTTAAGACTCTGAGGCCAGATCCGAACTCAGGTCCTTCTGACTCAATGCAACACCTAGCCACCCCTCTTAATATTCTTTAATACAAATTATTTTGAGGGCCAAAAACCGGCTCTGGAAACCATGTTTTCTCAAGAAATAATTCATTTAACACACAAACACACAACTTTCTTTCTAACAGGAAAAACTCCAAGAAATGAGCTTCTAAGATTATTTAAGCTCCTACATAAAAATATATAAAAATTAATGTCTTGCATTATTTTTGAGAATTGTCCCAACTGAGTCTTGTTTTTTTTTTTTACTAAAGACAGTAACAGGGTAATAATAATATTATTATCCATTATCACAGATTATAAACAAATTCTAAAAGAGATTTTGTTTCATTAAATATGAAAGGAAATAACTACTAATTTTGAAAAGTCTAGTTCTTACAATGAAGTAGTTTCACTAACACAATACTTCTTCAAACATTTTATGCCTGGGGAAAATATTAGTCTGATGAACTAATCTGCTTAAAGGCAGAGCTCTTCTTTAAAAATCAGCTGCTGCTTCCATTTTGAAATCATGTGTACACAAACACACACACACACACATCAGATTTGAGATATGAAGAGTATATTGAACAACCACAAAAAGCACTAGTCATCTCACCTAGATTGCTGCCACATTCTCTTTGTTAAACTTCTAGTCACTATTTCAAAACAACTTCAATATGTCCTCTTTCATTGCTACTGCAGCAATAACCAATCATTGCTAAAGTTACACTACTTCCTCTGAGGCTTATCTTTGCTAACATTACTCCTTGACACACTAATATTTATATAGTGCTTACCGTGGGACAGTTTAACTTTAACTGTGTTAAAGACTTTACAAATCTTATCTCATTTGATATCCACACAACCCTAGGAAGTAGATGCTATTACAATCCTCCCCATCTCATAGATGAGGAAACTGAGTCAAATTGAGGAAGTGAATTAATTGTCCAGGGTCACACAGCTAGTGTATGAAGCCAGATTTGAACTCTGGTGATCTTGGCTCCAGGCCTGATGCCCTATGCACTATGCCACCCAGCTGGCCATCTTACCTCTGATGATCATATAACACTGCAGTGGGATTTTGCAACATTGGGTGAAATATACTTATGTTGTAATGATTTCATGATTACAACTCAGTTTCACAAACATTTAAGTGCCTACTATGTGCAATTTAGCATAGTAGATAGAAGACCAGCTTTGGAGCCTAGAAGACGTCTTGCTTCTGACACATGCTTGTAGCATCAGCATAAGCTAGTCACTTAACAGCTTTGTGGTCCCAAGCGATAACATTAAAACTTCAGGTTATAGATAAGTTGCAGATCTGCACAGGAATTTCCCAAACTAATGAAGTCATAAATCCCAAATAAAAACAAAAAGTGCCAAGCAATGCACTTGACAAAAAACAGGCCCCTTCTTTCAAGAAGCTGATATCCTACCAGGAAGATATAAAACCAAAGGACTGAGCACAACTAGGGAAATGATGAGAACAGACTTCAGAGATAATTTGAGACTTGAAAGAAGAATAGTAACTGACATTTATAGTGTCTAAATTTACATAATACTTCACAGGTATTACCTCATTTGAGCCTCACAACAAACCAATGAAGCAGGTAACTAACAGTTATTATTATCTACTCAGGCTCAGGAAGTGGCTT
Organism: Gymnobelideus leadbeateri; assembly: GCA_011680675.1. NCBI lineage: Eukaryota > Metazoa > Chordata > Mammalia > Diprotodontia > Petauridae > Gymnobelideus > Gymnobelideus leadbeateri. The sequence goes on along the minus strand of WOXC01003786.1, from coordinate 535,384 downwards.
GCTAATGATCACATCATGTCAAAGGCAGGATTGGAACGCAAGTCTCTTTGACTCCAAATTCTGCACTCTATGTACTACTCTAAGCTAATAATTCTATGATATGAAAAGGAGTAGGCCATTTATTCTAGACATAAGAAACACACAGAAACAGGAAACGGAATTCTGAATTTAGAGGCCAAAAAATAAGCCTGTTTGGCTGAAACACTGAGTGCAAGCACAAAAAGGAACAATATGAAATAAATCTAGAAAAGCAGGCTGAAGCCAAATTGTGAAAGGCTCTAATGCCAGGCAGTGGAGTCTACATTCTTTACAAGAAGCAATCATTGAAGATTTATTAGCAAGAAGAGTAATGTTGTCAGATGTGTACCTCAGGAAGAGTATTCTACAGTTGTACGGAAGCTAAACCGAAGAGAGGTTAGATCAGAAGCAGGGAGACTACTACTGCAATAGCCCAGGTGAGAGTTAATGAGGACCTGAATTAGGTCAGATCTGAAAGATGCTGTGGAAGCAGACTCAAAAACACTTGGTGATTGACTGATATGGCAATGAAAGAGGAAAGTATACAAACAAGCATTTATTAAATGCTCATGGACTACTCAGGTGGCCAAAATGTCTTTTGTATAAGAATGGCCAGGATGATATTATACAAAATATAGCTAAACGAAGCAACCAGTAATAAGGTGTAATATATCAGCTTATAGACAATTATTCATGTTGAGGGAGCAATTTGAAGTGATAATAAAATATTTAAATTATAAGCCCTGAAACAGAGATTGTAGAAATAGTAATAAATTTGCCTCTTTCCGTTTTCTTGTTGTTCCTTTATCTGAATCACCATAAAAACAAATATTATAAATTTTCCACCTAATAGTGGCAATACATATACTGTTCAGTTTCCAGTGGACCTGTGCTTGCATCCAGTAACAAACACCTAATGAGTGAAGAAAACTGTGATAGCTTGAAATATGAAAAGAAAAAAAAATAAAACCAGGGGTTGCTTAATACAAAATAGGAAAAAAAGCATTCTGCAATTTCACACAACAGTCAAACCTGAAGAGATGGGGAGACAACTACAGAGAATTAGAAAAAAAATACTCTAGTACTAGGGGTATGAAATGCTTTGTATTCTTCAAATCAGGGAAGAGGGAAGCATATAAAGTAGCTGATAAAGAATTACAAAGAAATTGGGCAGGCTAGGTGGCGCAGTGAATAGAGCACCGGCCCTGAAGTCTGAAGGACCAGAGTTCAAATCCGGCCTCAGACACTTAACACACTTACTAGCCGTGTGACTTTGGGCAAGTCACTTAACCCCAATTGCCCTTCAAAAAAGCAAAAAAAAAAAAAAGTTGCTAAGAATTGGGTAGAGATACAGGTTGCTATGAATTCAACCCAATAAATGACAGATATCTGATGTCACATGACCATAGTTACTTTGTGTTATATGTTGGTGTTTACAGATCCCACTTTTAAATGTATATGCTACTCCAAAGGACATCACACACAATAAAATAAAACACTGCAAATATGGACCCCCATTCCCCAATATCCATCATCACTTTGTTCTCCCAAGTGTTTTCTAAATACCAATATCAAAGAGAATGTGACTCAGTAGAATATAAGGTCCTTGAGGAAAGCAATTACTTTTATTTTCATGTTTGTATTGTCAGTGCCTGACACATAGCAAATACCATGGATAAATGTTTCCTGAAAAGGTTCCTTTTCTATAACATTACTTGATACAAAGGTTTGTAGCAATAACATAACAATAAGTCATGGTGACCCTCAATTCTAAGAGACTTGGCTAAATGACTGCCTTGATTCATTATATTAAAGGAGGATTAACATAAGCAATCAGCAAAAAAAAGTGATCACAAGTTTTGATGCTGATGATGCTAAAAAGTTTTGAGGAGTGGAAGATACAAATGGATATAAGAAAGCATATTAGTTAATGGTCTCTATCAGATGACAAGCATTTATCAAATGCCTTCAATGTGTCAGATGCTGACCTAGGCAATGAAGATACAAATACAAAGAACAAAATAATCTTTATTTGCAATGAGCCTACTTTCTAAAATACATGTATAAATATATTCAGTATAATTGTAAATAGAATATAAACAAATATTAGCTAGTTAAAAAGAAGGGGACTTACACTTGTGGGGGGAATCAGGAAAGGCTTCATAACAGAAGATGGTATTTGAGTAGCATCTTGAAAGAAAAGCAGTATTCTATAGACCAGAGGCAAGGAAAAAGTGAATCCCGAGCCTGGGGCATGACTAGTGCAAAAGCATAGAGAGTAAGATGGAAAATATAATATTCATGTGTGAGGAACACACAAGTACAAGAAGGCATACCCCTCTCAGTATCAAATGCCCAATGAGGCTGGAAAGTTAAGGTAAGGATAAGTTGTGAAGGCATTTAAAAGCTAAAGAATATTTATTTTATCCAGGAGGCAAAATGGAGCTATGCAGTCTGAGTGACCCCATGTTTAAACCCTGATTAAACTTTGGGTACATGAGCAGAAACACCTGCAGAAAATGGTAATACAGAAATACTCAAAGCAAAGGAGCTGAGGCAACACATAATCCATCTCCTCATGATATATGTGTATCAATCAACATATTTTTGCCCATAGATGTAAGTTACTTAAAAGTCAAGTACAGTTTGAAATCCTCGACAGCTACATCCAACTATTTGCTGTCTTGGTGTGTTAATAAATTACCTTTCCTTTCCTGAGTTTGCCTTATTAACCAGGACAATGCTGTAACCAAGATGTCTTTCAACAATTCTGGCAAACACAGAGCCATTTACATGACTATCACTGGTTGAGCACCCATCCAGTCCCACAGCCAGCATCAGGACTTTCTTTCTTTTTTTCTTTTTTTGCTTTTTGGAGGGCAATTGGGGTTAAGTAACTTGCCCAAGGTCACACGGCTAGGTTTTTGTTTGTGTGTGCATTAAGTGTCTGAGGCCGGATCCGAACTCAGGTCCTTCTGACGCCAGGGCCAACGCTCTACTCACTGCGACACCTAGCCACCCCAGCATCAGGACTTTCATCCAACTGTAAGTCAAAGTGGACTCTCAATGGTTAGTTAGCCTTGAAGTGGTCAGAGAATTAAACTTCCCTAACTCAAGCAGGATAAGGAGAAATAGGTCCTGAGTCCAAAATTGAATCTCTTTCATTTGTGCAAAAATATGCAAGAGCCATGACAAAGGAAAGGGCAGTGGTGTGTAACTGGCCTTGTTCTTCTATCAGGTTGCCAAGGGACAGAATAGTCAAGGGATACCAGTATCATTATGGGATCAGGACAGTTGTACTTGCTAAAAATCAGAATTAAAGATCCAGAGCCTAAGCAAATGGGTTATTGGTACTACTGGGTAGCACTTAGAACTTACCAAGACTGTCCCTCATGACCATGTCGACCAGTCTGCTCCAACAGACTTCCATCATATAATTCAGATTCCTCAAAAATACAAAGCACCGTTAAGAACCACTTTTGTATGGAATGATCAGAGATGTCCATTATTCTCCAGGAGACATTGTATTATGGCAGCAATTCATTCTACCCTTTTGGATGGACTCAGTTACCATGATTAAAAAATTAAGACCACAGGGACTGCTAGGTGGCACAGTGAGTAGAGCACCGGCCCTGAAGTCAGGAGGACCTGAGTTCAAATCTGGCCTCAGACACTTGACACACTTACTAGCTGTGTGACTTTGGGCAAGTCACTTAACCCCAACTGCCCTCCAAAAAGCAAAAAAACAAACAAACAAACAAAAAAAAACATTTCAAGGAGTCATAATTCCACTTGGGAGGATACTGATAAGTTATTAGATATCCTTCTCAAAAAGGACACAAAAATTCTGTACTGTACTGTAAAGTTAGTAGATAAACATAACAACTTCTGACTGGAATTACAATCAGTAATTATAACTGGGGAACATTCAATGATGTGAAAAATGACCTTCTATGATGCTTTAGAGCAGGTGGCATAACAAGTAAAAGACTGGGAGAAGTTTCATGACACTACTTAAAATCAGATGAATATCCCAATGCTGTGTGTGCTATCACCCAGAAATTTGCTCAGTTAGATCCAGAAAATGAGAATGATCTAAAAGTATTTGCTTCAGCCTATGTTCATCAACTGGCAGCAGACATTTGCAATTAATTTCATAAATTCTGCCTTAGTTGGAATTGCATCATACATGATTGGCAGGAGAAGGAACTTAGGAGAAAGAAAGGTTAAAGAAGTGAAGGAAGTGAAGATTTTGGCAGCCATCACAAAAGGGACAGTGCAGGAGGGCAGAAGAAAAGAGACAAAGTACTGGAAAAGGAGATTTACCAAAAAAGGGGGGAAAAGGGATGTGTGCTTTTACTGTAAAAAGGAAGGGCACTTTAAGTGATATTGCAGGAAACACGCATGGGAAGAGGTCTCCAGCAGAGGGCATGTTGCTTCAGATTTTCCAAAGGGGCCCCCATGAGGAGCCAGTTGAAACATGAACCCCCATGCCCCACACTTACTCTCCCCGCCTGCAATCACCCCAGACAACAACCTGTACCTTGTTTTAGATAATAGGGATGAATATTCACAATGATGGGAGGAAGGGGGTGGCTGCAAACTAAGGATGTTTCTTGAGAGTTTTGAAGAGGATGTAGGTGTAAAGGAGCCCTCACTTGAGACTACTGTTAATGGTAAACTGTTTGGTGGCCACAGAGGTGACTTTCTTGGTACTTAAGTGCCCCTCCCACCCCATAGCTGTTTCAGGAGAAAGTGAGCTGTTCATCTTAACCACGCTACTTAAAGTAGATACTGGACTTTGAACATTTTTCTACTTCTTTTTATTAATGCCTAATTGCCCTGTCTCATTGTGAGGAAAGGACCTGTTATGTAAACCAGAGATCATTATTTACCATGATCTGAGAAGGCTTAGGTTAGAATACAAGGTAACTGATTTGGCTTTTTGGGTTGGGATTCCTGGTGTCTGATTTGTCTTTCACCTTATGAAACTTACCTGCCACTCTGTGGGATTCACAAAGCCAACCAAACCCACTAGGATCCAAACTAAGGATGAACTGCCCCCTGGTGTAGAAACAGTATCAATTTAGAGGCTGTTAAACCTATTCCAAAAGTCATCCAAGCTTACTGGAGGTAACAGTGTCATGTCAGTCACCTTTCAATACCCCTGAATTGCCAGTGAGGAAACACAAGGTCAATGATGAAGGCCTACCACACTATTCACACTCTAGTCACACAGGCACTGGTCAAAGTATGTATACCTGCCCTGGGGATCTATTCTTTTAATTCAATATGTTGATGTCTTACTGCTTATCACCCCTTTTCTGGGGAGCCTATAAGGAAAATACCCTACACGGTCTATGAAAAGGGCTACCATGTCTCCCCTTTAAAGTTACAGTTTGTTCTTCCCACAGTGCAGTACTTGGGATAGACCCCAACACCAGGGCCTTGACAAATGATAGCATCCAGGGTATCCTTCAAATGCCAATAGTATAATCAAAACACCAGCTAATAGCCCTGCTAGGGATTGTGGGATACTGTCACCCTGAGATTCCAGCACTGGGGGAACTAAATAAGAAACTAGTTGCCTACACAACTAAAGAGGTTTCAAGTCCTCAGAGGCCTTAAAGAAAACAGTCAAGTAAGTGAAATGGGTGATGGCCTCCCCACCAACTCTAGTACTGCCTGCTTATGGAAAGCCTTTTCTTTCCTTTTTTTGTACACAAACAGAGAGGAGGTTGCACTGGGAATTCTCACCCAGAGATTGGGGCCCCATCACAGGCTTACTGGTTACTATTAATGACAAACTAATCCAGTTGGCACAAGGTGCTATGGGGAGCCTGTGGGCCCTCCCCTACTGAGCTTGTAAAGAGGACCTAACTCCTTGTCCTTGGCTATTCACTGACAGTCTATGTGCCTCACAGTGTTACTGACATTTTATCCAGTCTAAGACTCAAATCTTTTCCCACCACCAGTGGGTGGTCGTTTATGAGGTAAACCTTTTGTCTGACTCTAATCTCTCCATTCAGCACTATAATATCTTAAATCCATCCACTCTCCTCTTGGATCCCCTGAAAAATGTTGAGGTACTGCAGCTACTTTAAGGTAACCAAGGTCATAGACTGCCCATAGCCTGACCTCAAAGACATTCACTTGGAGGAGTCCAATCTCACATTGTTCACAGATGAAAATGAAGTACAAGTGCCTGGGGCAGTTGTTGTGCCTTCTGTAGCTGTTGAGTGGGAGGCTACACTGTCTGATGGACTTGGGGCATAGAAAGCCAATTTGGAAGTGTTGACCAGAGCATACCAGCTGGCCAAGGGACTCCAAGTGAACATTTACACTGATTCCAAATACACCTTTGGAGTCTGTCACACCACTGGCACCTTGTGGAAGCAATGAGGCTTCATCACCACAAATGGTAAGCCAATACTGACCAAACTTTCCAAGCTATATTGCTTTACAAGGTCATTTCCATAATGTATTGTTGCCTGGGTCCTTAAGAGCCCATCTACTAACTATTCTTTCTCAGAGAAGTTGAAATTGACATCCGGAGGACCAGACACAAAGCCATTCTCTGAAATGTCCTGCAGATCATGCCAGATAGGTGCCCCGTTACACCTAAAAGATTACCACACCTCCTTTGCCAGCAACCCCGTGCCTAGAGACATATGGGAAACAAGGCCCTCCTACTACAAGTTTACTGGTCACCATTTGCCCCCAGTGTTTATGCAGAGGCCCATCAGAGATTAAGATGATGTAGTTGAGAACAGAATGATAGGTCTGATTGTGGTGCTGTGCCATGAATATGGTTAGCACCAAAGAGGGAATTGTGCAAAGTCAGTCACCTGTGAAGAATCAGTCTGAGTGACCACCATGTTTAGACCTTGCTTAGACTCTGAATACATGCAGTCAGTCTGAAGGAGATCGTGGCACAGAAATAACCCTTGCATATGCACACTTATATATCAGGGAGGAACTGAGGAAGTACTCAACACATATCCTCACAATATGTGTACCAATCAATTTACTTTTGCCTTATGGAAGTTTTATCCCTGTCTATAAAAGCTCCCAAAAATTTGGAATCCACACAGTCCACTGCTTGCTGCCTTGGTGTACTAATACATTATTTTTACCGTTCTTTTCCTGAGTTTGCCTTATTGACAAGGGCAAGGCCTAAACCAAGATTTCTTTTAACAGAGCCACTGGAGTTGAATGAAGAGTGCTGTGTGACATAGTCAGATCTGTGCCCAAGGAAAATAACTTTGGCAGATATAGGTAAGATTAGGCAGAGTGGTGAAAGACTTAAGGAAAGGAGACTAAGAAGCTGCTGCAAGTCTAGGTAAGAATGAGGGCCTGGACATGAGATGTGAGTGGAGTATATGAATGGAGTGGAGACAGATGTAAGGGATGATCAGAAGGTAAAAAAAAAACAAATCTGTTCACTGAAATTATGAGGAGGGGAGAGAAAGTAAGGAATCAAATCAAACCTGGGTTTGTGACCTTGGTACAATTTTTGATTCCTTACTTTCTGGGAGAAGAGAAGAATGGAGGTTTTGCCAGAAGTAGGGAAGTATGGAAGAAGGGTAGGTGTGGGTAGAAAGTTGTTGAGTTTGCAATGTCTCCAGGGTATCCAGTTAGAAATGTCCAATAGAAAACTGGTGATCAAGGACCGAGATTCAGAAGAGATCAGGGGAGTATATAGAGATTTGAGAGTCATCTGCATTCAGATACTAGTTAAACCCAGCGAAGCTAATGGGGTCATCAAAAGAATATACAGAGAAAAACCTACCACAGAACCTTGGGAAGCTCTCACAAATAAAGAGTATATGATGTAGATGATAACTCAGCAAAGGAGACTGAGGATGAGAAGCCAGGAAAAGATGGGGAGGCAAAATTATAAGGACTTTGACAGAGAAAGAGAGAATACTGGATGGGAATGGATATAGGATGATATTAAGGGTCTGAGAAGGTATGATGATGACTTTTTTTTCTCTTTGCTTTTTGGAGGGAGGAAGGCAGGGCAATTGCACTTAAGTGACTTGCCCAAGGTACCATGACCAATCAGTGTTAAGTGTCAAGGACTAATTTGAACTCAGGTCCTCCTGACTCCAGGACCCTTGCTCTATTCACTGAGCCACTAGCCAACCCACAATGATGACTTTTAAGACTGTGGAAGACTTGGCAAAGTGTTGAGACTTCAAGAATTTTTAGATATGACACTTTCATTTTCGGTCAACAGAGAATTACAGCATATTAACTTTCAGACTCTAACAGAGGACTTTTTTTAGTTTGGTTATCTCCCTTTTTATTTGATTTTTTTCTTGGTCAAAAGGAGACTACAAATGCCTGCCTTTTCCTCTAGCTCTAATCACTAGATTGTTAGGTAGCCTAGACAGAGAGTACTGGACTTAGGATGGCAAAGACCTAAGTTTGCATCTCACCTCAGACTCTTAGCAAGCAACTTATTTAAACTATCCCAGACTCAGTTTTCTCATAGGTAAACGGAGATAATAGATTAACACTTCACAGGTTTACTATTAAAATCAAACGAGGTAATCCAAGTGAAGTGTCTCACTTAGAGAGGGCGTCCCAAGCCTTAGTGCGTAAGTTTCAGTAGCTACATAAATGTTACTTGTATGTTAGACATTATTGTTATTTTCAGTTATATTCAGAGATAATCATAAAGTATTTAGCTTAATACCTGCTACACAGTAAATCCTATGTACGTGTTAGCTAAAGACAGCAGATGTCAGTCTCTATCATATCAAAAACAATTTAAGAGAATGCCAAAACCAGGACATTGGTCTAATGACGTGCTGCAACTTTAGATACAAATGTGCCCAACACCTAGTCTCAGAAGACGTAGGAAAACTGATTCTTCCCTTTCGGGTCCAGTAAATAAACAAACTGGCTACAACGCTAGGGGCAAGATCCGGAAGGACTGCGGCAGAAACAACGGAAAAGTGAGCGTCTGATGGAAATAAGCAGCGGGAGAGGTCAGCAGGCTCCGACAGCGCGGCGAAGTGGGAAACCCTAAGTCTACAGGTGGGCGGCCCAACCTTCACCACTATCTCCCTCGGCAAGACGTGGGCGTGCCTGAGAACGTGACACACCAGGCTGTGATTTTATTAGCTCTACAGGAGAGAAGGCGCTCCTGACAACGTCCTCCCCCCAACTCCCGCCCCCACCGCCACGGTGGTCACCTCCTTTCCGGCCCGGGGAAGCAGCGCTCAGGAGGCCTTTCAGCTCTAACTTTTCCGCTCCAGGGTCTCCTGGAATCCTCTCAAGCCCTCCCCCTTCCTCCCCACGAACACTTTCTCTGCGCTCGTCCCCAAAATACATAAGCTCTTGGCAGCCTCGGGAAGCCCCCGGCGCCACAAGAGGAAACTGACCCTCGCGGGCCCCCGTTCAGAACTTCCGTCCCCTCGGCCTCCCCCCTTCCCCCCGCCCCCGGAGGGAGTCGGCCTGAGGGGGTGTGAGGCTGAGCGCGGAGCAGGCTGGGGCGCGCGTCCACGAGACCCAGGCCCGCGCGGCAGGTGCGGCCGAATCCCTGCCCTCCCCTGAGGAGGCCCCCTGCCCCCGGAACTCTCACCCCGACAACGTTTCCCAGAGACGCAATCACTACGGCCGCCGCCTTTTCCGACCACTTGGCTCCCCGGTCGCCGCCGCCGCCGCCGCCACAGCTGCCGCCGCTGCGTTCGCCGTCGTCGTCGTCGTCGTCGTTGCCGCCGCCACGGCGCGCGCCCGCTCCCACGCACAGCTCCGTGGCCGCGCCCGCGCCAGCTGCGCGCTGGCGTCACTTAGCAACCGCTAGAGGCCCGGCAGCCCAGCGTCGTCTTAGGCTCCAGAGCCTGGGGCCGAGCTGTGTGTTCCCAGGGGCGGCCGTGGGACTGTTCCCAGCCTCCAGCGCTTGTGCCCTTAAGGCCCCGGGATGAGTCCAGACCCCCCTCCCGGGGGCGTGGCTGACAAGGCCGCCCTGCTGCTACGTCACCTTATGTCACTGTATGTCGTCACCGATGCTCCAACACGTCACTGTTGTCGCTGGGGCAGATAGAGGGGCCTGCTTGGCCGGCACCTGGCCCCTCCTCCATCAGGAAGTCCTTTGGGTGAAGAAGATAGTGGTGTTGGGGCAGATTTGAAAGAACCTTGAACCCTGGGATTCGAGGACAAGGTCAAGAACCTCCCATTTTGGGGGGGGAGGGGTCCCTCCTCTCGTTCTTGAGGTGGGGACAGAGAGGCTTGAGAGGTCGGACTGGGGGGGGGGGTGACCAAAACCTCCCCAGAGGTGCTGTGGTGCCAGTCCTGGAGGGCTTTCTGGAGGAAGTTTTTTTGAGAGGGGAATCAAGAGACCTAGGTGGACCCCAAGAAGCTCTGATTGAGGGTTACTTGGGTAAATCAGTCCAGCTCTATGTTCTTTGGGACGAAGAACGCTGCTAGAGTTGTCTTTGCTGGTAGTTGATTTCACTGGTTTCCTTCCCACTTTTTGTAAGCCCCCTACAATAGTAGAGATTGTCTCTACTCTCTGAGAAGTCCTGAAGTCATCATCTAGGAGTTTTGTAACATCATTCAAAAGGAGAATACCTATACATGAGAAAAATGCTGTGTGGAAATTAGAACAAATAGTGTAAGTATCCAGGGACTGAAGAGGACACACAGAAAAAGAGTGGTCATAACCAAATGAGTTTAATTTGGGAAGATTTCCTAAAGAAGGTGATTTTCAGTTTCTCATGAATGTCCAGCCAACCCAGATGGATTTCTCACTTGTATCATTAAGTCCTTTAGGTCTGGCACTGTTAGAGCTCTCCCACTCCAGGAGTGGGGCACACCAAAAAAGTTTCATTCAATTAGAATCTACACACCTATTCACTAAGCCCAAGAAGGGGAAGCAGTGGTGCTTCTCTATAAAAGAATGGAGACCCAAGACCTTTTATTGAGTTGTCTTTTATAGTTACCTCCATTCAGTCCCTAAAATTGGTTTCCCCAACACACATTTACTCTGATCATCTTACCCTATTTCATTGCCTCTATAACCACCCACCCATATTTATTTTTAATCCTTTTCTGTTGAAGATAGGTGTATCTTCGGTAGAAAAATGTTCTAAAATTGTGTTCTATACAATTTGAATAAAGTTTTTTTGTGGGTTTGGTTTTTTTCCTCCTATCTTGTTCTAAGGAATTCTGGCCAGTATTTTTCCTCTCCGGACACTAATGGCTTGTCATCAGTTATTTACTTGCCCAATAGCCCTCCCCCCAAAACTACATAAATTAGAAATAGCAGGGGCAGCTAGGTGGGGTAGTGAATAGAGCACCAGCCCTGGAGTCAGGAGGACCTGGGTTCCAATCCAACCTCACAGACACTTAATACAAAAACTAGCTGTGTGACCTTGGGGAAGTCACTTAACCCCAATTGCCCTCCCAAAAAAAGGCAAAAAAAAAAAAAAGCAAACAGTAAATATTTTCCTTTGGTACAAACATTAGCATGTTATTTTTATAATTATAAAATTTTTGTTGTTCAGTCATGTCCAGTTCTTTGTGGCCCAATTTCAGGTTTTCTTGGCAAAGATACTGGAGTAGTTTACCATTTCCTTCTCCAGCCCATTCTATAAATGAGAAACTGAGGTAATGACTTGCCCAGTCACATAGCTAGTAAATGTCTAAGGCCAGATTTAAACTCAGGAAGAGTCTTTCTGACTTCAGGCCTAGCACTCTATTCACTGTGCCACCTAGCTGCTCTATGATTATAAAATACCATTCTAATTAAATGTGAATTCTGCATGTAATTATTTTTGCAAAATGTAGTGCATTTCATATTAGCATTCCCTGCCTTCTCCATTGTCATCATAGATTTGAGTTTTTCATAGTTCCAATTGTGTCCAGCTTCTCCCTTGTCCATTGACTTAAGGAATTAAGAGGAATTTTACTTGAATCTAGGCCCTTGCTCATCAAAATAGTTCTCCCTTTGGCCCAGAGCATTTATCATGTCCTGGACTCCTCCCTGTCACCCCATATAATCCAATCAATCAGTTGCCAGATTTTCCCTTTTCTACCTCTACAGCATCTCTCTAATCAAGCCCCATGTCTGTTCACAAACCTAATACTTTGGTTCTGACCTCATTACCTCTTGCCTATAAAGCCCCCTTGTTGGGGGTATATGGACAGTTCCCCTGGAGGCATGAGACCCAGAGCATGCTGACTCTGCAGTAACACTGTGGAGGTAAATCAGATGTTCCGTGAGATAGCTCTGTTCCAGGATGGGAACTCCATGACCTTCTGACTTGTTGCCAACCAATAGGGTTTTCAAGGGAAGAGAAGCCTTGAGATTCCAGGGAGGTTTCGAACATCCTGCCCAGTACTTGGAGCCTGATACAGAGTACACGGCTGTGACGTAAGAGGCATATGGGAACAAGGACAATGGTGTACTCCCAAAGATAGTGGTTTATGATGGCTATACAGTTATACACTATATAATCTGAACTCTTAGCTGGTCACATAGAAGTTAGAATGTAATTACATAAGAAACTACTAAATAAAGTCTTGCTACTCTTTGACTCTCCTGGCTTAGAATTCCGTTCTTGGGGAACATCGCTGGACTATGACCAGATGAACACTGAAGGCCAGAAGCAGGCAAGATCCGGCTGCCCCTGACCCTGGAGGTTGGATCACCCCCTTTTTGACCTCTCAACTTTAAATATCTTCCTTACTCCAGACCATCCTTCCCACAACTGCCAAAATGATTTTCCTTAAGCATAGATCTGATAATGTTGCACCCCTACTAATCTGTGTGGCTACCTGTTGCATTGATAATAAAATATAAACTCCCTCTTTAGATTTTAAAGCTGCACATAACCTGTCCCTGACCTGTCTTTCCAGCGTCACTGTCCATTATTCCCTCTCCACACCCTGCAATTTGTCTAGCCAAGCTGACTGCCTTTTCCAAACACACCACACTGCTTCTGCAATGTCCATGCCTTTGCAATGGCCATCCTCCATAACTGGAATCTACTCCATCCTTACCTCTTCTTCACAAAATCCATCTCTTCCTTCAGGACACTGTTGAAGCACCACCTTCTACATGAAGTGCTTCCTGATGCCCCCAGCTGGCAGTGCCCTTACTCCCAAGCCACTTTTTATTACTTGGCATCTATTTGTATTTATTCTTTTTATATTCTGTATGTTTGTATATGTACTTTACTCTCTTGTTAGAATTTAGGTATTTAGAATTTAGATATTAGTTTGTTTAGGTATTATTTCATTCTATATATTTTTGCCCCCAGTGACTGGCATATAGTGAACACTTAATAAATACTTGATTGATTGATAAATGCTTATGAAACCTACATAGATATTTTCTACCTATTCTTCTATTTGTTGGTGTGGGATTGGCAGCATGTACCATCTGACCTTGATAAGAATCTACTATTTTCATAAGATCTTCTAAGATTTTAAGAGAGATAAGATTAGAACAGTATTTTAATTCTTCTTGAAAAGACTTTTTGTTCTTTTAGAACCTCAGAATTGGAAAATATATGTGCATCCAAATTAGCAGGGCTGGTCCACCTGGCACAAAGGAGACTTTGGTGCCTGTTGGAGAAGAGCATTCTAGCCCCTGGAATAAAAGGACATAAGCATCTAAAAAGTAGCTTAATTTGGGACAAAGTATCTCTTCTTTGCCACCCCCTTCATTTTGGCTTCTTACATTTAGACTGAAATCTTTGGCTGTGAACTCCAGTGAACTCTACCCTTCACCTCTGCACCAACCATCATAGGATCATTGACTTAAACATAGAGGCCTATGGATCCAACCCCCTTACTTACAGCTGAGTCACTAAGAAGTTAAATTACTTGCTCAGAATCACATGGCTAATGTGTCTAAGGCAGGATTTGAATCCAAGTCTTCCATTTACCTTGTATATATTTTGTATGCACATAATTGTTTGCATGCATTCTCATCAGAATGTGACTACTTGTAATGGTAATGGGGATTTGAAGATCTTCCCTGCCCCCAGTAGGCCAAATGTAATCACATGGAGCCTGTGGTGGGAGGAGTTTGCTGACCAGGTAGAGCAGGAAGGAGTGAAGCAAAACTGAAAGGAAGCTGGGAGTAAAAGCAGTTAGAGCTGGGGGAGAGAGAGGACACAGGCAAGAAGACAGCTAGGCTTGTCAGTGTTTGTGGAAAGGCTTTTGGGTGATGTGGCTTCCCATTGTGTTGTGGTATATTAACTTTTTTGTTGCTGTGATGGATTTCGGTTTTCTGGTGTTGAAATTTGACTTTCTGGTATCTGAATAAATGTTTTGCTCCTTTCTTCTATATGGAGAGTCTGTTATTTTGCAATTCAAAACTATGCCAGCATATTCATAGTTGCTACCAGTGCTGTGAATATTGCCTTGGTGATACATCTCTTTGAGGACATAGACTGTTTTTGTCTTTTTTTTTTTTTGTATTCTCAGCATTAATCAAAGTGCTTAAGCATTTAATAAATGCTTTTTGATTGACTAATTCCTGACTACAAATCTGCTTCCCTATCAAGCCTCAGGACCTCTCTCTGATAGTGGAATGACCTAGCCTTCAGATTATATCTGCTCCCCTGATTTGATGTAGTTGCTTCGAGTGATCCTAGGAAAAGATGGAAAAAGACCCTGAGTCTAGAATCAAAGGACTTGAATTCAAATCCCAACCATGCTGCTTACTGTCTCTGAGATCTTGGGCAAGTCACAGTCTCTCTAAGTCCTAGTTTCCTTACTCTGTTAAACAGTCTGTGAGCTACCTATCTTCCAAGATTATGGCTAAAAAAAATTGCTTTCAAGTAGGAGGTGGGATAGGAGGGGGGGGAAATATAATCAGTATTTTACAATATATCTACTATGGTGATGTTTTGCATTAGCTACACATGTACAACCTATATTGAATTGCTTATCTTCCCAGTAAGGGTGGGTGACAAGGGCAGAAGGGAATGAATCTGGAATTCAAAGTTTTAAAACCAAATGTTAAAATATATACACACACACACACACACACACACACACACACACACACACACACATACTATTATTAATACTATTGTACATGTAATTGGGAAATAAGATATACAGGCACTAGGGCATGGAGATACACCATGAACTACCGGAAAAGTCAAAGGGAATATGGGGGAAGATAGGGAAGAGAGCAGACTGGAGGAGGGGATATCCTATGGGACCACTATTTTGGGCCAGTGGGTAGGGGAAAAACAGGGAGAAAATTTGTAACTTAAAATTTGGTTGAAATGAAAGATGTAAACCAGAAGTTAATAAAGCATTTGAAAAATGAAAAAAAGAAAAAGAAAAAATTGCTTTATGAGTTACTATTTTGTAAACAATTATTCCTCCTCTAAGAATTTCCTAATTATAGGCACCATTCATGCCTCAGGCAGAAATTGGTAGAAAGAACCTCAGTCACCAAATCCAGCCTGGACAGTTAAGTGCTTATTTAGCTTCTAATTGGAGACTTGCAATGATAAGGCATTCACTAGTTCCTTAGACATGATTCAACTTAGTAACTCATAACTGTTTGGAAACTTTTTATTACAGTTATACTTTCTACTTTACGATTTTCCTCATCATGATTTTAATATATCACAGGTTGGAATAGGAAATTAAATGGGAATTTTAGGGGAGCTTTATAGAAGCCCAGATGACATGCAAAGACCAGCAAATGACACCCCCAAAAAAGTTTAGAAACTCAGAAATGCACAAAATATATGTATAGTATTGTATACTGTCAACAAAATTTATTTTTTATGTCACCCTTCAGAATCTGGTTAAAAGAAAACAAATAAATTAGGTGACATATACACATGCGTGTGTGTGTATGTATATATTGTTTATTCCTTTTGAACTAACAGAAAATATGCATGCATGGGAGTCAGAAAATAATTCTGAACTCAAAGAAAGTCTAGTTGAAGAAGTTTTTACACCAATAGAGTAACCTCCCCTTCCACCACCACACACCCTCCTCCCCCCTACCCCACACTCAGGACCCTAGTGACCTTCATTAGCCAAAATTATAGTTCCACAAAACAAATAGGGTGGTTGCAGGATGTCTGGCTTTCTGCCAACTGTAAACATCAGGCGTCATAAAAAAGGGAGTGTCAAGTTAGTGTTTCTAACAAGGGAGGGCCATAAAAAGATAAGGGGAATGTCCAGTGGGTCATGTCCTTGGCAAAAGAATGTTCCCAGTCAACAAAATCCAACAGGAGGGCTTGGATTCACTCTGAGAGCGTGCAAAGCATGTCTGTTATGCCAGATCACTCAAAGCATGTCTGTTATGTCAGGGTGTTTCTTCTAGCTGGTTAATCCAGGTTTTGGCCCTAATTGGGCCATAAATATACACAATTTCTTTTTTTTAAATTAAAATAATTTTAAGTTTGCAAAAAGAACACAAAAGCCATCATATGACACACAAAGGCTAGAAATGTAGGAATATCCTAAAACATTTAGTAACTCATAAATGCATAAAATGTATGAACTGTCATGTATATTATCTGTACAGTATGTATTTTACTATTTAATAACATGATGAACTGCTGTACAATTTTCTTTCTTAAGCTTAAATTTGTAGTAAATAAACTCTGGTTTGTAAATGGTTTAAGTGTGTTTAGAGTAATCTCTTATGTGACATTTTCTAGTCATTTTGCAGTGATCTTTGCATCTCCTGTTTCTCATATTTTGTGTCATTTGAAAACCATAAACTATACTAAAATCATGGGTCCCAAGTGTAATGTTTCTAATGGTTCATAAGGTGCTCCCAAGAAACAGGAAAATGATAAACTTGAAGGAAAAAGTAGAATTGTTTAGATATGCTTCATTCAGGCAAAACGGCTGCTGCAGGTAACCACCATTTCAGTGTTAATGAGTTTACTATAAGGCGTGTCAAAAAAAAAAAAAAGAGAGAAAGAGAAGGAAATTTGGCTTTGCTGCAGCTTACACCAACAATTGCAAAGTATTTGCATCAGCCATGGTATCCCTATCTCTTTCCCATCGAAAATGTAACATTCTTTTGGGTGCGTGATTGTTATAAAAAAGACATTCTGGTAGACAGGCATCAGACAAGAAAAGGCTAAGTTCTTATATGATTTCCTAAAGGAAAATGAAGTTGAAGGGTCTGCTGTTATGGATTTTCAGGCCAGCAAAGGCTACTTTGAAATTTTTTTCAGAAAGATTTAGCCTACACAATGTAAAAGTAACTGGAGAGGCAGCTAGAGAGTTTCCTGAAACCCTGAGGAAACTGATTGAAGAGAAAGGCTACAAACTGGAAAATTCAGTGCTGATGAAACTGCTCTGTATTGGGGGGGAAAATGGTTCAGAGGATATACACCAGTCAAGAAGAGAAGTGAGCCCAGGTTTTAAAGACACAAGGGATGGGGTAACCAATAAGGTCCTATAAACACCCCATAAAAGAAAATGAAAAAATTCAGACTTCTTCTCTGGCACAAAGGGAGGGCCAAAAAAATTTATGCAGATTTTCTAGATCAAGGGAGTGCCATATCTCTAACCCCCACCGTGTGGAAGGGATAATTCTATAATGAAATTAATCAACTTCTGGGAGCCAAGATGATGGAGTAAGCAAATCACTCTGACTCTCCCTTATTGATAGGATGGAGCAGTCTTTTAGTCTGGGAAACTTGGAGGATCACTAAGAAAGGTCAATCTCTCTTGGGTAAAAAGCGTGTCCAGTTCAGGGCAGGAGGCCTTCTGGCAAACCAGTGGGAGATCCTGAGCCTTAAGGTGTTGAAGCAGGCAAGCACCAACACCAGGAATCCCCCCTCCTCATGTACCTTAGTATAGCTAGGGGAATCAGCACACTCCAGCTCCAAGAACCACCACAGCACAGCCCTGGAAGGGCAGGTGTCCTCCAGTAGCCAGACCTCCACATGCTTCAGTGTAGTTCTGGGGAAACATAGAAACAACCCAGCTGGCCTCAGCACACACCAGACACCACAACTAGGACCCCATCTCAACACCAGGTAAGCTACCAGACCCCTACAACCTCCAGCTACTCACACCTCAAGCCCCAGCACACAATGCTAACAAGATGAGAAAGAAACAAAAAAGAACCTTGACCATTGAGAATTACTTTGGTGAAAGGGAAATCAAAACACAAACTCAGGAGTACAACATTGTCAATATACATATATCTGAAACCTCAAAGAGGAATGTGAACTGGTCTTAAGCCCAAAATGCATTCTTGGAAGATCTCAAGAAGGATTTCAAAAGTCAAATAAAAGAGGAAGAAGAAAAATTAGGAAAAGAAATGAGAAGTATTCAAAAGACAGTCAGCAGCTTGGAAAAGGAAAGATAAAAATTGACTGAAGAAAATAATTCCTTTAAAAATAGAATTGGCCAAATGGAAAAGAAGGTATAAAAACGGACTGAATAAAGCAATCCCTTAAGAATTAGAATTAGGCAAGTCAAAGCTAATGACTCTATGAGACATCAAGAATCAGTCAAAATCAAAAGAATGAGAAAATAGAAGAAAATATAAAATACCTCATTGAAAAACAATTGACCTGGAAAAGAGATGCAGGGGAGATAATTTAAGAATTATTGAACTACTTGAAATCCATAATAAAAAAAAAAGAGCTTGGACAGCTTCTTTCAAGAAATTACTGAGGAAAACTGCCCTGAGGTCCCAGAACCAGAGGGTAAAAGAGTCATTGAAAGAATCTACTTATCACCTCCTGAAAGAGATCCAAAAATGAAAACTTCAAGGAATAATTCCAGAATTATCATGTAAAGGAGAAAATTCTTTAAGCAGCCAGAAAGAAACAGTTTAAATAGCATGGAGCCACAGTTAGAATTATACAAGACTTAGCAGCTTCTACATTAAAAAATCAGAGGTTTTGGAATATGATATTTCAGAAGGCAAAGGAGCTTGGATTACAACCAAGAACCAACTACCCAGCAAAATTGAGCATAATCTTTCAGGGGAAAATATGAACATAAAATGAAATAGGGGACTCTCAAACTCTCCTGATGAAAAGACCAGAGTTGAATAGAAAATTCATTATTCAAATACAAGATACAAGAAAAGCATAAAAAGGTAAACAAGAAAGAAAAAAAAAACATGTCATTCAATAAGGTAAAAATATTTACATCCCAGGGAAGCTAAGTGGTGCAGTAAGAGCACTGGCCCCAGAGTCGGGAGGACTTGGGATGGGTTCCAGCCTCAGAAAATTAGCACCCACACATAAAATATAACTAGCCATGTAACCTTGAGCAAGTTACCTAACCCCAATTGCTTTAAAAAAATGTTTACATCCCAACACAGGAAAATGTTACTTGTAACTCTTGAGAACTGTATCTCTATTAGGACAGTTAGAAGTAGTATATGTAGACAAAGAGTGTGGGTATAACTTGATTTTGATGTGATGATATAAAAAAATTAAGGGGTGAAAAAAAGAATTGTACTGGGAGAAAAGAAAGAGGCAGAAAAGGGTACTACATAACATGAAGAGGCACAAACACCTATTAAAGTAGAGGGAAAGATGGGAGAGAAGTGAGCATTGTTTGAAATTTGCTCTCATTGGATTTGGCTCAAAGAAGGAATAACATACATATTTAGATAGAAATATACCTTAACCTATAGAAAATAGGAGAGGAAAGGTGAAATAAAAGGATTGGGTTGATAGAAGGGAGGAAAGACATAGTAAGGGAAAAGGGAAAGAAAAGGGAGTGGGGCTGATAGAAGGGAGGACAGATCAAGGGAGGGTGGTGGTCAGAAGCAAAACACTAGTAAGGAGAGAAAAGGAGAAAGAAAAGTATAAACAAGGGAAAATAGGATGGAGAGAAAGACACAATGAGCATAACTGTGAATGTAAGTGGGATGAATTCTCCTATAAAATGGAAGCAGATAGCAGAGTGGATCAAAACCCATAATCTTACAATATGTTGCTTATGAGAAACACATTTGAAGCAGAGAGACATACACAGAGTAAAGGTAAAAGGCTGGAGCAGAATATATTATGCTTCAGCTGAAGTTAAAAAAAAAGAGATAGCAATCCTGATCTCAGACAAAGCAAAAGCAAAAATAGATCTACTTAAAAGAGATAAGGAAGGAAACTACATCCTGCTAAAAGGTAGCATAGACAATGAAGTAATATCAATACTAAACATATATGCACCAAGTGGTATAGCATCCAGATTCTTAAAGGAGAAGTTAAATGAGTTACAGGAATAAATAGAGAGCAAAACTATACCAGTGGGGGACCTCAACATCCCCTTTGCAGAACTAGATAAATCTAACCACAAAATAAACAAGGAGGTGAATAAAATCTTAGAAAAGTTAGATATGGTGGAACTCTGGAAAAAATTGAATGGGGATAGAAAGGAATATACTTTTTTCTCAGTGGTACATGGCACCTACACAATTTGACTATGTACTAGAGCTTAACAACCTCACAATCCAATGCAGAAAGGCAGAAATATTAAATACATCCTTTTCACATCATGATGCAATAAAAAATGACATGTAATAAAGACAGAAACTTAATCTAATTCTAAAGAATGAGAGGGTCAAATGACAAATCATAGAATCAACAACTCCATCCAAGAGAAGGATAATAATGAGACAACATACTAAAACTTATGGGATGCAGTGAAAGCAGTTCTTGGGGGAAATTGTGTATCTTTAAATGCTTACATGCACAAAATAGAGAGGAGATCAATGAATTGGGCATGCAACTAAAAAAGCTAGAAAAAGAACAAATTTAAAATTCCCAATTAAATACCAAATTAGAAATTCTGAAAATCAAAGGAGAGATTAATAAAATTGAAATTAAGAAAACTATTGAACTAATAAATACTACTAAGAGCTGGTTTCATTAAAAAAAAAAGCAATAAAATAGATAAGCCTTTGGTTAATCTGATTCCTTAAAAAAGAAAGAAAAAAACCAAATTACCAGTATCAAAAATGAAAAGGGTAAATTCACTGCCAATGAAGAAGAATCTAAAACAATAATTAAGAGCTATTTTACCCAAATATGCCAATGAATGTGACAATCTACATGAAATGGATGAATATTTATAATAATACAAATTTCCCAGATTAACAGGAAAGGAAATAAAATATTAACTCCATTTCAGAAATTGAAACTCAAAAACTTATAAAAAATGAATGTTAAAAGAATGTCCATTATCACCTTTGTTATTCAATATTGTACTAGAAATGATAGCTTTAGATATAAGAAATTGAAGGAATTAGAATAGGCAACAAAGAAACAAAACTATCACTATTTGCAGATTATATGATAGCATACTTAAAGAATCCTACAGAATCAATTCAAAAACTACTTGAAATAATTAACAACTATAGCAAAGTTACGAGATATAAAATAAACCCACATAAGTCATTAGCTTTTCTATATATTACTAAGAAAGCCCAGCAATAAGAATTAGAGACATTCCTTGTAATGTAGCTGTAGACAATACAAAATATTTGAGTCTGCCTGCTAAGACAAACCCAGGAGCTATATAACCACAATTACAAAACACACTTCACACAAATAAAAGTCATCTAAATAATTGGAAAAATGTCAGTTGCTCATGGGTAGGTAGAGGTAATATAATAAAAATGGCAATTCTACCTAAATTAATTTACTTATTTAGGGCCATACCAATCAAACTACCAAAAATTATTTTATAGAACTATAAAAAATAACAAAATTCATCTGGAAGAATGAAAGGTCCAGAATATCAAGGGAATTAATGAAAAGAAATATAAGGGAAGGTGGCTTAGCTGTACCAGATCTGCAAATGCATTATAAAACAGCAATCATCAAAACTACTTGGTACTGGTTAAGAAATAGAGTGGTGGATACCACTTCTAGGGTTATATCCCAAAGAGATCATAGAAGTGGGAGGAAGACCCATATGTACAAAAATATTTATAGCAGCTCTTTTCGTGGTTGCAAAGAATGGGAAATTAAAGGGGTGCCCATCAATTGGGGAATGGCTAAACAAGTTGTGGTATATGATGTAATGGAATACTATTGTGCTATAAGAAAAGAGGAGGAGACGATTTTCATATTTACCTGGAGAGGCTTATACAAACTGATGCTGAGTGAGAAGAGTAGAACCAGGAGAAATTTGTATACAATCACAGACATAACATATGTGTGATGACCAACTATGACAGAATGGACTCTTCTCAGCAATGCAGTGATATAAGTCAATCTCGAAAGACTCATGAAGGAGAGAGATGCCTACATCCAGAGAAATAACTAGAAAGAACTGAGCTTGAATCCTGATGGAAGCAAACTACTTGATCTTTTTCTTTTCATTGTTTGGTTTTATTTCTTCTTTATCATTTTTCATCCCATTTAATACAATACACCTTTGTAATTTGACTAATGTCTAACGTGAAAGTATTTGCAGATCCTATACGGGATTATATGCTGTCGTGGGGGGTGAGGGGAGGGATGGAAGGGAAATTTGAAACTCAAGGAACTATGGAATTGAATCTTGTAAACTAAAAATAAACAAATAAATTAGAAAAAAAAGAAATAGAGTGGTGGATCACTGCAATAGGGTAGGAACCCAAGATACACTAGTCAATGACTATATTAATCTACTGTTTGATAAATCCAAAGACCCTAGCTTTTGTGATAAGAATTCACTATTTGACATAAACTGCTGGGAAGACTGGAAAATAGTATGGCAAAAAACTAGGCATAGACCAACATCTTACACCATATGCCAAAATAAAGCCAAAATGGGTACATAATTTAGACACAAATGGAGATACTATAGGCAAATTAGGAGAGCAAGGAATAGTTTACCTGTCAGAACTATGGAGAATGGAAGAATTTATTACCAAACAAGAAACAGAGAATATCATGAAATGCAAAATGGATAGTTTTGAGTACATTAAATTTAAAAGGTTTTACACAAACAAAGCCAATGCAACCAAGAGTAGAAGGGAAACAGAAAGCTGGGAAACAATTTTTACAGTTAGTATCTGTGATAAAGGCCTCATTTCTGAAATATAGAGACCTGTATAAAGTTTATAAAAATATAAGACATTCCCCAAATGATAAATGATCAAAGGATATGAACAGGCAATTTTCAGAGGAAGAAATTAAAGCTATCTATAGTCATATAAAAAAAATGCTCTAAATCACTGTTGTTTAGAGAGATGCAAATCAAAACAATTCTGAGGTATCACATCACACCTATCAAACTGGTTAACATGACAAAACAGGAAAATGATAAATATTGGAGAAGATGTGGTAAAATTGGAACACTGATGCATTGTTGGTGGAGTTATGAACTGACCCAACCATTCTGGAGAGCAATTTGGAACTATATATATATATGGGCTATAAAACTGTGCATACCCTTTGACCCAGCAATACCACTTGTATTCATGTAAACAATCAAGCATGTGTCGAATACCTACTATCTGACTTAGGTGACTGTGATGGGTGCTGGAGATACAAAGAGAAAAAGAAATAGTTCTTGCCTACAAAAAGTTTACGTTCTATTGGGAGAGACAACATGTACATAAATAAAATATATATGTAATATTTATTTATATATATTATAATATATATAAATGATAAATAAATAAAAATAAAATACAGGGTAAATTTATGGGTAGAGGGCATTAGCAGTAGTAGTGATTAGGAAAGATTTCATTTGGAAAATGATACTTGAGCAGAGTTTTCAAAGGAACTAGGGACTGTGAGGTGGTTGTACCTTCTGAGTGTGGGAGATAACCAGTGAAAAGACAGAAAAATGAGAGATGGAGTGCCATGTATGAGGAAGAGTAAGAATGCCATTTTGACGTGACCATTAATGTGAATGGAGGAGAGTACTATGCAATAAGACTGGAAAGGTAGTTTGGGGGCTTTAAAGTAAAGAGGAACTTATATTGGATACTAGATGCAATAGGGAGCCTTTGGAGTTTATTGAATGGGGAAGTAAGATAATCAGACCTCCACTAAGAATCACTTTGGCTGCTGTGTAATGGATGTACTAGAGAAAGGAGAGATTTGAGGGATACCAATTAGAAAGCTTTTGAAGTAGTCCAGACAAGAGAAAATGAGAGCCTGAACTATCATCATAGCTATATATGAGTAGAGAGAAGGGATATATATATATATATATATATATATATATATATATATATATATATATATATATATATATATATATGAAAAATGTTGTGGAAGTAAAAACAAGATTTAGCAGGTGATTAGATATGTAAAATGAAAAAGAGTAAGGCTAAGCCTGAGGTTGTGAATCTGAGTCACAGGAAGAATGTTGGTGCCCTCAGAAATAGGGAAGTTCAGAAGATGAATGAATTTTGAGGAGGAAAGATAGAAGTAAACAGAATCAGGAAAACATTATACAAAAAAGCTACAATATAAATAGGAAGAAAAATAAAATAAGACTGAAAGCCCTATTATTTTAATGACCAATCTTGGCCCCAAAAAGAGATAAGGAAAATATACATTTGTTCCTTCCTTGTGGAGGTGGGGAACAGTGGTTGTGAAATATTTAATAAGCTGTCAGACACACAGTAACATATACTATCTTTTTTTTCTTTTTTTTAATCTTTGTTAGAAGGAAAGACTCACTGAATAAGGGGATGGTGATAGATACATTTGGAAATTAATGTGATATAAAAATGCATCAATAAAAATCTAGCTGTATTAAATTTTGTTAGGAATCAAAATAAAACTCAATTTGAAGAATTCACTTTCTTCTCCTTTTTTAAAATCAAGCCAATATTTTCATATCTCCAATTCTCTTTCTTTCACAATAATTCTTTAACAGCTGCCAGTAGTTTACTTAGTAATCACATCCATAAGTTCTTTTGGTACCATGGGATGCAATTCATTTAGGCCTGCTAACCTGAACACTTCAAGGGTACATAAGTACTTTCTTCCTAGATCTTCATTTATCTTGGGTTTCAACTCCCTAATAACCATTATTTCCTTTACTTCCCAGTTTGAAGGTTATTTTCCTTGGGAGATCTTCAGAAACAAAATAGAAGTTGAATATTTCTGCCTCCATTCCATTATCTGTTACTATCTTCTCATTTGTCCCAAGCAGTGATCCTATTCTTGAGCTTCCTTTTCCCCTAGCTAAAGTTTAAAAAGTCTTTCTTATTTTCCTTTGCATTCTTGTAAGTTTAAATTTGGCTTTGGCTAATGTTCCTCCTCTCTGTTCTTAAAGGACCATTCTGTTCTTTACAGTGACCTTCTTGGTGCTTCCATTTTTAGTATGCAGACTCCCTGCAAAACTTTGTGTATACATCATATGGCATTTGGGGCACAGCAATTGTGATTCTTTTTTTTTTGTTGGGGGGGTAGGAAGGGCATTTGGGGTTAAGTGACTTGCCCAAGGTCACACGGCTAGTAAGTGTGTCAAGTGTCTGAGGGGTAACTCTCAAGTATAAGAAGTTCAACTCAACTGCTGCTTTCATTAAGCCTGCAGAAAAGTTTATCAACACTACTCATTATTCTGTGAGGGAGTATATTATATAAGTTGTCCACTGGGGTTGACTTTGGGTCTGCTGGGCTTTAAAAATCCCCACTCCACAGGCAAATATCTGGATTACCTCACCCAAGCCCACAGATGCCACCTCCACTGCTACACTGAAGCCACATGGCTTGAAATAGCAGCACTGTAGGATACTACTGTGCTGTAAGAAATGATGAGCAGGTTAATTTTAGAAAAAAATGGGAATACTTGCATGAAATAATGAATAAAATACACAGAACCAAGAGATGTTGTGTACAACAACTTGTATGGATAAGAAGGTGCTTGGATGATGATCAAAGTAGAGACTCCTTCTTGGCCCCCACCTTTTTGTGGGAGGCACCACCCTCTCCAGTTCCTCCTTTTGGATGTATATGTCTTTCTCTCTAATCCATAAGGGTAGGAATGAAGAAAAGAAGGGGAAAGTGTATATATACCACTTCTGTTCTCTGAAACACAACTGGTTCAAATCACTCTGTGATCTGTACATAGCAATTATGGTCTTTGTTGTAGCATCTCAGTATTTACTCCCCTGACAGTTTTCTCACAGTATTGGTACTAGGTCACATCAGCTACCATGGTGGGAGCAATATCTTAGCCCCTCCTCTCTGGCAAATTAGTCTAGTTTTTCCTCAAAAGGTATCCCAACTCTTGTAGAGATTTGATTGGTTCAGAGTGTTTGGGATGAAAAACCTCATCCAAAATTTAATCAAGAACATGGAGATCTCTTAGGATAAGAACAGGAATTTATTCTCTTCCCCAGGAAAAGAGGGCAGTTTTCCCCATGACTGATCATGAGGAAGAAGCACGTTACAAAAGGCAGAACAAGAATTTATACCCAGTCAAAGAATTTATATGCAGTCAAACCCCCTCCCCCCAGCTGTTCCTTCTCCCATTGGCTGAGAGGTGGGCTCTGCGCAAAAATCTTCCCCAATGGCAAACAACAAGGAAGCCTGCCACTATCCCTCAGTGGCTGGGAAACAGTCCTACAAAGAACAAGGATGCTGATTGACAGCAAGGGAAAGGGGGAAGGGTCCCAAAGCAAGGGAGGGGGAGTGAGCTCGGGCTGTCCCTGACTCCCACTGGCTGGGAGGAGGGGCCCACAGAGGTGGGGAAATCAAAAAGACTTCTGAAAGGGCTTGCTGCTGATTGACAGCAGTAATGGAGGGAGGGAGGGGAGAGGTGAAGTAAACAGTCAGAACTGATACCAATTTATAAGATCCATTCTGAAGAGTTTTCAAAATTTCATTCCCCAGACAAGGGGACTAAAGACTCAGACTGTTGACATCACTTCATAGTCCCCTGAGTACAAAACTGGAAGGAGGTGCTGTGGCACCCTCAAATGCTAGTCTGGCATACTGTGATGGATAACTCAGGCAAGGAAACTTTGCTTAGACAAATCAGCTCAGGGTGTCCTCATTGCATATCCTTGTTGAATAGCCTTCACCTGCTAGGGCTAAGTAAATATCCTTCTATTAACTGTTGAATAACCTATGAAGTATCTCAAGCTGTCCTAATATTGTGTCTAAATTACCAAGGGACTGGCTTGAGTTAGACCCAGCCCACAAGAGCAACCATGCTTGGGTCCCTGGCACAGCACACAGCAACTGCAACAGGTCCAGGTTTTGCCTGAGTTGCCCAGAATGCTTGGGATTGTCCATCCTCACCCTTTGCCCCTTCTCAGGGCTCTCCCTCAAATACTGTAATCACTCAGTTACCAAGACTGCTCATTTCCTATAACCTATTCCTCCACCCCTCAGCCACACAAAAGATGGTCATGCTCTTGATCTGGTCATCACATGCAAATGTACCACCACCATGTTATAAAATTCTATTATCTAGTCATAATCTACTGACTTTTTGCTCCTCCCCCATCTTCCCTTACCAAACCTATTCTGCATGACCTCTAATACCTTGACCCCTCAACTCTCTCCCAAGTCATATCCCCTGAACTAGCCAGTCTCTCATCTTTTCTCTATCTGGACTTTTTGGTGAACCACTTCTCCTCACTTAGAGTCTCTGGTGCTCTTATCATTAAGCCAATTGTGCCCTGCTAAACCTCAAATGTGAATCGCTCCTACCTTTTGCTACCTTCACTCCCATCCATGTGCTACTGAATGAAGGTGGAGAGTCACACAATCATGACAATCACACACCTTTTAGTCTCTTTTGCTAGATTGACTCCTAGATCTTGTCCTCTAACTATAAGTATCCCATAGGGTTCTATCCCAGACCCTCTTCTTTTCTCCCTCTATACTACTTCATGTAGCAATTTCATCAGTTACCATGGACTCAATTACCATCTCTATGCTGACAATCCTAAAATCTACCTATCCTTCTTTAAGTTTTGCCCTGATTATGCTAATTATAAGTTTGTATGCCCTCCAAGAGAATACTGAGATAGTAAAGAAAGAGGGTCCCATCCTAGCTTGGTTATTATTAGGTTAATTGGGTTAATTGTTTGAGTTTACTCACAAAAGACCAAGTCCTTAGCAGCAAGAAGACAGAATGGTGGATCGTCATACCACCCTAAGGCCAGGTCAAGTATATAGAAACAGAACAAAGAAGGTGTAGTGCCAGGGATGGCCAAGGATCAAGTACAAGTTAATTACACCGCCATCCAGATCCAAGCAGGTTAAAGCAAGAGTGATTACCCCCTCAAGCTGGTTGCTTGGTTCCCCTACATTCTGCAGGCCAGGAGCTGAAGCTGCCACATGGTGGCTACACCACAGCCCTCAGTGGCTTCTTGCCCTAGGGGCAAAGGCTGGTCACACTCCCAACTACTGGATCCCAAAGTCCACACTGCACTGACCTCTCACTCTGTCCTTAGTATCTCTGTATTGTTAATTCTGGAAACAGCTGCAGCTGCTGGTGATCTGGAATCCATCCAGCTGGCTGTGGGTCAGGCCTGCCCTAAGGCTAAAACCTCTGCCTTATGCAGGCCTGAGCTCAGCTCCCAGAGCACTGCACTGGCCGCTCCCTCCCGGGCTGCTGGGCTGTCCTTGGCTGGAGGTTAGCTTCTCTGTGTCATTTTGTGGGTTTTGTAACTCCAAAGTTTGTTCAGAGTACCCTTTTACATGAATTGGGGAAGGTGGAAGCCAGAGCCCTGCAGAAATCCTGTTTCTACTCTGCCATCTTGACTCCTCCTAATTTGCCCTTTTCGTGAACCAAGAAAGAATTAATAAAATAGGCAGGCAGTTTCTAAGTGCTAAGTCTAATTTTAAAATTTTGAACCTTCACTGGCACTGCCCCTAAACTCTGTCTCTCTATAGTCAGTGAGATGACTTTCTTCTCTAGCTATAAAACAATAAATCTATTATTCTTGGGGATGGGACGTGAGAAATGCTCTTGGTTCCCTTAAAACAAATTCTAAAGAAATGTTAACCCTAATTTGATGTTCTGAGGTGAAAAAGATTTCCCCCTCCTTTTTTTTTTTGTCCTTCCCTCCACAGTCCTAGAACCTGACCATAGTTCAAGGATGTAAAGGGAGAGGAAGAATCTTTCTGAAAGTTTATCAAGACTCCCAGAGTAGTTCATATTCTTTTCCACAAGAAAAGGTTATTTAACAAAACACAAATAGATTTACCAGAAAAGATTTCTCTTCTAAGTACTGTGCACACAACTCAAACATAGACAGATTCTGCAAGACACTCAAATACAGCCACAGGAAAACACACAAACTGACAGCTGTGAGACAGTAGCCTCAACATTAAAAATCACTTTTTCTTGCCTGCCTTTCTAGATCTCTCCAGAGGTTGTACTTTCTCATGCAAATATACACAGTCTAAGATATTATTATCCTTTAAAACTGCACCTGTCTTGTTTCTGGCATATTCTGATCTAACATTTCCTTTATCAATCATATCCTAAATAATCTTTACTGAGTTTTTCTCTCTCTACCTCGTTTTAATCTCTCTGATTTGCACAGTCAGAAAGGAGGGAGAGAAAGAGGAAGGGAGGGAAACACACACACACACACACACACACACACACACACACACACACACACACACAGACTCTGTTTTCTGTCTTCCCACTCCCCAAGAAAAACTGTTCTGTCTTTTACCTCAAAGTTATTCTGTTCTTTTATTATTATTATTATTATTATTATCCCAGAACTTATTTATTTTTAGTTTTCCGCATTCATTTCCACAAGATTCTGAGTTCCAAATTTTCTTCCCATCTCTCCTCTACTCCTGATCCCAAGAGGGCAAGCATACTGAATTCCACTCCCCCCAATCTGCTTTCTCTTATATCCCTCCCTATCCCCCCTTCCCCCTTGCTTTCTTGCAGGGCAAGATGGATTTCTATACCCTATTACCTGTATATTTTATTTCCCAGTTGTATGTAAAAACAATTTTTTTAACATTTGTTTTTAAAACTTTGAGTTTCAGATTCTTTCCCTTCTTCCCTCCTCACCCACCTCCATTGAGAAGACAAGCAATTCAATAGAGGTTATACATGTGTAGTTATGCAAAACTATCCCACAGGATAGTTAGAGTTCCTTTAGTTGTTTACATTGCAGAAGACTAAATATATTTCCCTCCATCCTATCCTGCCCCCCCCTCCTGTTTGTTCTATTTTCTCCTTTGACCCTGTCCCTTTTCAAAAGTGTTTGCTGCTGACTACCCCCTCCCCCGATCTGCCCTCCCTTCTATTATCCCTCCCTTTTGTTCCCTTCCCCCTACTTTCCTGTAGGGTAAGACACCCAATTGGGTGTGTATGTTATTCCCTCCTTAAGTCAAGTCCAATGAGAGTAAGGTTCGACTCATTCCCTTTCACCCCTGCTCTTCCCCTCCATTGTAACAGCTTTCTCTTGCCTCTTTTATGTAAGATAATTTACCCTATTCCCTCTCTTTCTCCTCCCAATATATTTTTCTCTTACCTCTTAATTTTACTTTTTAGATATCATCCTTTCATATCAATCTCACTCTGTGCTCTCTGTCTATGTATATATATATATACACACACACACACATATACATATATGCATACATGCATGCATACATACACAAATACATATGTGTGTGTGTATTCCCTTCAGCTATTCTAATATACTGAGAAAAGCCTTCTGAGTTAGAAATATCATCTTTCCATGTAGGAATGTAAACAGTTCAATTTAAGTTCCTTATGATTTCTCTTTCCTGTTTACCTTTTCATGCTTCTCTTGCTTCTTATATTTGAAAGTCAAATTTTCTATTCCACTCTGGTCTTTTCATTAAGAATGCTTGAAAATCCTCTGTCTCAATGAATGTCCATATTTTCCCCTGAAATACAGTACTCAATTTTGCTGGGTAGGTGATTCTTGGTTATAATGCTATCTCCTTTGACCTCCAGAATATCATATTCCAAGCCCTTTAATCCCTTAATGTAGAAGCTGCTAGGTCTTGTGTTATCCTGATTATGTTTCCACAATACACAAATTGTTTCTTCTTGACTGCTTGTAATATTTTCTCCTTGACCTGGGAATTTTGGAATTTGACTATAAAATTCCTAGGAGTTTTCTTTTGGGGATCTTTTCTTTTTAATTTTTTTTTTTTTTTTTGCCTTTTGGAGGGCAATTGGGGTTAAGTAACTCAACCAAGGTCACACGGCTAGGTTTTTATTTGTGTGTGCATTGTGTCTGGGGCCAGATCCGAACTCGGGTTCTTCTGACTCCAAGGCTGACACTCTACTCGCTCCACCACCTAGCTGCCCCTGGGGATCTTTTTCAAGAAGTGACTGGCGGGTTCTTTCAATTTCTATTTTAACCCCTGGTTCTAGAATATTAGGACAATTTTCCTTGATAATTTCTTCCTTCCTTCCTTCCTTTCTCTCTTTCTTTTTGCTTTTTGGAGGGCGATTGGAGTTAAGTGATTTGCCCAAGATCACACGGCTAGTTTTGTGTTAAGTGTCTGAGGCCAGATTTGAACTCAGGTCCTCCTGACTCCAAGGTCAGTGCTCTATTCACTGTGACACCTAGCCATCCCTTGATAATTTCTTCTTCTTCTTCTTTTTTTTGCCTTTTGGAGGGCAATTGGGGTTAAGTAACTTGCCTAAGGTTACACAGCTAGTTTTTTTTATGTTAAGCGTCTGAGGTCGGATCCAAATCCTTCTGACTCAGGGGCCGGTGCTTTACTCACTGTGTCACCTAGCCACCTCTATCCCTTGATAATTTCTTGAAAGATAATGTCCAGGCTCTTTTTTTTCATCATGGATTTCAGGTAGTCCAATAATTTTTCAATCATATCACCTGGACCTATTTTCCAGATTAGTCATTTTTTCAATATTTCACATTGTCTCTTATTTTTAAATTCTTTTGGATCTGTTTTATAATATCTTAATTTTTCATAAAGTCATTAGCTTCCATTTGCTCCATTCTAATTTTGAAGGAATTATTTTCTCCAGTTAGCTTTTGAACTTTTCCATCTGGCCAATTCTGCTTTTTAAGGCATTATTCTCCTCTTGACTTTTTGGACCTCTTTTGCCATTTGGGTTAATCTATTTTTAAGGTGATATTTTCTTCTGTATTTTGGGGGGGTCTTCTTTAGCAAGTTGTTGACTCATTTTTTCATGATTTTCTTGCACTACTCACATTTCTCTTCCCAATTTTTCCTCTACTTCTCTTGATTTTCAAAATCCTTTTTGAGCTTTTCCATGGCCCGTGACCAATTCATATTTTTCTTGGAGGCTTTTGATGCAAGATTTTTGACTTTATTGTCTTCTGCTTCTATGTTTTGATCTTCTTTGTCACCAAAGAACAATTCTATAGTCTGGTTACTTTTCCTCTGTTTGATCATTTTCCCAGTCAATTACTTAGCTTTTGAGCTCTTTGCCATGGCAGAACTCTGTTTCCAGAGTGGAGACTTCTGTTTCCCAAATTTCTGGGGGTTTGTGTAGCTGTTGTCAGAGCTACTTCTAGGCACCTGCCTCAAACTGTGAGAAGGATTCCCTCTCCACAGCCACCACAAACTCTGTCATGCTGGCAGTCTTCCTCACCCCAGGACCACCACCCAAGACTTCAACCCAAATCCAAGCAGAGAAAAGCAAGAGAATCCTGCCTCAGCAACAATAAAGAGATTCCTGCAATTACCCTTTAATTAGCCTCTTGGTCCCCCCACCATCTCTGAACCTGAACCTCAGGAAGTAGCTGCTGCTGCTGCCACCACCTCTACTGCCCCAGAGGCACTGGCTGAACCATGCTCTTCTCTCACTCAGGTCCAACAGAGATTCCCCACTGACTTTTTACTTTCTCTTTGGCATTTGTGGGTTGAGAAGTCTGGAAACCACCACAGCTGCCAGTGATTCAGTCCCCTGAGGTATATTGGTTGTTATCTAATCAGTGCAAAGGAAGATTCATTGTGGTGTCCAGCTTGCTTCAAACTGCTATTCCAGGGTGCAGGTCCTATTCTGTTCTTTATCCTACGATAATAATAATAAATTCTGTTCTTTATCCTGCCATTTCAAGGTCTCTTAATAGTACTGAAAATTCTTGTGTTTGCATAGGCTAAAAATCTTCCATTAAGCAATACAAACAACCAGAAGCATGTGGGATTTCCCCTGTGGAAGCCTATTGAGGCACAAGGTAGTGTGCATTTTATGGGTGGCCCTGTATTTATGTGGTTCAGGCCATGCCTCTCACATCCAATTGGATGTGGATAACCAGCACAGGATTTCTGCCCTGCTTTCCAGACATGGCACCTTTTTCTCAGGAATGAAGATAGCCAGGATTTCCCTTGTGAAGGCCTCTTTTCCCAAGGCTTTTTCTTCAGTATCCTTCAAAACTACACCAAATGTAAGGGAGTAGAATCTATTATGCTCTGATGATGCCAATTGTAGGCTGACATATTCTTCAAGAGAATACTGAGATATTGAAGAAAGAGGGGCCCATAGTTATTAGGATTAATTGAGTTAATTGAGGGAGTTTACTCACAAAAGGTCAAGTCCTTGGCAGCATCGTGGATCTCTGTACCACCCTCAGGCCAGGTCAGGAATTACATAGAAAGAGAAAAAAAGAAGGCATAGTGCCAGGGATGGTTCAGGGTCATGTGCAAATTTTCCCATGGGAGAGTTAGAGCTTCTTTAGCTGTTTACATTTATTCAAGGCTGTTCACATTCTCTGTGGAGATTTGAGGTCACATTCCACAGACTTTGGCTACCCCTTCTGCCCCAAACTCTCTGCTGATTTCCAGTCTCACATCTTTAACTGCCTTTTAGACATTTCAAACTACATGTTCAGTAGACACATTAAATTCAATATGTCCAAAACTGAACTCAATATCTTTCTGCCCAAACCCTTTCCACCCTCCCAAGTACCCTTTTACTGTAGGGATCAACATCTTCCTCCTAGTCCCTCAAGCTCACAACCTAGGTGTCATTCTCAACTCCTCACTCTCTCATTCCCCCTTATCCAATCTTCTGCCAAGGCCTCTCAAATGTCATCTTTGCAATATCCTTTGAATATTCCTCCTTCTCTCTTCTGACACTGCCACTACTCTATGCAGCCCCTAATATATATATATATATATATATATAATCTAATATAATCTTGTGACCATATGGGCAAAAACAAGGGTTGATCAGGTTCAGGTGTTTGCTCCCCAGCTGTTCTCTTATGGTTCAATTACTACAATAACCTGCTGGTGAGTCTGTCTGACTCAAGTCTCTCCCTACTCCAATCCATCTTTTATTCAGCCACCAAAATTTATTTTTTAAACCACAGGTCTGTAGCATCAAGCACCCCAACATCCCCAGGGGGTGGCTGCCAACACAGGTTCTTAGATCTGCTTTTCTAAAGGAAAGCAACTCAAAATGGGTTAACAAGCTTGCTTTAATCAATCAAACATATATCATTTACCTAGTTCAGGGGGAAAAGGTCAGCACCTCGAACTTCAAAGTATACAGACAGAACTTAACAAGACAGAGAAACAAACAGATCAAGCAGACAGGCTTCCAAACTATCTAACCATTACCTCAATACCAAATCACAGTTACCAGAGAGGGAAGCATCAACATCTGGGTTTTCAAAGCTGGGGGGCTTTCAACAGCTGCCCAGAGTCGTATCTGGTCAAATCACACAACACTTCTCAAAGTGAGCCCCAAAGCAAAACCACACATTAGGGATTATATAGTCTTCTCCTTGCTCAGAGAATGTCACAACCCTCTTGACCCACTGCCCAATCACAAAGCACCAAGGTGTGGGAATTCCTAAAACCTAAGCCTCCTGCCATAGGCTCCATGTGACCACATTCAGCCTGTTAGGAGGCAGAGTATATTTTCAAATCAAGGAAGGTTCTCAGAGTCTCTCAAGCCTATCAAAGGGCTCAGGGGCAGGGAAGATCTTTAAATTTGCATTTCCATTACAAGGTCTTACTGCATCACTCCTTTACTTAATAAACTCCAGTACCTCTCTATTGCCTCCAGGATCACACACAAATTCTCTGGCATTAAAAGCTTTTCATAACCCAGCCCCTTTCTACTTTTCCAGTTTTCTTAGGCCTTACTTCCTGCCACTTACTCTTCTGGTCAGTGACACTAGCCTCCCTACTGTTCTACTAACAAAACATTCCATCTCTTCCGCTTGAGCATTTTTTTCTCTGTGTCCCCCCTGCCTGGAAGGTTTTCCTTCTATATTTTTGGCAGCACTACCTTCCCTGGCTTTCCTTAAATAGCAACTAAAATCCCATTTTCTACAGGAAGTCTTTCCTATCCTTCATTAATTCTGGTTTCTTAATCCTTAATACTCTTAATTCTAGTTCCTTCCTTTAATCAATTCTTTCCAATTTATGCTATTTTTAGCTTGTTTTTTACATATTTGTTTGCTTGTCTCCTCCATTAGATTGTGAGTTCCTTATAGGCAGGCACTTTTTTTTTTTTTTTTTTGCCTCTCTTTGTATCCCCAGTTCTTAGCACAGTGCCTAGATAGGTACTTAATAAGTATTTATTGACTGACTGCCAAGCCTCTTCTTGCACTCTTCCTCTTATTTCACCTTAGGAATTAGAGAATTTAACAAACTCAGGAGATAGACATTTAGGGAATCTGCCATTAAAGAAGAGATTAGAGAGTCTGTCTTAAAGTCAAGAATACCTGGTTTTAAGTCCCATCTCTGCTGCGTAATGGCTGTGTGACCCTATGAGAGTCATTCAGCATTTTCATGTTCTAAATAACTCTAAGACTAGAAATTGTAGAGAACATGTTGACCTTCAATGGTCGAGTGATTTGCTTCCTTACCCACCCTGGAGATGAGGGAGATGAGGCAGAAGGGAGCTATTTCTCAGGGGTGGTTTGGCTAACTAAACAGCAGTCTCAAGTTAGCCATATTCTTTTGGACCTAATTCTCTCTATTCTATAGAGAGACAAGCTCATCAACAGAAGCAGTAGCCAGTGTGAATCTTTCATAAGAGAATAGCTGGGGAGCAAACACCTGAACCTGATCAACCTTTGTTTTTGCCCATATGGTCACAAGATGATGAACTTTACAAACTCGCAAAATCGACTTTCCAACTTAACTCTTAACTGGAACTGAACTGCTTATACCTTCCTTTCTCTCAAAAATGTCCAAAAACACTCCCAGAGTTAAAAAAAATGTCACCCTCTCAGGGACTGTGGGATAGCATCTGCTTGAGACTCCCTCATCTCCATGGAAACATAGACAATATGTGTGCTAAATGAAAAGGATGCAAGTGAACTGACTGGTGAGATATTTGATTCAGGAAAATCTGTATTAAGAGGCTATTTTAATGATCTAGGTGGAAAGTGATGAAGGCCTAGACTAAGGTAGTGTCCATATAAATAGGGTCAAATATGAGAGATCTTGTGGAGGTAGAAACAATTCTAGCTAGTCAATCAATAAACATTTATCAAGGTCCTACTAGATTCTGGGTACTGTGCTAAGCACTAGGTATACAAAGAAAGGTCAAAGATAGTCCCTGCCCTCAAGGAGTTCACAATCTGATGGGGGAAGAGAATATGCAAAAGGAAAGTAAAAAGCCCTGGAGAAGAAAGATACCTGATGCTGGGGAATGGGGAATAGGTGGGAAATGACCAGTCTAGATGCCTACTTGAAAATGGAAGGTCTAGGAGAAGAACTGACAAATTATTACAAATGTAGAGTACAGGAGAGAAAGGCATCAAGGATAGATAATACCAAGGTTACAGACCTGGGAAATAGAAAGAATGGTAGTGCACCAGACAGAAATAAGACATCTGGGTAGAGCAGAATGGGCTTAGGAAGAAAAATAATGGGTTGTATTGTCAATCCTTTGGGTTTGAGATGTCTCTGGAATAGCCAGTCTGGCATACTCATAGCTGGAGATGTGGGACTGAAGACCAAGGGGGGAGACTAGGGTGGGATAAAAATGTATCACACTTGGGGCAGCTAGGTGGTACAGAGAATAGAACACCAACCCTGGAGTCAGGAGGACCTGAGTTCACATGTGACCTCTGACACTTAACACTTACTAGCTGTATGACCTTGGGCAAGTCACTTAATCCCAATTGTCCTGCTTTCCCACACCCCCCCGCCCCCCACACCCCCCCCCCGCACCTTCCCAACCCCCCACAAAGAGACAAAAATTAAATAAATAAATAAAACAACAAAAATATATCACACTCTCTAGGTAAAGGGGAGTCTCCCCAACTCCCCTTTTGTCCTTAGTTTAAAGGCTTACTAGTAATATATTCCCTACAAGTTTAACTTGCTTTTAACAAAGCATTTGATTAAAATTCTCATGTTCTTCTGTGGACCAGATAGAGAGATATAGGCTAGATGATAACATATGGGCTTTTGTTCAGTAGAGTTCTCTGCTCACCCTGATGGCCTTACCCAGTTCTCCCTTCATGTTAGTGTTGTACCTTAATAAAAGCGAGACAGAAGATCCCCAAGATTAAATTTTAAAAGTGTATTTTATTACTGAGGAACACCGCGGGACTGTCAGGGTACATGGTCGCCCAAATCAGACAGCACCTTTGCACAGTCAGTGTGCCGGTTTTATAGAGGTTCCATAGCCAGGTTACGTAAGCTGAAATTACAGTGATGTAAGCTGAAACTCCAATGACTGGTCAGTGTACACTCGAAACCACAATCAGTGATTGGTCAGCATACATCTGAATTTCCCGCTGGTGCGAAACCCTAGGCTGGGACTCCCACCCACAGACCAATCAAGGGTAAGCAAGGGGTGGGGGGTTCCACCTGTCCACAGATCAAGCAAGGTGGAGCTCTCTGCCATACAAATTGAGGAAAGGTTGGGCTGCCCATTCCACAAATCAAGGAAAGGGTGAGTGGATTTGTGTCAGACATTGGGAAGGGCAAAGTGACAAATCAATAGGGGAAGGGCAGAGTGGAGCTGGGTCCAACATTAGTATTCATTTTTGTCTGTTTTCCCTTTGTTGAACTCATATTGGAATCCAGAAAACTAGAAGTAGACTTTGGTCTCTGGGGAGTCATGTGGACATTGGCATAGCCCACAGGGATAGACCAACTCTTTAACTCTAAAGATGGCAGCATC
Source organism: Gymnobelideus leadbeateri (assembly GCA_011680675.1). Lineage (NCBI taxonomy): Eukaryota > Metazoa > Chordata > Mammalia > Diprotodontia > Petauridae > Gymnobelideus > Gymnobelideus leadbeateri. Next base: position 497,356 of record WOXC01003786.1, on the reverse strand, counting down.
TCAAACAGTTGGTAAGGCATGCATAATGCTTTGATTCTAAGTTCCTAAGCTCATCCTTGGAGATGCAACAGCAGAGACATGTGGAAGTTACAAATGCTTTTAACTATGTGACCCTAAGAGATATGAGTCACATGGCTAAGTAGTGAAAGTTCTATAATTTAGCCTTCTGTTGAGTGATAGAGGAGTTCTCAGGTAACTCTAGCCCTTGGAAGATAGGAGAGGATCTGAAAACCTGGGCTTCTACTGAAAAATAAGTATATTTCAAGGCAGTGCCCATCTCTTGGGGGACAGGAGAGTCACCTATGTGGCCCTGCAGCTGAAGAAAGAACAAAGGACTAATGCCAAGACATGGGGGGAAAGCAAATAACATGGGCTTTGCCCTTTGCTGTTACCATAAAATTATCTAGAGCAGAGATATCACATATGAAACCTGAAAAACTCCCAAATACAGCTTGAACCAGACTAAGTATAATTGGGAAATATTTAACAAAATGAGTAAAAAATATAATAAAATATAAATAAAATACAATAAATATAGATTTTAAATTACATTTAGAAATGAGTCAACATATAGTCCCCTAAGATTCTTTTGTATGATTCAATGGCCCTTATTTTTATTTTTTGCTTTTTTGGAGGAGTGAAGGTAGGGCAATTGGAATAGAGTGACTTGCCCGAGATCACACAGCTAGTTTTTTGTGTTAAGTGTCTGAGGCCAGATTTGAATACAGGTACTACTCACTCCAGGGCTGATGCTCTATTCACTGTGCCACCTAGCTGCCCCCCTTTATTTTTATTTGAATTTGACACCACTGACCTAGATGGTAAAATTCAAGGAGACAGTGATTTGGCTAGATGACCTCTGCAATCCCTTCCAACTCTAAATCTATAATACTATGATTTCTTTTCTCCAGTAACACTAAAATTGTTTCTTTTAGGAGAGTCCAAACCGCCAAAGCAGCCTGGATTTCTGTAAGTCTGGATTCCCATATGGATCACTGAGGTGAAAGTATTGCAAAGTATTGTAAAATTGAGTGGATTGCACGTCTAGCAATCCCAAATTAACTTTTCTTCCGAGAGGAGCACAAAGCACAGTAATATGCGTCTGGGACATAAAATAGAGCTCTAGGGAAAGATGTGACTACAGAGAAGGAGAGAGAGCCGTTTTGATTATTTATATGCTGCTAGAAATCTTTTTACAGTATGCTCTATGGGGTGAGATAAAGACCGGTGTTCAATACACGTATTGTTATCTTGAGTGCTCAGATCAGAGCTGTGAACCTACATCTGTGTCCACCTACATCTATGGTCATATTTCTCAGAGAAAGTTTATAGGGGCAAAATAAGCCAAAGAGAGAGTTATTGGGTGGATGGGGTGGACCAACCTGGGCTAATTGGCTTCCTTGTTCCTTCATATTTTCACATATGCTCATTAGTCAACCATCTGAACATACATACATAAACTGGATTTTATAAAAAGTGCAGACACCATTTTTATAGATTAATCAAGATCAGTCATTTCCATTTTCACTTTGTTTTGCTACTTTATTATTAAAGATTCATAGATCAGAGGATCACAGATTTTGAGTTTCAAGGAACTTTAAAGATCATCTCTTCCAACCCTCATTTTTTACAGAGTTTTAAGTAACTTGCTCAAAGTCCTTTATGTAAGTGTAATGAAAAATTGTTTCCTTTTTCATTCTTGGTTGCTTAGAACAGCAGCTAGGAGCCATCAATTCTATCACTCTTCCTACCTTTTGAGTTTCTGGGGGAAATGACCAATATTGATTTTGCATTGACTGACTTTGCATTCTCCAGGACTCCAGCTGTCCTGGAGAAACATTATTGATGGGGAAGACAAAGAGAAAGAGACTGGAAGTGCCCCTCCAAATCCCCAAAACCCAGTACTATGAAATAAAACATGAGGAGAGCACATTTGTCAAGGTGTTGGGGGAGGATGAACTCACAGTTTCCCAGAGTGGGCTTGTTTGAACCATTCAAACAGCTTTTCCTCCTGCAGTCACCTAAATGAGATCTCTGTGTGGCAAGTGCAGCTGTGGAAACTGGGTATAAAACTGCATAGGATGCTCTGAACTGGAGGCCATTAAGGAGATAGACCATCATTAGCTGGGACTCATTGACGAGATGCTTAAGAGTCAGCAGTTAGTTCCATCTGCTGGTGCAGAGTTGAACAGGGTTTAAGAGTTCTAAAGCTGAATGATGGGAGCTGTGACAAAAGGAAAGCAGCCAGTTAAGAAGTAATGCAGCACAAATTACTCATGGGAAGCAATGACTTGATGCAAAGTGACCTTGAAAGAATAATGTGATGTAAGGTACTGTCATGGAGGAACAAACCTCAGCTTCCTGCTTTCGCTGGGGAGTTTGTCTTTTATCCTGGAGACAAGAGGGAGCATGGAAGATCTTTGAATAGAAAACAGACATATGTAAAGCACTTTACAAATCCCCAAATGGTATATAAATACTAGCTATTGTTGTTATTGTTATTTTGGGTAGTCCTGTTATAGTGATATTAATTCAGCAGTTGTATAGAGGATATATTCAGAAGCTATTGCAGTGGTCTAGAGGTCAGGTGATGTGGACTTGAACTAGGATGGTGATTGTGTTAGTGGAGAGGAGAGAAGAAATGAGAACTGTTGCAGAGGTAGAATTAATAAGACTTATCAAATGATATAATAGAGAGAGTTACTGAGGCCAAAGAATCAAGATGACTCTGGGTTGAAAACCTAGGTGATTAGAACTATGGTAGTGACTCAAACAGAAATAGGAAAATTTAGAGGAGAGATGAACTTTGAAGGGGCATATGAGTTCTGTTTCAGAGGTGAAAAGCACAAGATACCAGTGGGATATCTAAGTAGCAATGTACAGCAGACAGTTAACAATGTGGGGCTGGAGGTCAGGAGAAAAAGGAAGGCTGGCTACAAATATCTAGGAATCTTCTGTGCAGAGATGAAGCTTGAACCCATAAGAACTAATGTTATCATTACGGGAGAGAGCAGAAAGCTGATGAAGAGGATAGAGCTCAGGGAGCTCTCCCACTTTTAATGGTCAAGAAAAGAATTATAATCCATCAAGGAGACTAAGAAAGTGTTCAGGCAAGAAGGGAGAGAAGCAGATTTCCTCTTCCCTCTCCTATTAGTACTCTTATGAACTAGACTCCCTTTTCATTCCTGTGGTTCAGATTTCCATCAGAAAGGAAAGGAACTTTCCATTTTCCAACCAACTTGCAGTATCCAAATAACTCTTAGTAATAGGAGAAGACAAGGTCCAGCTCCATGTTGTGGCCTCAGTCCCTAGTTACTCTTCTAGCTATGAGACCCATGTGCATGATATTCTCCCCAAGGGGCAGTCACAGAGCTTAGCACAGTGTCTGGCACATAGTAGGCACTTAATAAATGTTATAGATTGATTGATTGATCATCATTGCCCAGGAAAACCCTTCCTTTCTCTATTAGACTGCATTCTGGTACTCAAACCTGGAGTCACTAAAAACACAACTTCCCAGTTGCGCTGCTCAGAAATGAAGGGATTTGGGGTACTATTGCCCCTGAAATTCTTCCTCCGCTATTTAGTAGGCTAGCATTCAGGAATATTTGGCAGGAAGTGTTATGTGTAAGGAACAACCAAAAAACCAGTATGGATGGATTGCATAGTGCATGGCAGTGATCAAAGAATAAGAAGACTGGAAAAATAGAAAGGAGTCAAGCTGTGAAGAGCTTTAAATGACAGATGATTCTATTTGATCCTAGAGGTAATAGGGAGGCATTGGAGTTTAAGGGGGTGACATGGTCAGACCTGAGTTTTAGGAAAATCACTTTGTCAGTGGAGCAGAGAATGGGATGGAGTAGGGAGATACTAGAGGCAGGGACACAAATTAGGGTACTATTGTAATTATCTAGGAAGAAGGTAATGAAAGCCTGAATTAGGGTGGTGGCATGTGTATCTGTATCATGGCCATCATATTTGACTCTAGGAGCCAGGGGAACCTAGGACCCTGGTCTACTTTTATCTCTGTTGCACTCTTGAGAGTTTTCAGGGAAAAAAGGGAGAAATGTATGATGAAGGCTTCCTTTTACAGGCCAGCAACAAGAATGACAACTCACTCAAACATCAGAGACAGTCAGTTTTCTCAACAAGGTGCCACCGAGAATATCCACAGCCTTCACAGAAAAATGTCCCTAGAATTGAAAACAAAGATTGACCATCCTGGGAACTCATCAAGTTGGTCAGGGAACACCTTTGTTTATGTTACTTTTGGCATATTGAAGTTTTTCTTAGATGGTAAGAGAAGAGGAACACGTCACCTCAGTCCTTCACAGAGATTAAACATGGGAAGAAATATTCTGATATAGAAGGTAAGGGACGGAAGAGTCTGAAAGAGCAGAAATAGAACACTTTGGACCTGCTGACAGAGGGAGAGAAATGAGCAATAAGGATGAAACCATTTTTTCCTAAACTGTCACTTAGCTAACAGGTCAAATTTAGAGTTATCAGTACTTAATTAAAAACAAAAGTTACCAAAGTCTGAATATAAAATTTAGAGTGGGTCCAAAAGGTTACAAAATATCAATTATTTCATTTTATTTGCCATGAAGATGGCTTTTAAAAAATTCTTTTTAAAATGTCTAGGCTTACATACCTACTGACTGCCACCTAGTGATAACATTATATTACAAGGTACTATAAATAGAGAAGAAAGAAGTGAACACTTCTCAATTCATCTTTCCTTTTTTTTGAGGGCAATTGGAGTTAAGTAACTTGCCCAAGGTCACACGGCTAGGTTTTTGTTTGTGTGTGTGTTAAGTGTCTGAGGCGGGATCCGAACTCAGGTCCTTCTGACTCTAAGGCCAGAGCTCTACTCACTGCGCCACCTAGTCACCCCACTTCTCAACTCATCTTAACAGCAACTCAGTGATAGCTTGACCTAGCAGCTAATATAACATGTAATGTTCCCATAGGAAAAAAAATCTTCTAAAACAATGGATTGGAAAATTGTCAAGGAAAGACTGAACCATAGTTAGCAATATTGGGGTCTTGGACAAGGAGCATAAACATTTGTGGGACAAGCAGAACAAAGAATGCTCTTAAATCAACTCAAAAACAAATTTCACTGAAGTACAGAGAGGTGAAAGACTCTGGGATCCCACCCACAACCTGGCCCCTACATTTCTAGTCTTTTTTTTTGAAAACACTTGGGGTTAAGTAACTTGCTCAAGGTTACACAGCCAGTCATTATTTGTGTGTGGGTGCTCATTTTCTGAGGCCGGGACTGATCCCAGGTGGTCCCAACTCTGGGGTGGCGCTCTTACTCACTGTGCCACCTAGCTGCCTCCATTTCTAGTCTTCTTATACTTATTGCCCTTTGCCTCCTATCCCCCTCAATGTACTCTGCAATCCAATGACACTGATCTTGCTCTTCCTCAAACAAGATGCTGCATTTCCTGATTGTGAACACTGACTGCTTCCATGCACATAACACTTACTCTCCTTAGTTATGCTCCCAGATTCCTGAAAGTGGGAGCATAACTAAGGAGAGTAAGTGTTATGTGCATGGAAGCAGTCAGTGTTCTTCTTCTATGAGAAGTAGTTTAAGTAAGTGTAAGTAAACAGTGTTCTATCTTCTATGAGAAGTCTTCCTTGATCCCCTTTATCACAAGTGCTTTCCCTGTATTATCTTCAATTTATTTTGTCTATACCTTGTGTGTGTACAGTTGTTTTCATGTTGTCTCCCCTATTAGATTATGACTTCCTTGAGAACAAGAACAAAGTATTCTTTTATTTTTCTTTGTTAGCACAGTGCCTGGCATATAGACGGTGCTTAATAAATGCTTGTTTACTGATTGACTGACTAACCCCATGGGAGTCCAATAGGCCCCTTCAAGTAAGGTCACCAAGTGAGAGATCAGGGTAGGCTGAACTGGGAACTAAATCTACCTAATGGTCTCTAGGGGGAAGCAGCAAGATATCTGTTAATTTCTCATTTTATTTTGTTTTTTTTATTAATTAATTTATTTTTAGTTTTTAACATTCACTTCCATAAGATTTTTGAATTTCAAGTTTTCTCCCCCTTCCCGACCTCCCTCTTCCTTCCTCAAGATGGCATGCAATCTGATATAGGCTCTAGATAATACATTCATATTAAACATTTTCACAATAGTCATGTTGTAAAGAAGAATTAGAACCAGTGGGAGGAACCATGAGAAAGAAGAAACAAACAAACAAACAAAAAAAGAACAAATTGTATGTTTCAATCTGCATTCAGACTCCATAGCTCTTTCCTTGAATGTGGTCAGCATTTTCCGTCATGGGTCTTTTGGAATTGTCCTGGATCATTGCAGTGCTGAGAAAAGGTAAGTCTATCAAAGTTGATCATCCAATGTTGCTATTACCATATATAATCTTCTATTGGTTCTGCTCACTTCATTCAGCATCTATCTGTTCATGTAAATCTTTCTAGGTTTTTCTGAAGCCCACCTGCTCATCATTTCTTAATGGAACAATAATATCTCATTGTATTCATATGTACAACTTGTTCAGCCATTCCCCAACTGATGGGCATCCCCTCCATTTCCAATTCTTGATCACCACAAAAAGAGCTGCTATAAATATTTTTGTACATGTGGGTCTTTTTCCTAATTTTATGATTTCTTTGGGATATAGACCTAGAAGTGGTATTGCTGGATCAAGAAGTATGCACAGTTTTATATTAAATTAAGCCCTTTGGGCTTAATTTCTCATTTTAACTGATTACTCTTGTGATTTGGATCCTAAGCTGATTCTAGGCTTGGTCATTGTAAGTGTTATCTGTGCCCCTCTACATTATAGTGCCCTGAGACAAAGACCCAGTGGACCCACTCCAATTATTCTATGATAGTGGATTAAGATGGCAGCTCTGTGGCACCCAGTGGTGTTGCTGTAATATTATTGCACAGTGCTTTTTAGTACTTTTGAAACTTTATGGTGGTAGCTAGGTAGTGTATAGAATAGAACACTGGACCTGGAGTCAGGGAGACCTGAGTTCAAATCCAGCCACTCACTATTTATGTGATCCTGGGCAAGTCACTTAATCTCTGTCTGCCTCAGTTGCCACATCTGTAAAATAGGGATAATAACATTATTTACCTCTCAAGTTGTTGTGGGGAATAAAAAAAGATAATATTTGTAAAAAGCACTTGGCACAGTGCCTGGCATATGGTAGGTGCTATATAAATGTTCATTCCCTTTCCTTCCCTCCCTCATCCATTTCATCAATTCCAGAAAAGTCTTTTTACTCTTTTCCATTTCTCAAACTTACATGTGCGCACGCACACACACACACACACACACACACACACACACACACACAAATGCACCCTTATTCATACTTCATGATTTATTGAGTCTATACTTAAATCTCCAGGAACTTTATTCCCTTCTCTTTACATAGAAAATCATAGAGGTAAGTTCTCTAATTCAGTTTCCTTATTTAAACATTCAGGAACCTGAGGACTTGGAGAGAGACTTACACATGACTGGGACAATCACCCAAGCCTCCTGACATCCTGATAGTGTATTCCCTTCCCCCCCCACTGCCGATTATATCATATGATACCTTTGTTGTTTTCCTAAGTTTTTACAGTGGTTAATATATATATATATATACATACATATATATATAATATAATATAAAAGCATTTCACTAATAGGTGCCACCAGATAGATGACATACTCCAGCTTGAAAATGTTTTAAGCTGGAGACTTTAGTTTAAGTGAGATGAATCCTATCTATCAAACTTACTTAAACTAAAGCACAGCTATATTTATACTCATCCAAGAAAAGACTTAAAATCTGAGTCATGGTTTTTATGAGTCATCCAGATATATCAGATGTTTTAGTCTCTTAAACTTGTTTTGTGAGTAATGGTATGTATAAAAGACAGGTAGATAGCCAGAGTTCTTCATGGGTGCCCTCAAAGTGTCAGTAGAATGTGAGGAAGGCCTGTTCAGTGGAAAAAACTTACAGGGAGGCATGGACAAGAGTTGCACAAGACAGGAAGGCATAGATTTGAACTATATCATTAGAACAAATTTTTGCATTGATGAGATCCATTAAAGAAATTACTACCTTGTGTTTCTGTGGTTCTTTACAGTTTTCAAAGTGTTTTCATATGCATTCCATTGTGTCATAATACTCTCACATTTCCATAGGGTTTTAAGGTTTATAAAGTACTTTCCTTGTAGCAATCTGTGAAATGGGTAGTACAATAATAAAATGAGGCACAGAGGTCACCTATGCTCAGGCTCATGTAGCTAATTAAATAACTAAACTGGAACTCAAACTCAGATCTTTCCACTTCTAAACTAATGTTCTTTATGTTACAGTGTCCTTTCTCTATCCTAATAACATCACTGTGAGGTAGATAGGTCAGAAATTATCACTCATACTTTGCAGAAGAGGAAAGTGATACTCAGAGGGGTTAATTAACTATCTTGTCTATGTTCATATGTTGAGCAAGTCACAAGGCAGAAATTAGATTCCAGGTTTTCTCATCCCTATCCAGGGAACAACTGCTTCATTGTGGCTGCCTCTGGTTAGTTCTTTTTTCCTGTTCCTCTCCTTTCAAACACTTAACAATGTCATGGTTTTTGTGTGTGTGTGTGTGTGTGTGTGTGTGTGTGTGTGTGTGAGTGTTTAACACAACCCTGCCTTTAGGAATTATGATATTTTTCTTCCTCAGATATTTTAGGAGTGCTCATTATTCCAGGTTTCTTTGAACCATCAAAGCAGAATTATCAACCCCTAATTTTCTTTAAAATAAAACCACATAGGACCTGGGAAGAGACATATTGGGAGATGTAGATGATGTAAAAATAAAAGTTATCCATAAAAAATTTTAATACACATTGTCAGAAGAAAAACTGAAGTCTCTCTCTCTCTCTTTTTTTTTAAAGACCGAAGCTTTCTAAATAAAAGGTTCTCATTATTATCCCAGGACAACCTATCATCACTGCTCCATGGACAAATTATATTGCATGTCAGAGCACAATGAAGATGTGCAATCATTTATCAGTCAGAATATAGAAAATGTATAGTACCAAATGCTTTTGTATTTCCATGCATTTTTACTCTTGAGTTATTTCTTCTTTTTCTGGATTAAAGGAATCTTGCCAAAAGAGACTTCAAATTTTATCTGTAGATTTTTTTAAAAAAACCTTTTAGAAAAACTTAATATAAATAGAAATAGTTTTGGGGGCAACATTCATAAATAAAATTTTTAATCATATAGGTTCAAAAGAGGTCTAATTTAAATTCCAAGACACCCACCATAATATGCCACTTGCAAAATCCTTTTGTGGTACCTTCAAGTCTGACAGCTAGCAAACTTGGTCTCATGAGAAAGGGAAGAAGGCATTTTGAAATGAGTCCTTCAGTAAGTACTATGTCTTTGGTGTTTAGAGAGCCTGATTTTAATTGCTAAAGTGGTGCACTGGAAAGAAAAAAGAACCTCAAAAGTGCCACAGTTCCTTCCTAGAATTTTGAGGAATTTATTAAGAAACCTAAGCATAAGAATCTGGAAAAGAATATGTAGTCACAAGTGACTACAACAGTGTTATAGTAACAATAAAACAAATGCTGTGTAATTATCATTACAAAGCTTAGCTCTAGAGTAGATCTGGGAAAATGTACTTCCATCAGTTCATTGGAAAAGGGACTATGAGGGCCGGTTAGGTGGTGCAGTGAATAGAGCGCCGGCCCTGGAATCAGAAGGACCTGAGTTCGGAGCCGGCCTCAGACACTTAATCCGCACAAACAAAAACCTAGCCGTGTAACCTTGGGCAAGTTACTTAACCCCAATTGCCCTAAAGGGACGGCTAGGTGGCGCAGTGAATAGAGCGCTAGCCCTGGAGTCAGAAGGACCTGAGTTCAGATCCGGCCTCAGAAAATGAGCACCCACACATAAATAATGACTAGCCGTGTAACCTTGAGCAAGTTACTTAACCCCAATTGCTTAAAAAAAAAAAGGGACTATGGGTATGGAAAATCACATATGCTGGGGGATGTTGATGTTTCCATCGGTTTTGCTGATTTTTTTTTCTTTTTTAATCTTATAAGGGAAGGCTTACTGAGTAGAGTAGAGGGGAGGGGCATATTAGAAATTGAAGATGATATAAAAAGAAAATGAATCAATAAAACTAAAGAAAAGAAATCTAGGCACAAATGTTAAGTGACAAAGTTTTGGAATAAGTGCTATATTACCTACCACACATTCATTAGATCATAGGAGTTAGGAAGAACCTTACAGATCATTAACTGGATCCAGTCCCTTTATTTTATAGATGATGATATTTTATTTCCCTTTATTTTATAGATGATTTATTTATAGATGATGATAGTAAGGCCAGAGGGGTAAAGAGACTTGTCTAAGGACATGCAGGTAGGAAGTAGAAGAGTCAGGATTCAAACCATCCATTTCCAGTTCCTGATATGATAATAATGTGTGTATGTGTACATATGTGTGTAATAACTGCTAGAGCAAGTTCTATGACATTAATGATCAGACTGTGGAACTGTCCAACTGGACAGCTGATGGAAAAAACAGCTGTCTGGTTTGGACATGGTACCTAGTAGAAGAAACATTGTACTGGGAATCAGGAGACTCAGGTTCAAATCCCAGCATTGCCACTGACTAGTTATGTAACTTGGGGCAGTGAGGGGGCACAGTGAATAGAGTGCCACTCCAGTATCTTTGCCAGAAAACCTCAAAATGGAGTCAGAAAGAGTCAGATATGACTGAACAACAACAAATACACATCCATATGTATATGTATACATATATATAATATGCATATGTATGTACACATTAATAGAAATATATAATATTGTTTATGTATATATATATATAAATACATATACCACCCTACATACACAAGTATATGCATATAAAGTATGGAACATCTAGGTTTGAATAGCAATTATATACACATACATGTATACATACATGTATTTACATATATGTATATAATATATAATATCAATGATAACCAGGGATTAGGGTGGATTAATAAATTTATGCCTTGCAAAATAGACTATAGAGAAGATTTTGTGAAAATTAGGAAAGCTATTGACAGAACAATAACAAGCAGTATAATCAGTTTGTCAATGGAGCCCTTTTTTAAAAAATAAAGGATATTAATGGTCTAATATGTGAAGCTACTTTTTGACATGTTTGTAAGAACTTTGGCCATACAAAGAGAAATGGGTAATGAACAGGAATGCTTTCGTACTTCAACAGATCTGTGACATCATCAATGTAGTAACCTCTCTACATCAGTTTAAACCCATTTGTGTATCTTTTAAATGAATGAATGAATAAAGCTTTAATGGTCTTTTTTTTTTGAGGGGGGAAGGCAGGGCAATAGGGGTTAAGTGACTTGTCCAAGGTCACACAGTTAGTGTGTCAAGTGTCTGAGGCAGAATTTGAACTCAGGTCCTTCTGACTCCAGGGCCAGTGCCCTACTCACTGCACCACCTAGCCACCCTGGCAATGTATCATTTTAAATGCAATTTCCACTAATAAAGTCATAATTCTTCTATGTTGAGCCATTTGACTGTGCCAAGGACTTTGGTGCCAAGAACTTGGTGGGGGGGAAGTGTCCACCACAGGTGTAGCTCTTACTCCTGTATTCTCCCAAGCTGCATTTCTGACTCTCTCAGTCTTTCTCAACAATGCCCCAGAAGTTTTTTTTTTTTTCTTTTTGGAGGGCAATTGGCGTTAAGTAACTTGACCAAGGTCACACGGCTAGGTTTTTATTTGTGTGTGCGTTAAGTGTCTGAGGTTGGATCTGAACTCAGGTCCTTCTGACTCCAGGGCCGACACTCTACTCACTGTGCCACCTAGCCGCCCCTCCCAGAAATTTTTTTACTTTAGAATTCATACATTTGAAGTACTATCCTTTCTGTTGCCTCTCCTTCTGATCCTCTGGCTCCTACAGAACCTTCATTTTAAGGAGGAAGCCCAGGTCAGCTATAGGACACCCTTAATATATTGTCATTGCTTTCCTGGGTGTTCTCCCGACTCTCCTAAACCTTTCCCACAATGATCCTGTGCCAGGTACCTTCACTTGCATCTCCCTCCACCCCAAACTTTTCAGCAGCTTTCCTTTTATGTGTTTTCTTCTTTCTTTACAATGTTAGCTTCTAATTTAGAATACACATGTTAGATTTCATCTGCATTTCATAAAAGCATACATTTTTATTCTCTCAATATTTATCCTGCATATATTTATACAAGCTGTCCCAAAAATTGTAGTGCAATTGCAACTTTAATTTATTAAAGGTTCTGCTGCTCTGTCTATGTAATTGTTATCTTAGAATTCAAGCTCCTTGGGGCGGCTAGGTGGCGCAGTGAGTAAGAGCGCCGGCCTCGGAGTTTGGATGACCCGAGATCAGATCCGGCCTCAGAAAATGAGCACCCACGCATAAATCAAATGACTAGCCGTGTAACCTTGAGCAAGTTACTTAACCCCAATTGCTTTAAAAAAAAAAAAAAGAATTCAAGCTCCTAGAAAGTTGAGATTATTTCATCCATTAAATTATGTTGCCCCAATTTGTAGCACTGTACCTGCCTGGCACATAGTAGTTTAATAAATGCTTGGTTGATTAATTTGTGCAGATAATAATAATATCTGATATTAATATACTTGAATATTTGCAAAACATGCTACATCCTGACATTATAATCCCCACAACACCCCTGAAAAGAAAGTATTACTCTTTTGATAATTCCCATTTTAGAGATGAGACTCAAAGAGGTCAAATAATTTGCCCATGGTCACACAGCTTGAAAGTTTAAGAAGTGGAATCTGAACACAGGTTTCTGTTGATTCTCCACAACACTGTGCTGCCTACCTTCTGATAGTGGGCCCTTCTTGTCAATACTTTCCCAAAGGTCTTCCACAGAAGCCTTTTTCTAGGATTAAAAAAAAAAAACATTCTGTGGGTTTCAGAGTCTCATGCTGGTCTTCAGTCAATTTTCCCTCAATCTTGCTACATTTACAGCCTTTTCTCCTTTTTCCCTTCACACTTCTTGAATTGTTGTCCCTTAAACACTTTTTGTATATATTGTCACTGGTAATATGATATAACCTTCTTAGACTTAAGATATGTGATTTCTTTTCATCACATACAATTTTGAATTTGATTCCTTGAGACTGTGTAGCTCAGGATTCATAACCAAGAGGTTATATGACAGAGCCTGTCAGAAAAACAGATTCTTGTGTTAGAGAGCAATCTGGGATTGTTGTATGTGTGAAAAAAGGAACTACAATTATTTCACAACATATTGATAGACTAATCTTGGCCTAATATTAGAAATTCTTAACCTCTGCTGAAGGAGAAATAAAACGTTACAAATTATGCAAGGGCAGAGTTAAACAGATGGTTTCATTCACTGACATAACAAATATATGTTGTCTGATAAGAATCCTTGTTGTTTTGTCTAAAGGGACATCTTTCATAATTGTAAAAGTATTTGGTCACTTCCCCTTGCCTTTTGTTTTTTAAATTTTTATTAATAATAGTATTTATATATATATTTAAAACATTTAATCTTAAGACCTCGAATTTCAGATCCATTTCCTTCCTCCCTTGTCACCCATTCCCTCTGGGAAGATAAGTAATTCAGTATATGTTGTATATGTCTAGCTATGCAAAACATTACCATAGTAGATATATTGTACAAGGCTGCTTATAATTCCCTCCCACTCATCCCACCCCCCACCTGGTCCATTCCCTACTTGATCCTGTCCCTCTTCTATAGTGGGTACTTCCAACCTCCCCTCCCCCCAAGGATGCCCTCCCATCCATCATCCCTCCTCTCATCCCCCTTCCCCCTATTCTGCTGCAGGTTGAGATATCCCATTTAGTATGTATGTCATTCTCTCCCTGAACCAAATTCAATGAGAATGTGGTTTTGCCTTTTTGCCTTCCTATTCTTCCCCTCCCTTGCAACCACTTCCCCTTGCTTCTTCTACATGAGATAGTTTGCCCTACCCTGTCTTTCCCCATCTCCTCTTGCCACTTTCCTCTCTCACCTCATAATTTCACCCCTTGAGTATCTTCCCTTCCCAACAAATTCACCCTATGCCCTCTATCCATATATAACTGTAAACATATATACACACATTCACATATGTATTCATATGACCATACACTCTTCTTCCATTATTTTAATACTGAGAAAGATTTCATCAGTCACAGCTATTGTTTTTCCATATAGGAATGTAAATAGTTCAATTTTGATAAGTTCCTTTTGATTTCTTTTCCCTGATTACCTTCTCAGGCATCTCTTGCTTCTTATGTCTGGATGTCAAATTTTCTATTCAATTCTGGTTTTTTCCTCAAGAATGCTTGAAAGTCCTCTATTCCACTCAATGACCATATTTTCCCCTGAAACAAAATACTCAGTTTTGCTGTGTAGGTGACCCTTGGGTTCATTCCCAGCTCTTTTGCCCTCTGGAATATCATATTCCATGCCCTTTGATCCCTCTGTGTAGAAGCTGCCAGGTCCTGGGCTATTCTGATTGTGTTTCCACAGCATTGAAATTGTTTCTTCCTGGCTGCTTGTAGTATTTTCTCCTTGATCTGGGGATTCTGGAATCTGGCTATAATATTCCTGGGAGTTTTCTTTTTGGGATCTTTTCCAGCAGGTAATTGGTGGATTCTTTCAACCTCTATTTTGCCCTCTGGATCTACAACATCAGGGCAATTTTCCTTGAGGATTTCTTGAAGGGTGATTTCTAGGTTCTTTCTTTGATCATGGCTTTCAGGTAGTCCAATAATTTTTAAATTGTCTCTCCTGGATCTATTTTCCAGGTCAGTGGTTTTTCCCATGAGATATTTCACATTGCCTTCTAATCTTTCATTGTTTGGATCTGCTTAACAGCATCTTGATTTCTCATAAAGTCATTAGCTTCCATTTGCTCCAGTCTAACTCTGAAGGAATGAATCTCCTCAGTGAACTTTTGAGATTCTTTTTCCATCTGGCAAATTCGACTTTTTAAGGCATTCTTCTCCTCATTGCCCTTTTGGGCCTCCTTTGCCATTTGAGTTAGTCTATTTTTTAAGGTGTTGTTTTCCTCAGTCAGGCTGTTGACCCTCATTTCATACTTTTCCTGCATCCTTCTCATTTCTCTTCCCAATTTTTCCTCCACTTCTCTTATTTGATTTTTAAAGTCCTTCTTAAGGTCCTCTTTGGCCTGCAACCCGCTCATGTTTTCCCCCTGGGGCTTTTGGAGCAGGACTTCTGACCTCACAGTCCTCTTCCCGCTCTAAGCTTGGATCCTCTTTGCCCCCAAAGTAGGAGTCTAAGGTTGCATTTTTCTGTTTAATTTGTTTCCTTTGCCTTGGTATTTTGCCACTTAATTACTTGACTTTTTGGCTTGTTGCCACAGTATGGCTTTGCTGCCAGATAGGGGAATTTTCGTCCCAAACGTGTGGGGGGGCAACTTCCATTTCTGGCAAACTGGAAACCCACCCACAACCTCCACCCCAGATCACAATCCAGATCCAGGGAGGTTAAAACAAGAGCGATTACCCCCCACCCCCCAAGACTAATCGCTGGATCTCCCTACAGTTCACAGGCCAGGAGCTGGAGCTGCCTCTGAAAATAACAAAATGGCGTGTCTCCTCAGCGGCTTCTAGCCCCCAGGGGAGGAAGCTGACATGTTCCCCAAATACTGGTCCCAAAGTCCATAGGGCACTAACCTCTCACTTTGTCCTAGGCATGTCTATGTTGATAATTCTGGAATTGCCACAGCTGCTGGTCTTCTGGGGTCCCTCCAGCTGGCTGCTGGCCCTGCCTCCCTGGGGCTAAAACCGTGACTCAGGCTCCCCACACACTGCGCTGCCGGCTCCCAGAGTGCTGCGCTGGTCCTTCCTGCAGGGCTGCTGGGCTATCCTCAGTGGGAGGTTAGCTTCTCTGTGTTGTTCTGTGGGTGCTGGGACTCCAGAAGTTGTTCAGAGTCCCCTTTTACATAGTTTGGAGGTAATCTGGGGGCAGAGTGGCTTGGATGCGCTGTTTCTACTCCACCATCTTGGCTCCGCCCCACCTTGCCTTTTGTTTTTGAACAAGGAATGTTTTCCTATAATAAATCTTACCAATGGCATTCAAAGTACTTGCCCTTTCTCCCTTGTCTGATCCCTCTCTTTCTCTATCCCTGCTGTGAAATGCTTTACATATCTATCCTAAATTGCTACAGAATGTAACTGATTGGCTGTATAGTCTAAGCAGGCCTAAAAGGTTATAAAAACCAAATGTGTACACAAGGAAGCAAAAGCTTTTACTAACAAGATAATAGTCTTCCTTAGCATGCAATTAAATTTCTTTGCTTTCCATTTGGTTTCCTATCTTTGACCCACAGTCATTGGACCCCCGCTGATGGTTTGTCTCTACTAAGAGAAGAACTAATCATCTTAGCTGAAAGAATTCCCTGACAGTTGAATGCACTAGGCAATTTGCCAAATGCAGTCCTCCCCACCTCTCTTCCTTATTCAGTTCTGGTCCCTGCCCATATGCAGTGCCTGTCCTAGATGTATTTAGTGAAGGACTAACTCAGAGGACTGTCCAACCAACTGCATATCATGATCTGGAAATAAGTATTTTGTTTATAGGGTTTTTCTTCTTTGTTTAAACTAAACATCAACAAACATTAACTTTTCAGTAAAAAAAAGAACAGAAATGAGGTTTGTATATAAAACTGTAAACTTCTCTTATATGCAGTTTTAAAAGAGTATATGGAAAATTCAACACAATAGTAACAAAATTGTCCTGTTTCTCTTTGTTTCCTCTTGTATTTCTTTCTGTTCTCTTCTGCAAGTTAAAGTACAGATTTTTTTCATCTATTTAGTTTAATTTTTAAAAATTTATTTATTTTTAGTTTTCAACATTCACTTCTGTTAAGTTTTAAATCTTCTCTCCTTCCTTCTCGCCTTCCTCCCCAAGGTGGCATGCAATCTGATACGGGTTCTACACATATATTCCTATTAAACACATTTTCACATTAGTCATGTGTAGCAGCAAGCACCCCAATATCCCCAGGGTGACTGCCAACACAGGTTCTTAGATCTGCTTTTCAAAAGGAAAGCAACTCAAAACGGGTTAACAAGCTTACTTTAATCAAACAAACACACATTACCTAGTTCAGGGGAAAAAGGTCAGCACCCTGAACTTCAGAGTTACAGAACTTACAGATCAAACAGACAGGCTTCCAAACTGTCCAACCATTACATCCATACCAAATCACAGTTACCAGAGAGGGAAGCTTCAACATCTGGGTTTTCAAAGCCGGGGGGCTCTCAACAACGGCTTCCCAGAGTCTCATCTGGTCAAATCACACAACACTTCTCAAAGTGAGCCCCAAAGCAAAGCCTCTCATCAGAGTTTATATAGCCTTCTCCTAGCTCAAAGATTGTAACAACCTCCTTGACCCACTGCCCAATCACAAAAGTATCAAGGTTGGGCTTCCCTGAAAAACAAGCCTCCCACCACAGGCTCCAGGTGCACTTAAGCTAGGGGCAGGGAAGATCTTTAAATTTGCATTTCCATTACATCATGTTGTATAGAAGAATTATAATGAATGGGAGAAACCAAGAGAAAGAAAAAACAAAACAAAATAG
Organism: Gymnobelideus leadbeateri; assembly: GCA_011680675.1. Taxonomy (NCBI): domain Eukaryota; kingdom Metazoa; phylum Chordata; class Mammalia; order Diprotodontia; family Petauridae; genus Gymnobelideus; species Gymnobelideus leadbeateri. Next base: position 479,685 of record WOXC01003786.1, on the reverse strand, counting down.
TCTGTTTCATTCTGCATTCTGACTTCATAGTTCTTTCTCTGGGTGTGGATGGCATTTTCCATCATTAGTCCTTTGGAATTGTTTTAGGTTCTTGTATTGCTGAGAAGTCTATCTATCAAAGTCAGTCATTGCACACTGTGGCTGTTACTATGTGCAATGCTCTCTTGGTTCTGCTCACTTCACTTCACATCTGTTCATCATTTCTCTAGCACAATAGTATTCCATTACATTCATATACCACAACTTGTTCAGTCATTTCCCAATTGATGAGCATCCCTCAATTTCCAATTCTTGGCCACCACAAAAAGAGCTGCTGTAAATATTTTTGTACGTGTGGGTCCTTTACCCATTTTATGATCTATTTGGGATATAGCCCTAGAAGTGGTATTGCTGGGTTAAAGGGTAGGCACGTTTTTATTGCCCTTTGGGCATAGTTCAAAATTGTTCTCCAGAATGGTTGAATCAATTCAGAGCTCCACCAAGAATGCTAACTTTCCCACATCTTCTTCAATATTTATGATTTTCCTGTTTTGTCATGTTAGCCAATCTGATAGGTACAATGTGGTATCTCAGAGTTGTTTTGATTTGCATCTCTCTAATCAACAGTGATTTAGAGCATTCTTTCATGTGACTATAGATAGCTTTAATTTCTTCCTCTGAAAACTGCCTGTTCATATTCTTTGACCATTTATCAATTAGGGAATGCCTTATATTCTTGTAAATTTGACTCAGTTCTCTATATATTTTAGAAATGAGACCTTTATCAGAGACACTCACTGTAAAAATTCTTTCCCAGTTTTTGGCTTCCCTCCTAATCTTGGTTGCATTGGCTTTGTTTGTGCAAAAACTTTTCAATTTAATGTAGTCAAAATTTTCTATTTTGCATTTCATAATGTTCTCTATCTTGTTTGGTCATAAATTCCTCCATTCTCCATAAATCTGACAGACAAATTATTCCTTGATCCCCTAATTTGTTTGTAATATCAACCTTTATCATGTACCCAGTTGGACTTTATTTTGGTATACGGTGTCAGATGTTGGTGTATGCCCAGTTTCTGTCATACTATTTTCCAGTTTTCCCAGAAATTTTTATTTTTTGGTCAAACAGTGAGTTTTTACCCCAGAAGCTGGGGTCTTTGGGTTTATCAAATAGTAGATTGCTATAATCATTGACTACTATGTCTTTTTTTTTTTTTTGCTTTTTGGAGGGCAATTGGGGTTAAGTAACTTGCCCAAGGTCACATGGCTAGGTTTTTTGTTTGTGTGTGCGTTAAGTGTCTGAGGCTGGATCTGAACTCAGGTCCTTCTGACTCCAGGGCGGACTCTCTAGTCACTGCTCCAACTAGCTGCCCCTTGACTACTATGTCTTATGTACCTAACCTATTCCATTGATCTACTCCCTCTATTTCTTAGCCAGTACCAAGTAGTTTTGATGATTGCTGCTTTCTAATATAATTTAAGATCTGGTATGGCTAGGCCACCTTCCCTAGCATTTCTTTTCATCAATTCCCTTGATATTCTGGACCTTTTGTTCTTCCAGATGAATTTTGATATCATTTTTTCTAGTTTTATAAGATAATTTTTGGTAGTTTGATTGGTATAGTACTGAATAAGTAAATTAATTTAGGTAGAATTGTCATTTTTATTATATTAGCTCAGCCTACCCACAAGCAACTAATGTTTTTCTAATTATTTAGATCTGACTTTATTTGTGTAAAAAGTGTTTTGTAATTGTGTTCATATAATTCCTGGGTTTGTTTTGGTAGATAGACTCCCAAATATTTTATAATGTCTACAGAAACTTTAAATGCAAGTTCTCTTTCTATCTCTTGCTTTTGGGCTTTTTAAAGTAAGTTCTAGAAATGCTGATGGTTTATGTAGGTTTATTTTATCCTGCAACTTTGCTAAAGTTATTATTTCAAGTAGTTTTTGAATTGATTCCCTAGGATTCTCTAAGCATATCATCACATCATCTGCAATGAGTGATAACTTAGTTTTTTCTTTACCTATTCTAATTCCATAAATTTCTTTTCCTTCTCTTATTGCTAAAGCTAACATTTTTAGTACCATATTGAATAACAGTAGTGATAATGGACATCCTTGTTTCACCCCTGATCTTATTGAAATGCATCTAACTTATCTCCATTACATATAATGCTTGCTGAAGGTTTTAAGTAGATGCTATTTATCATTTTAAGGAGGGCTCCATTTATTCCTATGCTCTCTAGTGTTTTTAATAGGAATGGGTGTTGTATTTTGTCAAAAGCTTTTTCTGCATCAATTGAGATAATCATATGATTTCTACTAGTTTTGCTATTGATATGATCAATTATGCTGATCATTTTCCTACTATTGAACCAGCCCTGCATTCCTGGTATAAATCCTACCTGATCAAAGTGTATTATTCTAGTGATAAATTGCTGTAATCTTTTTGCTAATATTTATTTTAAATTTTGCATCAATATTCATTAGGGAAATTGGTCTATAATTTTCTTTCTCTGTTTTTTTTTTTTTTTAAAGCAATTGGGGTTAAGTAACTTGCTCAAGGTTACATGGCTAGTCATTATTATTTATGCATGGGTGCTCATTTTCTGAGGCCGGATCTGATCTTGGGTCATCCCAACTCCGAGGCCAACGCTCTTACTCACTGCGCCTCCTAGGCGCCCCTTTAGGGCAATTGGGGTTAAGTAACTTGCCCAAGGTTACACGGCTAGGTTTTTTTTTTTGTTCGTATGGATTAAGTGTGGGAGGCCGGCTCCGAACTCAGGTCCTTCTGATTCCAGGGCCGGTGCTCTATTCACTGCGCCACCTAGCCGCCCCTCTTTCTCTGTTTTGATTCTTCCTGGTTTAGGTATTGATATAATATCTGCATTGTAAAAAGAATTTAGTACGACTCCTTCACCAGTTTTCCCAAATAGCCTGCATAGTATTGGAATTAGTTGTTCTTTTTTTTTTTTTAAACAAATGCTTTATTAACTTCTGTTTTACATCATTCATTTCCGCCAGATTTTGAGTTACAATCATTTTCCCCCCATTATTCCCCTACCCAACCTCCCAGAATAGTAGTCCCACAAGATATCGCTTCCTCCAATCTGCTCTCTCCCATACCTTCTCCCATACCCCCATCGACTTTTCCATTAGAGGAAGGTGAATCTTTGTGTCCCAATGCCTGCACATCTTATCTCCCAATTACAAGCAAAAGAGTATTAATAATAGTATTTATATATATTTGAAACATTTAATGTTAAGACCTCGAATTTCAGATCCATTTCCTTCCTCCCTTGTCACCCATTCCCTCTGGGGAGATAAGTAATTCAGTATATGTTGTACATGTCTAGCTATGCAAAACATTATCATAGTAGATATATTGTACAAGGCTGCTTATAATTCCCTCCCACTCATCCCACCCCCCACCTGGTTCATTCCCTACATGATCCTGTCCCTCTTCTATAGTGGGTACTTCCAACCTCCCCTCCCCCCAAGGATGCCCTCCCATCCATCATCCCTCCTCTCATCCCCCTTCCCCCTATCCTGCTGCAGGTTGAGATATCCCATTTAGTATGTATGTCATTTTCTCCCTGAACCAAATTCAATGTGAATGTGGTTTTGCCTTTTTAGCCTTCCTTATTCTCCCCCTCCTTTGCAACCACTTCCCCTTGCTTCTTCTACATGGGATAGTTTACCCTACCCTGTCTCTCCCCATCTCCTCTTGCCACTTTCCTCTTTCACCTCATAATTTCATCCCTTGAGTATTCTCCCTTCCCAACAAATTCAACTTATGCCCTCTATCCATATATAACTGTAACCATATACACACACATTCACATATGTATTCATATGACCACACACCCTTCTTCCATTATTTTCATAGTGAGAAAGATATCATCAGTCACAGTTATTGTTTTTCCATATAGGGATGTAAATAGTTCAACTTTGATAAGTTCCTTTTGATTTCTTTTCCCTGATTACCTTCTCAGGCATCTCTTCCCTCTTGTGTCTGGATGTCAAATTTTCTATTCAGTTCTGTTTTTTTCCTCAAGAATGCTTGAAAGTCCTCTATTCCACTCAATGACCATACTTTCCCCTGAAACAAAATACTCAGTTTTGCTGGGTAGGTGACCCTTGGGTTCATTCCCAGTTCTTTTGCCCTCTGGAATATCATATTCCATGCCCTTTGATCCCTCAGTGTAGAAGCTGCCAGGTCCTGGGTTATTCTGATTGTGTTTCCACAATATTGAAATTGTTTCTTCCTGGCTGCTTGTAGTATTTTCTCCTTGATCTGGGGATTCTGGAACCTGGCTATAATATTCCTGGGAGTTTTCTTTTTGGGATCTTTTTCAGGAGGTGATCTGTGGATTCTTTCAACCTCTATTTTGCCCTCTGGATCTAAAACATCAGGGCAGTTTTCCTTGAGAATTTCTTGAAGGGTGATTTCTAGGTTCTTTCTTTGATCATGGCTTTCAGGTAGTCCAATAATTTTTAAATTGTCTCTCCTGGATCTATTTTCCAGGTCAGTGGTTTTTCCCATGAGATATTTCACATTGCCTTCTAATCTTTCATTTGTTTGGATCTGCTTAACAGCATCTTGATTTCTCATAAAGTCATTAGCTTCCATTTGCTCCAGTCTAACTCTGAAGGAATGAATCTCCTCAGTGAACTTTTGAGATTCTTTTTCCATCTGGCAAATTCGACTTTTTAAGGCATTCTTCTCCTCATTGCCCTTTTGGGCCTCCTTTGCCATTTGAGTTAGTCTATTTTTTAAGGTGTTGTTTTCCTCAGTCAGGCTGTTGACCCTCATTTCATACTTTTCCTGCATCCTTCTCATTTCTCTTTCCAATCTTTCCTCCACTTCTCTTATTTGATTTTTAAAGTCCTTCTTAAGGTCCTCTATGGCCTGCAACCCACTCATGTTTTCCCCTGGGGCTTTTGGAGCAGGACTTCTGATCTCACAGTCCTTTTCCCGCTCTATGCCCCCAAAATAGGAGTCTAGGGTTGCAGTTTTCTGTTTCCTTTGCCTTGGCATGTTGCCACTTAATTACTTGACTTTTGGGCTTGTTGCCACACTATGGCTTTAAGGCCAGATAGAGGAATTTTCGTCCCGAACGTGTGGGGGGCAACTTCCGTTTCTGGCAAGCTGTAAACCCACCCACAACTTCCACCCTAGATCACAATCCAGATCCAGGGAGGTTAAAGCAAGAGCGATTACCCCCCAAGACTGATCGCTGGATCTCCCCACGATTTGTAGGCTGGGAGCCGGAAATGCCTCTGAAAACTACAAAATGGCGTGTCTCCTCAGCGGCTTCTAGCCCCCAGGGGAGGGAGCTGACGCATTCCCCAAATACAGGTCCCAAAGTCCATAGGACACTAACCTCTTACTTTGTCCTAGGCATGTCTATGTTGATAATTCTGGAGTCGCCACAGCTCCTGGTGTTCTGGGGTTCCTCCAGCTGGCTGCTGGCCCTGCCGCCCTGGGGCTAAAACCTCGGCTCACGCGGACCTGGGCTCGGCTCGGCTCCTGCGCTCTGCGCTCTGTGCGCTGCCAGGTCCCAGACCTCTGCGCTGGTCCTTCCTGCAGGGCTGCTGGGCTGTCCTCAGCGGGAGGTTAGCTTCTCTGTGTCGTTCTGTGGGTGCTGGGGCTCCAGAAGTTGTTCAGAGTCCCCTTTTACATAGTTTGGGGGGAATCTGGGGGCAGAGAGGCTTGGACGAGCTGTTTCTACTCCGCCATCTTGGCTCCGCCCCCTAGTTGTTCTTTAAATGTTTGATAGAATGTGCTTGTATATCCATCTGGCCCTGGAGATTTTTTTTCCTAGTTCATTGATGGCTTGCTCAATTTCTTTTTCTGAGATGGGGTAATTTAAGTATTTTACTTTTTCTTCTGTTAATCTGGGCAATTTATATTTTTTTAAAATATTCACCTATTTCACTAACATTGTCAAATTTATGGGCATACAATTGGGCAAAATAATTCCTAATTATTGCTTTAATTTCCTATTCATTGAAGGTGAATTTGTCCTTTTTATTTTTGATACTGGTAATTTGGTTTTCTTCTTTCTTTCTTTTCTTTTTTTTTGCTTTTTGGAGGGCAATTGGGGTTAAGTAACTTGCCCAAGGTCACACGGCTAGGTTTTTGTTTGTGTGTGCATTGTGTCTGAGGTCGGATCCGAACTCCGGTCCTTCTGACTCCAGGGTCGGTACTCTACTCACTGCGCCACCTAGCCACCCCCTCTTCTTTCTTTTTTTTAAAATCAGATTGACTAAAGGTTTATCGATTTTATTGTTTTTTTCCCCGTAAAACCAGCTCTTAGTTTTATTTATTAGTTCAATAATTTTCTTAATTTCAATTTTCTTAATTTCTCCTTTGATTTTCAGTATTTCTAATTTGGTATTTAATTAAGTATTTTCAATTTGTTCTTTTTCTAGCTTTTTCGGTTGCATGCCCAATTTGTTGATCTCTTTTTTCTGTATTTTATTTAAGTAAGCATTCAGATATATAAAACTTCCTGTAAGAACTACTTTCCCAGCATCACATAAGTTTTGGTATGTTGTCTCATTATTGTCATTCTCTTGAATGAAGTTATTGATTGTTTCTATGGTTTGTTGTTTTACCCATTTATTCTTTAGGATTAAATTACTTAGTTTCCAATTAATTTTTAGTCTATCTTTCTGTGACCCTTTATTAATATGATTTTTATTGCATCAAGATCTGAAAAAGATGCATTTAATATTTCTTTTTTTTTAAATTTTTTTTTTTAAAGCAATTGGGGTTAAGTAACTTGCTCAAGGTTACACGGCTAGTCATTTGATTTATGCGTGGGTGCTCATTTTCTGAGGCCGGATCTGATATCGGGTCATCCAAACTCCGAGGCCGGCACTCTTACTCACTGCGCCACCTAGCCGCCCCTTTAGGGCAATTGGGGTTAAGTAACTTGCCCAAGGTTACACGGCTAGGTTTTTGTTTGTGCGGATTAAGTGTCGGAGGCCAGCTCCGAACTCAGGTCCTTCTGATTCCAGGGCCGGCGCTCTATTCACTGCACCACCTAGCCGCCCCTGCATTTAATATTTCTGCCTTTCTTCACTGGGTTGTGAGGTTTTTATGCTCTAGTACACGATCAATTTTTGTGTAGGTACCAAAAAGCACTGAGAAAAAAGATATATTCCTTTCTATTCCCATTCAATTTTCTACAGTGACCTACCATATCTATATTTTCTAAAATTATATTCACCTCCTTAACTTCTTTCTTGTTTATTTTGAGGTTAGATTTATTAAGTTCAGAGAGGAGGAGGTTGAAGTTCCCCACTAGTATAGTTTTGTTGTCAATTTCTTCCTGTAATTCCTTCAACTTTTCCTCTAAGAATTTGGATGCTATACCATTTAATGCATATATGTTTAGTAATGATATTAATTCATTGTCTATGGTGCTTTTTAGCAGTATATGGTTTCCTTCTTTATCTCTTTCTATTAGATCTATTTTTTTTTTTTTTGCTTTGTCTGAGATTAGGATTTCTACCCCTGCTTTTTTTCTTCAACTGAAGCATAATATATTCTACTCCAACCTTTTTCCTTTACCCTATGTGTATCCCCCTGTTTCAAATGTGTTTCTTGTAGGCAACATTGTAGGATTATGGTTTTTAATGCATTTTGCTATCTGCTTCTGTTTTATGGGAGAGCTCATCCCACTCACATTCACTGTTATGTATACTACCTGTGTCTTTCTCTCCATCCTATTCCTTCTCCTACCCACTTATGCTTTTATTTTTATTTTTCCATTCTCCCTTACCTTCCTCAAAAGAGTTTTACTTTTTTTTTTTTTGCTTTTTGGAGGGCAATTGGGGTTAAGTGACTTGCCTATGGCTAGTTTTTGTGTTAAGTGTCTGAGGCCAGATTTGAACTCAAGTTCTCCTGACTCCAGGGCCGGTGCTCTATTAACTGCTCCACCTAGCCACCCCAAGAGTTTTACTTTTGACCACTGCTTCCCTCAATCTACCCTCCTTTGTATCAGCCCCCCCCTCCATTTTCTTTCCCCTTTCTCTTACTACTTCTTCCCTCCCTTCTAACCACTCCTCCCTTTTCTTTCCCCTTTCCTCTCCTACTGACTATAGGGCAAGTTAGATTTCTATACTTAACTAGGTTATTCCCTCTTTGAACCAAATCTGATGAGAGTAAAGTTCAAACAATTCTCATCTCCCTCCCTTCTTTCCTTCTACTATGATATGTTTTTGTGCCTCTCTCCTCATGTGATGTAATTTACCCCTTTTTGCCTCCTCCTTTCCTCTTCTCCCATTACAATCCCTTTGCAACTCAATTAGATTTTTTATTATCACATCAGTTAGTTTATACCCACACACTTTGTCTATGTGTATCCTTTTTAAATCTCATAATAAAAACACAATTCTTGAGATTTACAAGTATTGTCCTCCCTTGTAGGTATGCAAACAGTTTGCCCTTGTTGAATAACATGGTTTTGTTTTGTTTTTCCTATTTACCTTTTTATGCCTCTCTTGAGTCTTGTATTTGAAGATCAAATTTTCCATTGAGCTCTGGCTTTTTCATCCTGAAGGTCTGGAAGTCCCTTATTTCATTGAATCTCCATCTCCTTGCCTGAAAGATTATGCTCAATTTTGCTGGGTAGTTAATCCTTGGTTATAGTTCAAGCTCCTTTGCCTTATGGAATATCATATTCCAATTCCTCCAGTCTTTTAATGTAGAAGGTCCTGTGTGGTCCTGACTGTAGTTCCACAATCTTTTAATTGCTTGCTTCTTGTAGTATTTTCTCCTTGGCCTGACAATTCTGAAATTGGGCTACAATATTCCTTGGAGTTTTCAATTTGGGAAATCTTTCAGGAGGTGATCAGTGGATTCTTTTGATGACTGTTTTACTCTCTCGTACTTCAGGGCAGTTTTCCCTAACAATTTCTTGGTAGATACTATACAAGCTCTCTTTTTCATCATGGCTTTCAGATAGACCAATAATTCTTAGATTATCTCTCCTGGATCTATTTTCCAGGTCAGTTGTTTTTCCAATGAGATATTTTGTTTTCTCCTATTTTTTCATTCTTTAGATTTGGTTTGACTGATTTTTGATGCTTCGTAGAGTCATTAGCTTCTACTTGTCCAATTCTAGTTTTTGTGAATTGTTTTCTTTGGTTAACTTTTGTACCTCATTTTTCATTTGCCAATTTTACTTTTTAAGGAGTAATTTTCTCCAGTTAGGTTTTGCACCTCCTTATCCATTTGGCCAATTTTACTTTTTAAGGAGTTCTCTTCAGTGAATTTTTTTTTCCATTAGATCAATTGTATTTTTAAAAGAATCGATCATTTTTTCTTCTACATCTCTAATTTTACTTTTAAAATCCTTCTTGAGCTCCCAAGAATGCTTTCTGGTCTTGAGACCAGTCCATATTACCCTTTTGACATTTCAGATGTGGGTATACTGCCAATGCTGTCCTCTTCTGAATTCATATTTTGATCTTGCCTGTCCCCATAGTAAGGATCTATGGTCTTTGTTTTCCTAATTTGTTTCTTGCTCATTGTGATTGCCTTTTTCCTGACTTTTAAAGTGGATCTCTCTTTCTGGGGCACAGGGACTCTGTCACATGCTTCTTGTGCTGGGGGCTAGGGGTGTGATTACTGGCTTTGTGTGTTGTGGCTTCTGGTTCTGGTAGCTGAAAGCTATATGATGCTGTAGCTTACCTGATGCTAAGCTGGAGCTGGCTGATGTGTGCCTAGGCCAGGTGAAGTCTTTCTGCCTTTCCCTAGGGTTACACTGCAGCATGAGGTTTGGGAGAGGGGTGGTCTGGCTGCTCGAGGTCTCCTCTTCTACTAGGGCTATACTAGAGCACTGGTAGGCTCAGCCACTGGTGGGCACCCATCTGCCCTGGTGTCTGCTCATTTCCCTGGCTGTGAGGGTCCTGGTGTTTGTACTTGCTGTCTCCACCACCCTGGGGCTCAGGACTGCTGAGGTGGGACTTGCTATTGGCTTGCTGGGACACCATCCTGTACTGGTTCCCTGGGGCTACAACAAGAGGGACCTTTCTTCTTAATCCCCTTAGCCTCCTGAACTAAAAGATGGCCATACTGCTGGCTCCACTATTCCAGGATTTTTCCTGGGGCAATATTCTCTGGGTTTTTCAAAGGCAGCTAGGGAGGGTGAGAGTACTTACTGTTTACTCCACCATCCTGGCTCCCAGAAGTTCAAATAGGTGACTTTCAAACATTTAGTCTGTAGGCTGATGGCCCCAGGAACAGCTATTGCTGATGCAGCAGGCCCTGCACAGGACTGAGCTTCTCTCTCACCCAGTTTCAACAAACTCCTACGCTGAGAGGTCTGGGAATTGCCACTGCTGCAGGTGATTTAGTCTACCGGGGCTCATTTTGGCTCTGCTATGGTTGAGTCTGTGCTGGAACAGTCTGTATCTTAGACTCCTTCCTTTCCCAGCCTGGTGCAACAGATCCTTCCCATCAACCTTTCAGGTTGTCCTGGGCTTGAAATCTGCCACACCCTATCTCTTACTGGATTCTGTCACTCTAAAATTTGTTCAAATTCACTTTTTAGAGGTATCTGAAGAAATTTGTGGCAAGGGTCAGAGGAGTCCCTGCTTTCACTCTGCCATCCTGTCTCTGCCCTCACTCCCCATCTATTTAATTCCTAATAGATTTTTTAGCTCTTTTTCTTTAGTAGTAATGGATCTTAATGGGGGAGGTCCTAGAATATTCCAGGACTTGATATAAGCAATAACTTAGAGAATATATAGAGAATTCTTCTCCCATTTGGACTCTACATGGGTTATACTTCATGACAATAACAAATATCTTTGGTGTGTATATGTCTCCCGATTTTATGACTTATTTGCCACTATCGATCAGAGGGTTTTTTAATAGAGTCATCTCCACTGCTGCATATATCAGTGAATATTCTATCATCTCAATTCAGGTCCTCCTGACTCTAGGGTCAGTGCTCTATTCACTGTACCACCTAACCACTCTGAATCTTCTATCATTTTAACAAATATTTGCACAAGAGACTTCACATTGGAGAAGGGCCTATAAGCTTGTGTTTTTTCTCTCTGGAGTTAAAAAGTTTTTTGTTTATTTGGTTTTTGTTTTTGGTAATCAACAAAAAATGAATAATGTGGATGTTTGCATTCTTTGTACCTTTCTATTTCTTAGGTGACTGTGAAGATGTAATCTCTTATAGAAAATCATCTGTGAAAACCTGCCTATTCCTTTCTTGTATTTTCATCAAGGACATCCTCAATATATATGTATTGTTCACAAAGAGTCTTGAAAGATGGAAAGAAGGTTTTATGGTTTGGTAGTCATCAATGTGCTCTTGATTGATTTTGGGTGGTAATATTTTCTGTGATTTTTTTTCCCTTTCTTTGTCTTCACCTTCCTGTGATATACTGTAAAATAATCCCACAGTGTTTTCAAGATTGTATTGCTGCCAGCAATCTCCTATGTGTGTACTTGGTCTAGTCCATCAACTCTTTCTGATTTTGTCTTCTTAAGTGCCATTTGAACTTCCTTATATGGCTCATGAGGGACTGAGCACAAATGTGGTATTTCTGCTGAAATGATGATGAAAATCGGTTGTTGTAGAAATATGGACCTATCTGCTCCATTTCCTATCTATTTACTGTCCTTTGCTAGCTCATTTATAAATGCTCTTGGGACAACATGGCTAAGTTGGGACTCAAGCCAATCTTTCTGCAGTCTTGTTTCTGTCTCTATTGACTTTTTTTTTGCTCTTTTTTAGAATTTGTATTGCTTGTTGTTTTCTGGAATTATCCTTGGAAAAGTTTTTATAAGTTTGTGTTCTAAACTTATGTGTCCTTGTCTATCATGTCTCTGATTAGTAATCAATTAACAAAAATTTGTTGAGCGCCTATTATATGCCAAGCCCAATGCTAGACACTGGAGATGCCAATAAAAATTAAATAGCCTTGGCATAAAGCTTACGTTTTATCAGGGAAAACAATGTAAGTAAATATAAATACATGCAAAAGATATTAAAATAAATGCAAGGTAATTTGGGATGGAACTAACCTGGTAAGACCAGGAAAGGACCCAGGTCTCCTTTAAGACTCAGCACTTGAGATGAGTTGTGAAGGAAGCTAGGGATTCTAGAAGGTGGAGATGAGGAGTGTTTACAGAGAGAGATTGAGACAGATAAACAGAGACAAAGACAGAGAGAAGAAGGCCTAGAGTAGAGCGGGGACACTCAGGCATAGGGAACTGGAGATGAATGAAGGACAATCTATCAAAGGAAGGAACAGTCAGCCAAGTAAGAAGAGACCAAGGAGACAGCAGGACCACAAATGTTAAGTGAAAAGAGAGCATAAAGGAGCGGTGGCTGACTGGCAGTATCAAGAGTTCTAAGGAGATTCTTGTTGTTGTTATTGTTCATCTTTCATTCTCAAAGAGGACCAGTGACATCAGGAAGAGGATATCTTGATTTGCAAGTGAATTGGATTTAAGTGAGGCAGAGCTGGGCAAAGTCATCAGCCTCACTCTTTTCTTGAGTCGTGGGAATTCAGTGGCAAGACATAGGACAGGATGATTGACAATGGTCTTGGATCTAAGGTGATAAAGTAGGAAAAAGACTGAGAAAGCATTGTTGGATTGATTTAGCACTTAAGTGAGCATTAATGATCTCAGGACAGTTTCAGTAAATGGTAGTTTTGGAAGCCAAATTATAAGGGATTGAGAAGTAAGTGGGTGAGGAAGTGGAGGCATGAGTGCCTACTTTTCTTAGAGGAGGATGGGGAGGGATAGAATGAAAGGTACAATGGTAATTATCAAGGACAAGAGCATTTCATGCTGAGACTGGAGTAAAGGAGGATAGAATGAGCAAAGATGAAGAGGTTTTGAGATGTCAAGGAGGGAAATGTGATCAGTCTGGGCAGCTAGCCTCAATTTTCTTTGTAAAGTAGGAGGGAAAGGGGGTATAGATATTGTTGGGGAATTGAGTAAAATGGCATGAATTTGTAATGGGCTCCATTGGCATGATTTTAGTATTCAGTACCTCCAAAGTAGAACCAAAGACAACAGCCGAGAAATAACCCAGAATTGGCAGGGTACGAATGGAAAAAGACAAGAGGCAAAGGACTGGAGGTTGTAGAGTAGTGCCTTGAATATTCCTTGTTGAACTCTTCAAATAGGGTCAAGTGTGAAGGGAAGCAAATAAGACCAAGATCTTGTACTGGAAGAGCATGAAAGGATTTAGGATCTGGAGCCAATGATGGAGATGAGGAATATATTTGGTGTGACTGAGGCAGAGGGAGAGACCTAAGGCCAAGGGATTATGATTAGAGAGAACTTCCAAAGTTTAAGATCACAGAGTTGAAAGAGTTTTAGGTGAGTCTAAAACAAGCATGGTAATCAATCTCTACCAATGAAAAGAGTCTGATGCAAGTAGGATTTGAATCGAGGGTTATACTTAGAGAGAGGTGGTTAACTTTCCCTTTTGTTCTGGAAGCCAGATGTACACAACTAAATTGCTAGGTTTCACAAAGTAACAGATTATGTATATCTATCTATCTATCTATCTATCTATCTATCTATCCTATCTATACACACACATATATGTAGATATACATATATAGATATCCATACATATATACAAATACTATATATATGTTATAGTATATAATATATATTTTCTGTAGTAAATATAGTATAGCATGTGTATATATACACAACAGAGGATGAAAACTAAATATATGATCTATACATATAAGATATACATGTATGTGTGTGTGTGTGTGTGTGTGTGTGTGTGTGTATACCTAGCTAGATTATGTGTGGGTGTTTAAGGAGGACTACTATCTCCAGTGTAAGGGCTTGCCAAGTCCTTTTCAGGGTTCATTCATTTGGTGTACACCTGGCACTCAACTCTCACCTGTGGCTCCAAGAAGCTGAAGCATGGGCAGCAGTCACACCTGGGAAATTGTCATGAGGAAAACCAGTGGGTCACAAACCTGTCAGTGAATTAAGAGGGTGTCTATCTCAAGCATGTGAAGACTTCCTCTGTCAGAATGGGTGGAAGGGAACAGTTTGTTCCAACAACCAAGAAGGTGACTGAAGCAGATACTACAGAGTGCTCATAGCTTTGTTCAGACATCAGAGAAGCCAAGGTCATCCACTGTATCCTGGGCCATTGCCACTTGTCCTGACTTTTGCCTTGCCACTGGACTTTGTGCAACTCTGCCTTACTCGAACCCAATTCACCAATGCGTGAAGACTTGAAGACATCACTTGAAGACATCACAAAAGATATGCAATACACATATATGTAGATGTAGACAAAATGGATATAAAAGCTAATTGTAGAACAGAACATGTATAAAAGGATTGTAAGCCATGGGTAAGATTTTGCATTTTTCCATTTTAAATTTAGTTAACTGATTCAGCCTACGGTTCTAACCTAATAAGCTATTTTTGCTAGTACTAAATTATTTCACACTTCTAGATACACTGCATTGCAGTTATTCTCTAGTTGTTTTATGTGTGTATACATTATTTTCTTCATTATACTGTATGTTTCTCAAACTCAGGGACTGAACAGAATGCTCTACAGAGTGCTGAAAGTTAAAGGAAAAATAAAAAAGAATTATTGCTATGCAGAATTACACAAAGTCAGGAAAAATACAAAAGAAATCTGATTCTTTTGTATTTTTCCTCTGACTTCATCATTCACCACAACACAGTAGGCACTCAATAAATGCTATTACGGTCTTGTTGATGCTTTTTGTTTTGTTTGTTGCTTTCTAAGAAAAACAGCTAACTCCTGACAGTATAAACAACATTCTGCAGTCTACCACATCTTTGCTAAGTGGAGGGAAGAGCATTCAGTTTCAGTTTTCTGGATCCAAGAGTAGTCCATTACATTTAATCGGAATTCTAATGTCCTTTAGTGTTGTTTTCATTTATATCATTGTGACTACTGTTGTATATTGTTTTCGTGGTTCTGTTTTCTTTGCTTTACACCATCAATTCACACAAGCCTTCCCATATTTCTTTTAAATCCTTATATCTGCAATTTCTTATAGCACAATAATATCCCATTAAATTGATATACTACAATTTATTCATTCAACCAGTCTCCAATTTAGCATGCATTTACTTTGTTACTAGTTTTTTACTACCACAAAACATGTTGCTATGAATATCTTGGTATAAATAAGACCTTTCTCTTTGGCCTTCATAGGGTATTTCTCAAGGGCAAAAAATATGAAGTTTAGTGACTTTCCTTAAATAATCAAAAATTATTTCCCAGAACAGTTGGACCAAATTACAAGTCTTCCAACAGTATAGCAGTGTGTTCCAGTTATTCTGACTCATCCTTAATACCCACAAATAATTGAAAATTGAATATAAGCCATTCCCCATCTTACAAAAGCAAAAATTCTTTCCTAGGTTGAATATTTGGAACTTGGAATGCATTTTCTTATTTGAACAATGTTATGGATTGTCATTAGGTTCTCCAACCACCCCACTAAGCCATAGTTAGCTCACAACATAGATGAACTACTCATTTGTTCACAAAACTATTTGTTAGTTATGCATGTGCAAAGCACTGTGCTAGGTGCTAAGGAAGATAAACAGATAATTAGGATATGTGCACTGTCTTCATGGAACTTTCAATATAACTAGGTGAGTTATAAGGTTATAGATTTAGAACTGGAAATGATTCATAGATATATGATTGTAGATTTGTAGATTAATGATTGTAGATATATGAGTGATGTTTGTGACTCAGGACTGCCTGACTACCCCTGAGAAATGTTGGCTGCAGGTAATCCTTTTTCAAAGAGTGATTAGCAATTTCAAAATTGAACACTGGGTGGAGATCTTGCCTGGTTAGTGTTTGGGCACTATTGTCTTTTCAACCAAAATTTTCAAAGATTATCAACAGAAACAAAATTCCATTTAAAATCAATCAACTAATGGTAGGATATGTGGCTGAAAGAGAAATATGAATATTACCATTTGCATGGATTTATTCACCACCTTGAACAGATTTATTTTTAGCTAAACATTAAAAAAAAATTTAAATAAGCAAAGAGATGCTGGAATTTGTCATTGGGTTGAATTTAGAGGTCATCTAGTCCAACTTTCTCATTTTACAGACCAGAAAACTGAGGTTAAGAGATTGTCAAAGGTCTTATTACTATATAAGATGAGTTAGAGAAGGCAATACATTTAAGATCAAATGCATTATCTAAGAAAAGCAGTGTAGAGAAATAGGCTCCCTTTCCCTGCCAGCCCTGGAATCAGGAGGGAGGTGCTCCATCTCTGACACCAATTAGCTGTGTGACCAAGGACAAGTTGTTTCTCAGTGTTCCAGCAACTCTCTAAGACTATATACATAAGTTACAAATGAGTGGACATTCTGCAACAGTGGAGGGCATTACTACATGGGTCTCTGCCCCATCCACTCAAATTATCTGCATTTTAAAACGAGTAACCATTTTGAAATAGAATTTTGCTTAGCAGATTAAAAAATGTACTAGTTAAATATATATACCTCACTTTGTGCAACATGTTCTTTGGAAACCACACTGTTACATGCTAACAAATCTAATCATATCTTACATGCATTGGACAAGCAGTAATTTACATTTAGTATACATTGATTTTTCTTTGAGATAGAGCACTGTAATTGAGATACAATTCTATAGTACTTATCTCTTCCAAATATCTGAGGGAAAAGAAAGTCCTCCTGTCTTCTCATCCCTTTCTTCTATCTCTGCCACTAACATGATTACATAAAATTGAAAACCATGATTCTGGGGATGAGAAAGGGTTATAGAACTAAATGTTTTCCTGTGGTTTAGATCAGGCAGAGAAATATTCTTTATTTTTCTTCCCAGAATAGAAACTCATCTCTTAAGGTAGGAAGAGATGGATAAGAGTGCTGCTGCTGCTTTGAGGGTCAGAGGACTTGGATTAAAATCTTGCTTCTGTCACTTACTTCTGTTCGACCCTGAGCAAGACTTGTCATGTTTCTGGGTCTGTTCTTTCATCTATAAAATGAGGAGGTTAGTTCTATAACCCTTTCTCATCCCCAGAAATTGAAGGTTCATTCTAGCTCTGACTCTATGATACTATGAATTATTCACAAGAAGCTAGGGTCCCAGGACTTATGCCTGTTGGGGAGGAATCAAGAAAGATTGCTTTGAAGTAGGAATTAGTCATGATGCTTCTCAACCTTTTTCTAGTGGACAGTGTCCTGACAAATAGAAGATTTGTTCTTCAGAGAACATCATGCAAGGCTAACTATATAGATAGGAGAGGATAAGGGAGCATGAATTGTAGGTTCATCCGTGTTCAGATAGTAGCTAAATCTCAGGGAGTGTGTAATGTTGTCCAGGGCTAGTGGGGAGAAGCACGTATGTAAAACCTTTCTCAAGGGCCAGCTACTTCACAAAATCCCACCCTGTTATATGATGTTTTCTTCCTCCAAACTTCTTTTTGCTTTTGTCTGTAGGCATTCAATTAGCCACTATCAAATACAGTTACAACTTCCACATTGTGGGGCTTAGGGGCACAGTATCCCCACGATCTGTAAAATATTCATAAAATTTTTGGCCCTTCCTTTGTAGCAGAGAAGAAATGGAATTATTATGGCATTAAAAGATATATGTATATATATATTATGAATTTCTGAGTTTCTAAAGTTTTTGTGTGTCATCTGCAGCTTCTGCAAAATTACCCCAAAATTCCTTTTTAGTTTCTTATGCGGATCTGTGATATATCAAAACCATGACAGGGAAAGTTGTGATGTGGAAGGGATAACTGTATTGCCTTCTCTAACTAAATTGCAAATCTGAGGACAGAGATTGTGCATTATTATTATTTTTTATATCTTTTTTCTTTTTGGTTTTTGGAGGACTATTGGGGTTAAGTAACTTGCCCAAGGTCACACGTCTAGGTTTTTAGGTTTTTGTTTGTGTGTGCATTAAGTGTCTGAGGTCGGATCCGAACTCAGGTCCTTCTGACTCCAGGGCCGATGCTCTACTCACTGCGCCACCTAGCCGCCCCTATTTTTTATATCTTACAGTGCTTAATACAGTGCTTGGGACAATCACCAATCTATATTTATTGGTTTGCCCTTCCTTCCTCCTCCCTCTCAAAAAAAAATCCCACACACATTAGGAAGATTTTCATATTTCTTGGGAATACTTCCATTGAAGACATCATAGACTTCAGAAGTATTGAAAAAAAATAATGAATATCAAGACCACTTAGGTTTGAAACAGAGCAAATGGAAGTTGGATGTCAGTATGTCTACACCTCTGCTGATAATTGTTAGCAAAACTGGAGGCAGTCTGGGAGAATGCCATGCAGGGAATTCAGAAATGAATCCCTGTTCCTTTCCAAATCAGCTCATCAGGGAAAAAAATGCTCAAAACATTACAACCAAGTTAAAATATTTAGTTGAAAAGGGTTTATGAGGGATCACTGTCTTATTTAATATTTTTAAGAGACTCTAAAATTTGCTGGTTATTCATTTTGTTTTGGTTTTTTTTTTTGGGAAGGGGGAAGGCAGGGCAATTGGGGGTTAATTGACTTGCCCAAGGTCACACGGCTAGTGTTAAGTGCCTGAGGTCAGATTTGAACTCAGGTCTTCCTGACTTCAGGGCCAGTGTTCTATTCACTGCGTCACCTATCCACCTCTAGTTATTCTTTTGAAATTATATGTTTGGATAGAGAAAACTGGGTTGGAATAAAAAAGCTTGATCATGTGACCTATTAATTTACCATTTATTGTAATGTATGGTGAAAGGTGTTGGTTTCCCCAGCAATGTTTGTCCATTATTGAGTCCTTTCTCCAGTAGCTGGAATCTTTGGGTTTATCAAACACTAGGCTTGTTTGCTTCAGTATTTTGTATTCCTAATGTACTCCACAAATCAACCTCTTTGTTTTTTAACCAGTGCCAAATAGTTTTGATGATTTATATTGGGTAGTAAGATTGAGATATAGTGCTAATAGGCCCCCTTCTTTCCCATTTTTTTTCATTATTTCCCTTGAGATTCTTGACCTTTTGTTTTATCAGATATGAGTATTTATTCTGGGTTTTGTGAACTTGTTTTATGAAAAAAAAAGTTGAAACTGTCTTTTAATATAATTGTATTAAAACTAATATATTATATTAAAATTAATTCGTTTTCTTGTAACCTAGGATAATTTTTATTTTATGAATTTTAAAAACATTATTCAGAGAAGGGGCCCATACCCTTCAAGAAACTGCCAAAGGGGTCCATGACACATAAAAAAGTTAAGAATCTCTGATCCAGATAAATGTTATTTTCTCCCTTGCTTTAGAAAGAAATCCTATGACACTGAATAATTAAATTAATTTAGGTAGTATTGTAATTTTTTATTATATTGCCTCAGGTCACCCATGATCAAATAATATTTCTACACTCTCTTTGGGTCTGTTTATTTCTATAAAGTGTTTTGTTTGTGTGTGTGTATCTTGGCAGGTAGACTTTTAAGTGTTATACATTCTGTACTTATTTTAAAAGGAATTTCCCCCCACCCCTTTTGCTGTTTTTTTGCTAGCAATATCCAGAAATGCTAAAGTTTTTGATAAATACAATTTTTTTTATCCTGAAACTTTGCTAATGATTGTTTAAATTCATTTTAGTTGATTTTCTAAGTAAACGATCATTGTCATCTGCAAAAGTGATGATTTTGTTTCATTTTTTGCCTGTGCTTTTCTCAATTTCCTTTTATCATCAGAATAAGATACTTAGCATTTCTAGCACTAAATCAAATAATAATGGACATCCTTGATTTACTCCTGAACTTCTTGGAAATGACTAGATTTTTTCACCATTAGGTAAGGCTGTCCCAAAGTCTTAGGGCAATTAGGATATCCAATAAAATGCTCACTCTTGACTTTAAATGTATTACTTAGCTATATTAAAGTCCATTAATTACTGTTTTTTGGTGTTTTGAAAAGAAATGTGTTAGCCTTTGTGCTAAGCTTGCTAATTTTTGTGTTAAGCTTTTTAAATTGTTCTTGTTAATAATATGGTCTATCATGTTTATAGTTTTCCTAATATGGAACCAACCTGCATTGCTGGTATAAATCTAACTTGGTCATACTATATAATCTTTTTGATATGTAGTTCTTAGCCTCTTTGAAAATAATTGTATTTAAATTTCTTGTATTGATATTCATTAGGGATATTGGGCTTTAATGTGTCTGCATGTGTGTGTTTTGACTTTCCTTTATTTAGTTATCAAGATGATATTTATATACTAGAAAGAATTTGGTAGGATCCTTTCTGTTTCTATTTTTTTGCAAACAGCTTATGTTTTCATAAACAGCTTTGGTAGTATTGGAATTAATCATTCTTTGAATGTTTAATATAATTCACTTACAGATCCATCTGTTCCTTTTTTTTTTTAATTCTGGGCACTGTTACAGCTTGTTCAATTTCTTTTTCTAAGATTGAGTTAATTTTAAATTTTCTCTTTTTCAGTCTGATAATCTGAGCATTTCATATTTTTGTCAAGATTCATCCATCTCATTTAAGTTGTTAGTTTAATAGGAAGATAGTTGGGCAAAATAGTGTCCTTTATTTCTTCATTTGCTGTGAATTATTTTTCATTTTTGATACAGGCAATTTGTCTTTTTTTCTTTAAAAAAATCAAATTAGCTAACAATGATTTATTTAACTGCATTTTAAAAATCAGCTCTTTGTTTTACTAATTTAATGGGCTTTTTACTTTCAATTTTAATATTTAAAATTTTTAGAATTCCTATTTTGGTGTTTCATAGGAGTTTCAAATTTTATTGTTTTTTTCTATATTAAAATTTTTTTTAACAAATGCCATCATTGATATCTTTGATGTTGTTGTTGATAATAAGGAGTCTAGAGGTATAAAAGATGTAAAATTTCCCCTAAAGATTGCTTGGCTTCATCCCCAACATTTTGGTATGTTGTCTCATTGTTATAATTTTCTTTGATGAGATTATCTATTGTTTCTAATATTTGTTCTTTGGCCCACAAATTCTTTAGGTTTGAGTTACTTGGTTTCCAATTAATTTTTAATCCTTTTTCAATGATCCAATTTTCAAATGATTTCAGTAAACTCAATATAATTTGTATTTCATTGTGTTTAGCAAAAGATGTATATTTTAATATTTCTGCATTCATCAGGTTTTTATAGTGCACTATATGTGGTCAACTTTTGCAGAAGTGCCCTATCCAACTGAAAATATGTGTACTCCTTTTTATTCTTACTCAGTAACCACCAGGAATCTCTCATCTGTAACTGATAAAATGTTATTCAGAACCTTAACTTCTATCTATAGTTTTTCTGTTCCTCCAGGTTACTCATTTAACTTTTCCTTTAAATATTTATTTGATGTGCTATATGATACATATGTTAAGTACTGATATTCATTTTTGAAGGCTTTATGCATAATGTAGTTCTCCATTTTTTTCTCTTCTAACCAAATCGTTTTGCCTTTTGTCGTGACTAAGATCATAATTATTACCCCAGCCTTTTTGAGTCCATCTGAAGCACAATAGATTTTGCTTTAATTCTTCATTTTAACTGTGAACCTTTGTTTCAGGTGTGTTTCTTGTAAAAAAAAAATTCTGTTGGATTTTGCTTTCCAATTCATTCTCTTATTCTGTCCTTCGTACCCTCTTCCTGCAGGGATTATATTTAGTTTTGGTCACAGGTCACTGTTGTAAGCCTGTATCATTTTTTGCCTTTTGAAATATATTCCAAGTCCTCTAATTTTTTTTTTTTTAATAGTGGTAGCTGGCAAAACTTGTGTTATCTCCTGTCTGTGACTCTTTGGTAATTGAATTTTCTTTTTGGAAATTTGTAGTACTTTTTTTTTTTTAAGTGAAAGCTCTGGATATTAGTTATGGCATTCTGGGGAATTTTATTTTGCAGTGTCTTTTAGAAGGAGATAGATGATTTCCATTTTCATTTTGTCCTCTGGTTCTAATAGATCTGGGTAGTTGCCATTCATTTCTTGAAAAAGGGTAGAAAGGGGGTGACTAGGTGGTGCAGTGAATAGAGCACCAGCCCTGGAGTCAGGAGGACCTGAGTTCAAATCTGGCCTCAGGCACTTAACACTTAGTAGCCATGTGACCTTGGGCAAGTCACTTAACCCCAATTGCTCTACAATTTTTTTTTTCCCAGATCATGGCTTTCAAGCAGCCCAGTAACTTGGATTTTTTTCTCCTTACCTGTTTTTTCTAGGTCAATTGCTTTTTATATTAGACATATTAGATTTTCTTCTAAGTCTTTTGTTTTAATATTTTTTGGAGTCACTAATTTATTTGATTTGTTCTAATTTTCAGGGAATTTATTACTTTGTTAAGGTTTTGTAACTTCTATACTAAGCTATTAAATGTTCTTTCATTTTTTTTCCTCTAGTACTCTCATTTATTTTCCAGTTCTTTCCTAAAGAGATCTCATTTCATTTATAATTTGATTTTTAAACTTCCTTAATCTCTTCCAGGAATTTCAGTTAACCTTGTCTAAGCCTTTTTTCTTCTGATGCTCTGCTTGAAGCTGTTTCTTTCTGGATTTGCATCTTGGACATCCCTGGCTCTGTAACAGTTCTTTATTTTGGGTCTTTTTTGTTACTCATCTTTTCTAGCATTATTTCCTGAATTATAATTTTGTATTCAGGTCAAACTGTGTACACTTCTCTCTGGGCCTTGTTTGATGCTGATTTTATATTCTTGAGGTCTTGCTGTTGTTTTCTCTAGGTGCTGTGTTCTTTAAGGATTTTAGAAGTGCCTAAGGCAGGGGATCTATAAACTTTCAGTGTGCTCCAAGCAGCCTGGCCTAAGGGGTTGCTGCCCTCTTACTCTAATAGCTAATATTTATATAGTGCTTACTATGTACCAGGCAGAATACTAAGCACTTTATAATTATCTCATTTGATCCTCATAACAGCTCTAGGAAAAATGTAGCATTATCCCCATTTTATATGAGAAAACTTAGGCAAAAAAGTTAAGTGACTTGCCCAGGGTCACACAGCTAAGAAGTGTCCAATGCCACATTTGAACTCAGATCTTCCTAACTCCAGATGTGGTGCTCGATCCATTGACCTACTTAGGTTGCCCTGAACTTTGCAAGCTTCTGAACCTGCTTTGCGTCTGGGTGCCACAACTGAAGGCTTGTTCCTGGTTGGCATGCCAGTTGACTAGCTAGCTTGCTCCAGCTTTTCAACTACCTAAAAAGTTCTCCAGGTTCATTGCAATTAAATTGCAAGATCACCCTTGATGCTGAACTCCTCACTTAGATTACTTGGCCCCATTATAAGCCCCACTGAAGTCTGTGGATTGAAACTGCAACTCTAATCCTGGATCAGAGCCACACAGCTGCTGGTTGGCTCCCATTTCTGCTCCTTGCACAGAACACAGCCTTGGGTCTACTATGTGTTGAACCCTTAGCCTTTGAAGCACATGGCTCCATAGATCCCAGTTTACTTCCTGTGTTAGCAGGCTCTGCAGAGGTCCTCCTGGCAGAAATTTCTCCCTAGGGACTGCAGGCCTGTCTCCTTCATTCTGATCTCAGCTAGAAACATGATACACTTGTGGTTTCTTTTTGGATTTCCCAGTCACTACCCTGATGCTCCAGGGCAGCTAGGTGGTAGATAGTAACAGGTCTGTACACCAGGGAGATCTGAATTCAAATTTGGCCTCAGACTCTACTAAATGTCTGAGCTATTAAGCTGTGTGACCTCGGGGTAAGTCACTTAACCCCACATACCCATTTCCTCACCTATAAAACGAGCTGGAGAAGGAAGTGGCAAACTACTGAAGTATCTCTTTGCCAAGAAACCCCAAATGGGGTCATGAGTTGGTCACACTTGAACAATAACCCACCCTCGTGCTCTTCCTTCACCCTTTCTGGAGTTGCTGGGAAAAGCTGGGCTGTACCACTTCTTCTAGTCTACCATATTTGTCAGAGTACTTATTCTTCATTTTTATCACACACAGTACCTACCTCTGAAGTGATTAGCAAGTTTTACCGAACTGAATCTGGTACCAGAATTATGGTGGTTGTTAAATCAAAGGAAATTTTTTTTTTTAAAGAAAACTGAGGTAGAGGTATTGTTTATGACAAACTTTCTCCAATTTCAAGAGTTACTAATATATGAAATTCTGTCCCTCCTTACATTCCTTTGCATATTTAGCCACTTTTTGATCTCTAACTTAAACCATTTACCTTCCAATCTCTACCACATCCTATATTTCTCACTTCTTTTTTCTCTTGTCCATCAATTTTTGCAACGGCAGTAATATTCAACCATTTTGAAAATATGAAGTATTCTGAACTTTCCAGCCCTTACATGTTGTAAAAACTTTAGGAATTTCAAGAATAGGTATAGTGAATCCACCCTCCTGAAGTATATGCTCCTGAGAGTAAAAACTCGAGTTTAAGAGCACCTTCTATTGCCAAAACATTTTTATATAAAGCATGATAAATACTATATTCACCAAAGGCAATTATGCTCAAAGTGTTCATATATACCTCTGGCAAAAAAAAAAATGTACTAAAAAAAAGTCAATGAAATTTCATTTGAAATTAAACTTTAATTCAAAATTTACTTAATAGATCTATTCAGTCCAAACAACCATTGTAAAGTGCTTCCAGCAAGTCAAGAAGCATTTATTAAATGCTTACTACATACCAGTCACTGTTCTAAATGCAAAAAATCAGTCCCTGCCCTCAGGGAGCTTACATTCTATTGGGAGAGAAGTAAACTACTAGGTAGAACCAAGACAAGGAGAGTAAATGTAATCTCAGAAAAGAACGTAGGATGGATGAAATGGGAAAAACCTCTTGGACTAAGTGAAATTTCAGAAAGTCTTAAAGTAGTTAAATAAACTAAGAGGCACAGGTAAGAGGGTAGACATTCCA
The DNA here is from genome assembly GCA_011680675.1 of Gymnobelideus leadbeateri. Classification (NCBI taxonomy): domain Eukaryota; kingdom Metazoa; phylum Chordata; class Mammalia; order Diprotodontia; family Petauridae; genus Gymnobelideus; species Gymnobelideus leadbeateri. The sequence continues at coordinate 454,762 of WOXC01003786.1, read as the reverse complement.
GGTGAGGGAGAAAGCTAAGGCAAATGCACAGAGACAGGCAATGGGGCCATGTTTGGGGAACTGTCAGAATATCTGGAAGTTGGTAGAATGGCTAAGTTTTGAAGGGTTTTAAAAAGTCAATTTTATCCTAGAGGTGATAAAGGGCCACTGGAGCTCACTGACTAGGGTCAGACCAACACTTCAGAAAAAAAAAAAATCACTTTGGCATCTAAAGGGAGGATGGATTGGAAGAGGGAAAGAACTTAGGCAGGGAGACTAACCAGAAGGCAGCTGCAATAGTCCAGGTGAGAGGTGATGAGGGCTTGAATGAGGATCGTGGGTGTGCAAATTGAGGAAAGCAGATATATACTAGTTACTGTAAAGGTGGGAATATCAAGATTTGACAATAGACTGGACATGTGAGATTAGTGCAATCATTATTGGAATGGCCCAGAGGGTACGATTACATTTTGCAAAAAGTCTGTTGCTAAATGAAACTAAATTTTTGTATTACAGGGCCATAATGAATATAAAGACCAGCTATATTTTTAAAATAGATTGAATGGATGTCAGTTTTATAGGGAAGTATATTTAGCAGAGGGTTTGCTAATTAGCAGTTCCTGCATTAATTAAATTCTGTGTTGAGTGATCACTGAATGTGATTTACAACCAATATAACATAAATAGCCTTTTATTCTAATTCTTTATTTTGGTGTGGAGGCAACTCTGGCTTCCAGAAGTCTATACCAGTAGAACATAAGCTTAGTTCCAGTGGTAAGAGGGAAAGACTTTAAATATTGGCCTTGTTGGCAGATGATGTCTGTTGTCTGAAGACCAGTCTAACGATGCTGAAGAAGTTCTTCGTGAGGAATCTGACCATGAATTGAAGAAAAAAATATTTATCTAATGGTTAATTTCAATGTAGAAAATTTATCATGATGTATTTTAAGGTTCTAATTTCAGATGCATGATCTCAAAAGTATAGCTTTAAAAAAATGAATTACTGAGGTCTTGATTACATGGAAATACCTTGAACAGAATAAAGTTTCTACTTATCTCAAAAAGCTTCTATGACTTTAAAAATACTTTCATACTAGCATCATTATCAACCTGATGGGATTTTTAAAAGTTGCATCTCAATGAATGAATACTTTATACTAAATTCTCCAATATTTCCATTTGTAGTTCACATTAAATTTCAAGGTGTGCACCTTCCTTTATTCTCCATTGTGAAAAGTTATTTCTAGGGCATTTAAGTCTCAGAAGACATCACAACACAATCACATTAAATGCTTTTTTGAAAATGATAGTTAAACAAAAGTTAAAAGGCAAAGAGGAGTGATGTTCAGGAAGCATAAAAGGCTAATTTAAAATCAGCCTCTGAGGAGGAATTGTGCTAATTATTACATAAAAGGCAAAGATGCACGACGACATTCAAGGACAGAGCTGGAACTATAGTATCAACTAGCGGGAGACTTAATGCTTTAAAACATGAGCAGTAAATGCAAAAATGGGTCATGAATAGAACTGAGGAACAAATTTGAAGTGGAGAAAGGCCTATGTAAATACTGCGTTCTTCCTTTAGTCTTAAGCAACCTTGAATCACATTCTTGTTCTCAAAATGTCTTCTAAAGAAATCTCAAAACTGAAGTGTTCTGGCAAAACTAAATGAGGGTTGTCATATGATTAGGATTCAGAATTTCAATCCAGTAGCCATCAGGATCTTGAATAAATGCCAGTCCTTTCATTTTGCCTGGGTGGGGAGAAAGTAAAATATTTATTACTAAATCATTAAGAAAAAAAATTTAACATTTAAGGTCTCAAACACGGAATTCCCAATCCCACTTTGGACAGAATTATACTGTTCTGAAAGCATACCCTCTTCAGAATGTCTGAGCTCAAGCACATGGCTGGAAAACAAGCCTATGAAAAACAAACTGTTAATGAAATGGCAGCAGCTCTGATCATAGGATCATGTGTCCAGCCTATAGGGACCCCATAGGTTGTCGAATCCAACCTTCTCATTTTATAGATGACAAAATTTATCCAGGGAAGTGAAATGACTCACCTGCCACCTCAGTGACATGGGTCTGTGGATGAGCAGTTCCTCTAATTCCAGAGGCAACAGCCTTTCCACTACAGTCACACTACTGAGTGTTGAAATTTCTTTTTTAATTTTAAATTCCCTATCAGTTGACCAATCAGAGAGCATTGTACTGAAAGGGACAGAAGAGAAAGAGGGGAATCCAAGGAGCAAGGCTAGGGAAACCTAGAATTCCAGAACTAGAAGAACCTTGGAGATCATCTAGAATACCCCCTTCTTGTTATACTGCAGTGGAAACAAGTCTAGAGAAAGTACTGGCTCCAGATCCCAATGACATCATGTAGCAGAGCAGAGTCAAGGTTTTCTGACTTTGAATCCAGGACTCCTTCTGTCATATGGTTTCTGGTTAGGCCTAAAACCAAGGATTCTTCAATTCTAAGCCCAAGGCTCTCTGCAAGTGCTACTAATGGTCAGGGCTGGATTTTCCCCCACAAACTTACTGGGGAATAACTCTTTGTAATCTTACGCTGTCCAGTGATGCTAGATAGATGTGCATTCTGATTTGACTTCTTTGAACTTCAAAGGCAAATGAGACTCACTGACTGAATGGTTAGTTAATACTTTACAATTTTCATTTGCACCAGTAGAGAATACCTCTAGTTTAGCAAGACTCCATTCTAATCCAACTCAATCCTCAAGCATTTGTTAAGAAGTAATTATAGGGGCGGCTAGGTGGCGCAGTGAATAGAGCTCCGGCCCTGGAGTCAGAAGGACTTAACCCACACAAACAAAAACCTAGCCGTGTAACCTTGGGCAAGTTACTTAACCCCAATTGCCCTAAAGGGGCGGCTAGGTGGTGCAGTGAGTAAGAGCGCCGGCCTCAGAGTTGGGATGACCCGAGATCAGATCTGGCCTCAGAAAATGAGCACCCACGCATAAATAATGACTAGCCGTGTAACCTTGAGCAAGTTACTTAACCCCAATTGCTTTAGAAAAAAAAAAAGAAGTAATTATAGAAAGTTTTTACTTTATGTAAGGCGATAGTTCCATAGACCTCTACATAAAGCAATTTTTACATAATGCCAATCTACCACAGACATGGGGAAGAGAGAGAAGGAAACAGGAAGGGGACCACACATGAGCCCATGGAGATGGGGCCCAACACATGGTTTGCTTAGCGCCTTACAGAGAACACCCTGCATATACAGTTTTGGCTGTTTCATCACCTCTTTCACTTTAGAGGGCTTTAAAAGAAATTTTTTTTTTTAAGCAACTGGGGTTAAGTAACTTGCTCAAGGTGACACGGCCAGTCATTATTTGTGTGTGGGTGCTCATTTTCTGAGGCCGGATTCGATCTCCGGTCATCCCAACTCCAAGGCTGGTGCTCTTACTCACTGCGCCACCTAGCCGCCCCTATATGAGGATGAGAATTCATTTTTTTTGTTTTTGTTTTTTTGCCTTTTGGAGGGCAATTGGGGTTAAGTAACTTGCCCAAGGTCACATGGCTAGGTCTTTGTTTGTGTGTGTTAAGTGTCTGAGGCTGGATCTGAGCTCAGGTCCTTCTGACTCCAGGGCTGGTGCTCTACTCACTGCGCCACCTAGCCGCCCCTATATGAGGATGAGAATTATTTTTTTTGTTTGTTTTTTTGCCTTTTGGAGGGCAATTGGGGTTAAGTAACTTGCCCAAGGTCACATGGCTAGGTCTTTGTTTGTGTGTGTTAAGTGGCTGAGGCTGGATCCGAGCTCAGGTCCTTCTGACTCCAGGGCTGGTGCTCTACTCACTGTGCCACCTAGCTGCCCCCCAAATTTTTTTTTAAGCTTTCTCTGTGTGTTAAGGTACAAGGGGGGGAGGCCACAGAGCACCAAAGTGAGTGAGAGAATGGTACTGTAGAGTATTGTTAACATCTATACATAAAGTTGAATTTGTGTAATGTGAATTTAAATAAAGCCAGGACTCTACCGGCAAGGTGCTCTCTATGAAGTGCTAAGCAAATACATTTAATAATTTAAATAATTTAAAACAAAAATCACAGCAAAATACAAATTTTAAAGCACACACTTTTCCAAGGTCATGGAAATACTAAATAAAGCTTTGGATTTAGTGATTTAGTGAAACACTAAATAAAGCTGTGGACAATAGACAAAGATACTTCTGAACTAGGCAGGCCTTGTTTAAATATATATTTCAAATGAAGGAAAGTGTGAGGAAGACTTACCTTCATCAAGTTTCTTCACAAATTTTACTCCTAATTCCTCAAATCTTTTACAAGCATTTTCTATATCAGGAACAGCAATTCCTATGTGGCCTGTGGGACCAGAAAAAAAACCAAAACACAGCAAAGTAGGGCCATAGATTTAGGGCTGGAAGAGTTCCAAAAAGTAATTTAGTCCAACTCTCTCATTTTACTTTTTAAAAATTTCTTTATTATTATTGTGAACTTAATAAACACCAAATAAAATGGGCATTTTCAGATAAAGAGAAGAAAAATTATACTTGAAACTGGCAGCTAGGTGGTGCAGTGGATAACATTAGGTTTGAGGTCAAGAAGACCTCAATTCAAATCCTTACTTAAGATACTTAATGACCATATGAGCCTAGGTAAGTCTCTTAACCTCTATAAGCCTCAGTTTCCTTCTTTGTAAAATGGGTTAATAATAGCACCTACCTCACAGATTTGTTGTAATGAAAAAAATGAGGTGAAATATGTAAAATGCTTTGCAAATCTTTAAGTGCTTTATAATGCTAGCTTTTATTATAAAACTGTGGTTTTCTATTAATTTGTAGAGTTTGTTTTTCTTTTAAAATATAATATATTAAATCCAATCTGTAACTTTCAAAGCTCTTCTGCATATCTGATTTTCATTCTTTTGTTACATTCTTTTAAAAAAGATGTCTTAATGACCATCTTTTTCTTCCTTTTCTTTTTGCTTACATATTCCTATCCCCCACCTCCATTCACATTTGTTTGAAGAAAGAAAAAAAAAGACAAAAGTCTTGGCAACAAATATGCAAAATCAAACAAGACCAATTCCCATACTGGCTGTTTTAAAAAATATACACATTATTCTACATCTTCTATTAAAAGGCAACCTCCTCATTCTAGAGAAGAAAGAGCAGAATCCTAGAGAGGTGGAGAGACTTGCCCCAAGTGTCAGGGTCAAAAGTGGAACCCAGGTTTCCTGAGTTCAAACTCGATGTTCTCACTATAACCACACTGCCTTCCAATACTGTTAGAGAGAAATAATAAAAAAATCCATTTTCATTTAAAATATAAAGTATTCAAAAACTGACTGAACCAACTTGGTTTGGGTTAAAAGAACAAATGCTATTTAGCTGGCTGACAATAATAGTTATTTTGACTTATGCATTATTCTGAGTGGGCTACAGGTTCCACGAGATGAAGGCTTTTAAAAGCTCATTCAAACCTATCTTTCCAGGCTCATTGCCTTTCCCCTCCTTTCCTGTGCTGTGAAATTCACCCAACTGGGTTTCTCTGTTTCTCAAAAACAGTGCATTATCTCCTCTCTGAATCTTTGCTCTGGACAATGCCCATGCCTGGGAATGTTTTCCTCCTCACCTCTGCCTCACAGAATCCTTCCTTTCTAGGTCTAGGTAAAGCCTTTCCTAATCACCCTCAGGCATTCAATAAAATTCACTGAGTGTCTAGTATGTGTCAGAAGCTGTGCTAAGAGCTGGGGATACAAACCAAAGAGAGCCCCTGCCCTCAGGGAGCTTACAATTTAAATGGGGAAGCCAATAAGCTATATACAGGAAAAATGAAATATGTAAAAGAAGGAAGGTATTAGAATTAAGAGGGGCTGGAAAAGATTTCCTATGGAAAATGAGATTTTACCTGGACTTGAAGAAAGCCAGGGAAGGCTAACAAGTAGTGTGTGTGTGTGTGTGTGTGTGTGTGTGGTGCATGTATACATAATGTTATGTTCTGTTACAATTTAAGGTTCTTGAGAACAGAAATGTTCTCCTTCACTGTATTATCCCCAGCATTGATCTAGCACAGGGCCTGGTACACGGTAGGTACTTAAATGCTTGGTAGTTGATTCATGGTATTCTTTTTACTCAATCCATGCATATGGTTTACTACCAAAAAGAATTAATAAATTTATTTAGTTGGTTTAAGATTCTACTGACTTTAAGAAGGATAAATGAATCCTGTGATTTTAATGGGAAGATTTAGCTCAAGGTAGAGGTGTTCAATTGGTATAACCATGACATGATATTAGCAATTACAACTTTTAAAAATCTGTTGAAAATATGATGTGGATTCCAAAGTGAATCTGTTCCAATGAAGCAAATCTAAAGCCTAGGCAGAAGCAATAACAATGGGTAACTCCTAAAGATGAGAATGCATGTAGAGAATCAAAATAATTGTATTATCAATGAATGTCCTACTTACACTAATTAGTTTCGTATAAACTGAAGAGAATGACACCAACCAAAAACATATTCACACTAAAAAAATAACCACATAAGCATAAATATTACATATGAACATGCAAACATACCAAATCCCCGAGGGTCTGAATTTCCATTATGGTAAGCCTGGCTCTCATCATTTTCAGTGCCCCAGTTGCTACAGAAGAAAGTAAAATATAAATATTTCAGGGTGAAAATTTTTTAAAAGAAAGCTTTTTGAAATACTATAATATCAAACAATTGCCTCATTTATTAAGCTACTGCAAAATGAAGAATGCTTTTGGTCACAGAGAGTGAGACTCTAAAGCACACATACTTTGTTTTTACATCACATTTTATTTCCCAATATATCAGCTCTCTCTACCCAGCTATCCCTCCTTTATAACAAAAACAAACAAAAACATAGTTCAGCAAAGGCAAATAATACATCAACTGTCAGAAAATATATGCAACATTCCAGAGCCATAGACTCCCTTTTCCAGTCACATGGAGGAAGGGAGGTGCCTTTTCTCATCTATTCTCTAGGGCCAAACTAGGTGAGTGTAATTCTGCACAATGACCGGTTTGACTTTATTCTTTTATTCACATTGTTGTGACAATATGCATAGTTGTACCTTATTTTGCTTATTTACTTCACTTTGCGTTGGTTCACATAAGTCTTTCCAAAATGCTGAATCTTTTCATTTCTCCCTGCACAACATCTCTTACATCTGTCTACTTCTCTATTCCATACCCACCACTCCTCACCTCTCCTAGACTAATGCAATGTACTGGTCCAGAATATACTGGAGACCACTGCCCTAGAGCATGGCAGGGATCAGCTGATATTCCTTCCTTAAAGTTTCTCCTTTCCTTAGTTCATTTTCTACCATGTGCTAAAGCTATTTTCCTAAAATGTAGGCCAACTATATCATTCCCAATAAACTCCAGTGTCTCCCTACTGACTTTAGGATCAAATACTATTTTAAGCTTTTAAATCTTATATTTTCTTATGGCATATATAATTATTAGTGTAACAGTACATGTCTAGAATTCATATATATTTCACAAATTGGGTGTGGGTGTGCACTCAAAAATTATTTTACTTCGAGGGCATGAAAAGTTTGGGGACTCCTGCTATAGGGGATTTAGTCATGGAAAGATTCTGTTCACTGCTTAAGCAAGATTTTTCACATAGTCAAGCCTGCTTTTTGAGACATTCACTTACTTCTTTAATAATATATTAGAGAATCTGGCCAGGTATCAAAGCCAAGCTCCTTGAGTCTTCCCCATCCTCCCATCCCCTCCTTTTTTTTTTTTTTTTTTTTTGAGACTGAGATATCTGCCCCCTTCTCAGGGCTCTGGGGCCCCTACTGGTCTTAATTTCTCAAGGCCCTCCAACAGTGGCTCATTGTTCCATCTCATTGCACCAGAACTGTCAGCACTGGGGACTTAAGTTCATCTAGGTCAGGACACTTAGGATTCATCAAGGACAGCTCAGAGCTTTCAGTGATTATTCTATCCTTATTCTTCCTGGGTATGCATTCCCTACTAGCCTTTCTCAGCCTGGTCTTTTTACACAAATGCTGCTCTCCTCAGCAGAGAACCGACAAACCAAATAAGATTGGAGTGGGTCTGCCTTCCTTCAGTTATTGGTTATTGCCTTGCCATTCACTCATATAGCAGCCTTCTCCCTCCTTTAATTCTCTTTCCCTCAATGGACTTTGCTTTTTCTCACCAGCTTTAGCTTATTCTGACTTTTGGTCTTCATGACACTATTTATATACTGAGTCCTTTCGTAGTGATCCTCTATCAATCTGCCTTTGTTTATATCCTCTGCACATATAGCATCATAAATTTTGAGTTCGAATGGCTGTCAAAGACCATCTCTTCAACCTACCTCCCTGTCCCCCCCATTTTACAGGAAACTCCGTCCCAGGGAGAATTTACCCAAGGTCTTGAAGAAGCAAGTCTCAGAATCAGGATTAAATCACTCTGGCACAATTCAGTGCCAGAGCTAGTGCTTTCCCTCTGGAATGCATCCCCTCCTCTGAAAGCTCTAACACTTTGTATCCACACTGGTTTCTTCAGATGCCCTCCATTCTGTTTCCTCATTCCCAACTGAAATTGTCTCTTTGTTCGTCAGGATTTTGCTCTTGAGAAGTTCTTATCCTTCCCGCATCTGCCCCTTTTCTTCTCTCTTAGAATCAAGGAAGCATGTCAGAGCACGCTGGGCTTTCCTCTACCACAAAACTCTGGGACTGAGTCACTTCTCTCCAAGGTTCCCATTATTCTTAACCCCAACAACCAGTTCTTCCCTGTTTGTAAGAATGAGATACAGGGGGCGGCTAGGTGGTGCAGTGAATAGAGCGCCGGCCCTGGAGTCAGAAGGACCTGAGTTCGGATCCGGCCTCAGACACTTAACCCACACAAACAAAAACCTAGCCGTGTGACCTTGGGCAAGTTACTTAACCCCAATTGCCGTAAAGGGCCGGCTAGGTGGCGCAATGAGTAAGAGCACTGGCCTCGGAGTTGGGATGACCCGAGATCAAATCCGGCCTCAGAAAATGAGCACCCACGAATAAATAATGACTAGCCGTGTCACCTTGAGCAAGTTACTTAACCCCAATTGCTTTAAAAAAAAAAAAAGAATGAGATACAGGACTGAACCTCCCCTTTTAGGTTCCCCTGCTTATTAGTTCTTCACTGTCAAATGCCCATGTAGATAGCATTACTTTTCCCCCATGATATTATGAAGAGGACCCTAGTACAGAAGACCAGTATGAGACAAATCACTGTAATAAGACCTAAAAACTCATACTCACTGTGTTAACTCAAGTGTACCTTTCCTGGAAAATGTCCACGCTGTTCTTTCACTTTTATCTTTTGGGATGTCATTTTTGTCTTCAAAAGCCAAGAAGTAGAGTGAAAATTTCATGCTGGGAAAATCACATTTTTGGAGTAGTCTGAAATTAGAAGACAGGACAGAAGAAAGACAATTACATTGAATCTTCAAAAAACAAGACAAAGCAACAAAATAGTGTAAATTGTTCTTTTGTGAAAATATCATAAAATCCAGTTGATATCAGCAAAAGCATTTTTTAAAATTGCCCAAAGAAACCTAAACTAAAATACATTTCAAAAAACAAATCTAAAAATAATCAAAGTATCAAGGAATCATCATTATGCAATTATTTTAAGTCTTAAAAACAAAAAGCCATAGGGTTAATGCTTATTTAGAAATGCTCATAGTTGGGGTCTTCATATCTATTGCTTTTGCTGTTCATATAATTCCTCTTTGACCAAGTTGGTTCTAATATATCTGCTCTTTCTTTATGATAAAATAAGAAATGCCAATAAGCCTTATCAAGAATTCCCAACTTGGGGGCGGCTAGGTGGCACAGTGAGTAAGAGCGCTGGCCCTGGAGTTGGGAGGACCCGGATCGGTTCTGGCCTCAGACTTAACACAAACAGAAATAATTGGCCATGTAACCTTGAGCAAATTACTTAACCCCAACTGCTTTAAAAAGAAAAAAAAGAGTTCCCAACGTGAACCCACTTAGAATAATATATTTGCTCAATATGTCCATGGTCCCTGAAGTTTGACAAAATATTTTTTTGAGATACAGATCAGCAATATGACCACACATTTCCACATACATACAGAGACATAAATCAGACTCAGAAGACCTTAATAAGCCTAATAGTTACGGGGCTTGCAAACAGGAATTTGGGGAGAGAAGAAAGGCACAGGAAATGGCCAGTTTTTTCACCTTAGGAAAAGTTAAAAATCCAGGTTATTTCACTCATTGATATTTTAGGATCAACAATTCTTTTGGGGGGGAGTTACAAAAATGGAACTCCCTGGAAATTAAGAACTTTCTCATTCTTTTTGTTAACCAAAGCTCTCCTTAATATTACATTTCTTGACTTGAAGATGCTAAGTAAATTTATCAATATAACTTCCTCACTTGAAAGGGAGGGGCACACTGTGATACACATACAGATTTACACAATGGAAACTATTTTAGTTTCACAATGGGCAAACAGTTATGAAAGCAAATTTTTCCTAGGACAAAAGGCCTGAAAGTCAATGTAGGCTTTCCCTTAAATTTTTTTATTCTGACTTAAAAAATAGCAAGTAAAATGAGTATTTCTGTGTATAAAGCAGAACTGAAGGACTATACAAAGAACTGCAGATCTTTACTACATACAGCCTGCCTTTACTTTTATTTATTTTAAAGCAATTGGGGTTAAGTAACTTGCTAAAGGTTACACGGCCAGTCATTATTTATGTGTGGGTGCTCATTTTCTGAGGCGGGGACCGATCCCGGGTCATCTCAAGGCAGGGCCGGTGCTCTTACTCACTGTGCCACCTAGCCACCCCTGCCTTTACTTTTAAGCACAAAGTAAATAAAATATTTAGCTTTCAAAGTCATCTTGTTATCTGTGTTTACTTCTGGTCTTTTTATTCTTGTCTGTGCATTAAAAATTCTTTAATGATCCTATTTTGTTTCTTTCCTTTTGGGGGAAGGAAGAGAATATAACTTCTCTCCCTCCTATCCTCCCTTCACATTGAAAAAAAAATCCTTTGTAATAAACATGCATATTCAAGAAAACAAATTCCCAAACTGTGTCTGAAAATGTCTGTCTCACTCTTCACCTTATGACTTCACATCTGACAGGATATGGAAGGTGTGCTTTATTATCAGGCCTCTGGAATCACTGCACTGATTATATTCATACAATATAAATTGCTCAGTTTACTTCCCAACTTGATGGATAGTCCTTTAGTTTCTTTTTTCTTTTTTCGCTTTTTGGAAGGCAATTGGGGTTAAGTGACTTGTCCAAGGTCACATGGCTAGTTTTTGTGTTAAGTGTCTGAGGCCCCATTTAAACTATTTGAACTCAGGACCTCCTGACTTCAAGGCTGGTGCTCTATTCACTGGGCCACCTAGCTGCCCCAGTCCTTTAGTTTCCAGTTTTTTGCCACCATGAAAAAAAAAAGCTTCTATAAATATTTTGGTATATATAGATCCTTTTGTTATTTATTTGACCTTCGGGGTATTGGCCTAATAAAACTACACAATTATAGAGGCACTGAGAATTTGGTAAAAGTTCAAAAGAAAACCAAGAAAATGATCAAAGGTTTGTAAGACAGTGCTTTGCACACAGTAAACACTAAACAAATGCTTGGTGTCTTGACTTAATAGGTCCCATAAGGAAATACTAAAGGAATTAAGGCTATTCAATTAGTAAAAGTATAAAGTAGGTATTAGGCAGCTAGATGGCACAGTAGATAAAGCCTGGAGTCAGGAAAACCTGAGTTCAAATCTGGCCTCAGACACTTAATAGCCATGACTAGTCACTTAACCCTATTTGTCTCAGTTTCCTCATCTGTAAAATGAGATAGAGAAGGAAATGGCAAACCTCTCTAGGATCTTTGCCAAGAAGACCCCAAATGGAATCATGAAGAGTTGGACATGACTGAAACAACTGAACAACAAAAGTAGGTATAGGGTAGGGATTAGACCTGTGATTTCATTGGTATAGGAAATGCCCAGGTGAGGGAACCCCCTCTACTGATGCAGGCTTGTACTTTCTCTGTAAATTATAGTGTTGCCTACCAGGGCTGACAGACATAGATACCAGAGGAACCAGATTAACATATGATTAGTAAATATTTAACAAAATAGAACAGAGATAATGATATTATATGGTTTTCTAAGGCAATATACTGAGGGCCTTTTAGTGGCCCTCCTTTTCTATTTGAGTTTGATATCACTGGCCTAGAGTACTGAGAAGTTAAGCAACTTGCCCAGTGTCACACAGACACAGAAAGCACTTGATGACAAATACCCTGGGTTCCAAGGCCAGTTGTCTATCAACTACACTACACTAATAAGATTTAACAAGCATTCTCTAGTGTGTGAGAGTCCTACCCAATACAATTTAATTTAGTTGGGTGCTAGGGACAGAGAAAGACAAGTCCCTGCTTTCAAAAACCTTACATTTTATAGGGAGAAAAAACACATTTACACACAAGAAAACTGAATATAAGATATATGCCAAGTAAAAACAAAGTAACTGGAGGAGAGGGGAGTGCTAACATGAAAGGCTCCTTGTAGGAGATATAATTGGAGTTGAGCCTTGCAGGGAACAAGGTATTCCACGAGGCAAAGAAGGGCATTCCAGGCATGGCACAAGGTTCCAAAGGAGGGGAAAAGAATCAGGAAGATCAAGTTGGACAGTTTGTCTGGAAAGTAGAATATGTGAGAAAAAAAATGAAGAGAGTCTGGAGAAATGGGGCTGGAGTGCAACTTTAGAGAGTCAAACAGGAATCTGTATTTTATCCTAGAAGTAACTGGAAACCAGTTAAATCTAAACTGCAGGAATACTAATTTGGCAGCTGTACACAAGATGGATTCAGGAGCATCAGGGACATCATTCAGGAGGCTATTTATTCTACCAGTCCAGGTGAGAGATGAGAGGGCTCGAATCAGGTGCCAAACAACAGTACCTAACTGTTCTCCCATCTCCAAGGAAAATGTAATAAGAGAAAATTGGCTGAAATGATAGCAAAACACTAGGAGACAAAACTATAAAACCATTCTGGCTCACCTAATTCTATTAATTTTCTTATGGGAAAAGTGTATTCTTGCTGAGAAGCTTCTGGTATGTTGTCTCATTATTGTCATTCTGTTGGATTAAGACTGTTTCTATAATTTGTTGTTTGACCCACCCATTCTTTAGGATTAGATTATTGAATTTCAAATTGGTTTTTAATCTATCTTTCCATGGTCCTTTATTACATGTAATTTTTATTGCATTGTAATCTGAAAAGAAGGCATTTAGTATTTCTGCCTTTCTGCATTTGGTTATGAGGTTTTTACACACAAATACACAGTCAGTTGTGGAGGTACCACATCCTACTGAGAAAAAAGTATATTCCTTTCTATCCCCATTCGATTTTTTCTAGTTCTAACATATCTAACTTTTTACCTTCTTAACTTCCTTCTTGTTTATTTTGTGGTTAGATGTATCTGGTTCTGGGAGGGAGAGACGGAGGTCCCCTACTAGTATAGTTTTGCTGTCTTATTTCTTCCTATAACTCACTTATCTTCTCCTCTAAGAATCTGAATGCTATACTACTTGGTACATATATGTCTAGTATTATTATTACTTTGTTTTCTATGGTACTTTTTAACAAGATGTAGTTTCCTTCCTTATTGCTCTCTCTCTTTTTAAGCAACTGGGATTAAGTAACTTGCCCAAGGTTACATGGCCAGTTTGTGTGTGTGTGTGTCTGAGGGTAGATTTGAACTCAGGTCCTCCTGACTCCAGGGCCCATGCTCTATTTACAGAGCCACTTAGCTGCCCAGGCCAATAATTCTTAAATTCTCCTGGATCTATTTTCCAGGTTAGTTGTTTTTCCAACAAGGTATTTTACATTTTCTTCTATTTTTTCATTCTTTTGATTTTGTTTGACTGATTCTTGATGTCTCAGAGTGATTAGTTTCCATCTACCCAATTCTAATTTTTAAGGAATTATTTTCTTCAGGTAGCTTTTGTACCTCCTTTTCCATTTGGCCAATTCTACTTTTAGAGGAGTTGTTTTCTTCAGTGGATTCCGCCCCCACCCCCACCTCCATTTAGTTAATTCTATTTTTTTAAGGAGTTGTTTTCTTTAGTTAATTTTTGTGCTTCCTTTTCCAAGCTGTTCACTCTTTTTTCGTAATTCTCCTGCATAACTCCCATTTTCCCCGCAATTTTTCTTCTACCTCTCTCACTTGATTTTTAAAATTCTTTTTGAGTTCTTCCAAGAGGATTTTTTGGGCTTGGGACCAATTCATATTTCCCTCTGAGACTTCACATGTAGGCATTTTGATAGTGTTGTCCTTTTCTGCATTTGTGATTTGATCTTCCCTGTTGCTATAGTAGCTTTCTATGGGCAAGGTTCTTTTCTGTTTCTTACTCATTTATTAGTTTATTTTGTGACTTTTAAAGTTGAGTTCTGATCCTGAGGCACAGGGGCACTGTCCCAAGCTTCTTATGCTGGGGGTTAGCGGGCTGGTCACTGTTACCAGGGCCTCAGATGCTTGTGGCTACATTGAGATGGCCTGGTTTAGTTGCACCTCTTGTGCTAGGGCTCCTGGAATCGAAATTTGCCTTCTGTGCTGGCGCTGGAATCCTCACAGCTTGCCTGCTATGCCAGATCCCAGGGACCTTCGTTACTGATCTGTACTGTGGCTAAGAGTCTCCCACTGGCTTGCCTGGACACCACTTGTGCTGGGACACATTCCCCTTTTACACAAGTGAGACAGACCTTTCCTGAAGCCCTTCTAAATTATCTTAAGGTGGAAAATTGTTTCACTCCATCTGTGAGTTCTGTCATTCCAGAATCCGTTTAGAGGCTTGATTTAATGTTGTTTCTGAAGGAAACTGGGGAGAGCTCAAGCAACCTCCTGGCTTCTATCCACTACCTTGGCTCTGCTCACCAACACACTTTTTAAAAAGCAGACAGAAGTGTGGAGCCAAGATGGTGGAGCAGCAAGAGGTGCAGTGATCTCCCTCAGCCTTTCCAAAGAACCCTTCCAAACTGATACAGAAAATGCACCAGATCAAATCCTGATGGAAATCTAAGAACAAAAGTTGAGTATGATCCTGGAGAGAGCTGGAGAGGTTTGGACACAGGATCTGGCCAGAAGGACACCGTGCAGAACATTCCAGTGCATGACAAGGCTTTGTCGCAGGGCAAAAGGAGGTCCCAGGTCCAGTACAAAGGAGCATACACTTGTGTAGTGTAGGGAAAGGTATCAACTGGCAAGTCTGTCGATAACTTCTCTGTTCTAAGTAATAGAGGAGATCTGTGCCTTGGGGTGGCATTCCAGGGTGAGGATAGGTTGTTGTTTCTGGAGAGAGAAGCAAGCAGCAGCTGTGTGGCCCAGATCCCAGGAGTAGAGTAAGGTCTCATTTCCCGCCTTCAGCCAGTCTGTATCCTGCAGTGGAATAACTAGAGCAGGAATCCCAAACCAAAGGGGAGCCTACAATTCTGTCACTCTGTACCAGCAAAGCTTTCCAGCTGCGTAACGATGGCTGAGTCCAGAGACAGTCTACTGGTATTGCAAATAACCTAAGTCCAGTCCTTTGGCTCACACCCAAATCCAGGACAGGAAATTGCAGGGCTCAGACGTGATCTAGATCAGATCATTGTGCAATCACTGAAAGCTTACAGGTCCTCAATCTGAGCTGTTCCTGAAATTCTGGAATAATAGAACACTCAATACTCCAAGATAGCAGAAGTAGGAACAGTCCAGACTGTCCCCCCAGAAGTGCAAAGAGCCTGGCCCTAATACAGTCTGAAGTCAGGAAGCAGGCTGGAAGAACGTGCAAACAAAAGAAGAACCTCACAATAAATAGCTATTATGGTGACAGGGAAGCTCAAATAACAAATCTAGAAGAAAAGAATGACTCCAAAATATCTATAAGCAATACATCAAAGAAAAACACAGCTTGAACACAAACTCCTAGAAGATACGGAGCAAGAAGTAAAAAAAAGTTAAAATTTTAAAATAAATGACGTGAGACCATGAGGGAAAAAATGGAAAAGAAATGAGAATTATGGAAGAAAGCATTAGAAAGGGAATTACAGCTTGTTACAAGAGGTACAAAACCTTGCAAATTGTAATGGACCAAAAAGAAGCCAATGACTCCATGAGACAACAAGAAACATTAAAATGAAGTCAAAAGATTGGGAAAAAAAAAAACAGAAGGAAATTTAAGCTATCTATAGAAAAAAAATTGACCTGGAAAATAAATTGAGGAGAAAAATATGTAAGAATCACTTTATATACTGAAAGCCATGACAAAAACAAAGAGTCTAGACACCCTATTTCAAGAGATCTTAAAAGAAAACTGGCCAGATTTCTTAGAATCGGAGGGCAAAGTGTAAACAGAAAGAATTCACTGGTTACCTCCTGAAAGAAATCCCCAAATAAAAAATCCTGGGAGCACTACTGCCAAATTTAGGAGCTTCCAAATTAAAAAAACAAAACAAAATATGCTGCAAGCAGCCAGGAAAAAAGAATCCAAGTACCAAGGAACCAGTCAGAATCACACATGATTTAGCAGCCACCACTGCTAAATCAAAGTGCTTAGAATATGATACTCTAGAAAGCAAAGGATATAGGTTTACAACCAAAAATAACTTATGCAGCAAAAGCGAATATAATCCCACAGGGGAAAAATGGAGACACATCTCATATAACTCCCCTGTTACTGTTGAGAGTATCACCATCCTCTAATCCCCCAAGTTCAAAATCTGGGTTTTATCCTTGATTCCTCACTCTATTACCCATATCCAATCTGTTGCCAAGGCCTGTGGATTTTAGCTTTTTTTAACATCTCTTTAAATAGGCCTCCTTTTCTCTTTTGACACTACCACCATTCTGGTGCAGACCCTCGTCATTTCACACCTGGACTTTTGTAATATCCTGCTGGTTGGTCTGCCAGTTTCAAGTCTTTTCCACCCCAGTGTATTCTCCATTCTGCTGTCAAAGTGATTTTCCTAAAGCAAAAGTGCGATTATGTTGTGCCTAGCCTCCCCAAAGACAATAAATTCTAATGCCTCCCTATCACCTCTAGGATATAAAACCCTATTTGCTGTTCAAACCCTTTCATAACCTATCTCTAACTCTCTATACTCCCCCACCCCCTGAAGAATATATATTCTTCAAGCCTCCTTGTTTTCCCTTGAAGAAGGTATTCCATCTCCCAACTCCAAGTATTTTCTGTGGCTGTCTTTTTCACGAATAAAATCCCTCCCTCCTCATTACTACCTCCTGGCTTCCTTTAAGTCCCAGCTAAAATCCCACCTTCTCCAGGAAGCCTTTCTTAATCCCTTTTAATTCTATTGCCTTCCTTCTCTTGATGATTTCCTATTTATCTTGTATACAACTTGTCTGTATACAGTTGTTTGCATGTTATCTCCCCCATTAGACTGAGAGCTCTTTTAGATTGGGAATTATCTTATACCTTTCCTTTGTATTCCTGGCTGGCACACAGTAAGCACTTAAGTTTACTGACTGACTTTAAGTTAAACTTAAGTTTACTGACTGACTTTAATGAAATAGAGGATTTCTAAGCATTCCTGATGAAAAGACCACAGCTACACAGAAACTTTGAAGTGTAACCACACAGGAATCAAGAAAAATAAAAAGGTAAACATGAAAAATCACAAGAGACTAGCCCCTGGAAGTGGTTCTGTTATGATGACAGTAGGGTTTAAATAGAGTAATTATTTCTTTTTCAATTTTGCTGGTTGCAAAGTGGAAAGAGAAGTCAGAGAAGTTGTGTTCTTATTCTCACATTCTGGGTGGGAGAGAGGGCAAAGGAACATTCATCATTCAAAGTCTACCTTTGAACACTAAGCCATTAAATTCTAAAGTAGATTTCTACTAGATTTTTAATACAGGTTCTCAAATATCTCTCTCACTCCCACTCTCTAGTTACAAGGCCAATTTTGAAAATATATTTACATATTTTCTTATTTTTTCATATATGTAGCATATATTTTACTTACGTCATTCCAAGAATCCTTGTGTAGAAATCCAGTGACTTTTTTGGATCCTTTATTCTTAACATTGTTTGTTGCAACAAGAAATCCTAAGGGAAAATAATAATAATGATAAAATATTTTAAACTATTACATAGATAACAGCATGGCATAGAAGAGACAGTGTGGACCTCAGAGTCAGGAAGGACTGAGTACAATTCTGGTCCCTGTCAATACTGGATGTGTAACCCTGGGTAAGTCACTTAACCTCTAAATGCCCCAGGAAACTTTGGATATACATTGGTATAGAGTTCCTCATTAGGAACTCCATATACTGATAAAATCAGAAGTCTAGTTAAAAAACAACAACACTAACAAAAACAACCTAGATAGTACACAATGACAATATGCATTTGTGGAAATACTTCACCACTCTGATGTTACGTTTTAAAAATAACAGTGTTTATATGGCCTAGTTAATATAATCTAGTGGACTTCTAAGACCCTATTTTGGTAGAGGGATTAGAAATGAATTAATCAAAAGATTACAAACAAAACATACTAAGAACAGGGATAATATAAACAACATGGAAAACTAAGTCTTGAATGGTTGAAAGGGAAAAGGGTCTTTTCTACCTTTTGATACCCCTAATGATTCTGAATAAAGGAAGTACAATTTTATATTCATAGTATATATGAAAGGGGCTGAGAGGTATGGATAGGTAGATGACTGGAATAAGGTCTAGCATAGGGATGGGCCTGTTCTGATAAATCCACAGGTATACCATGAGCCAAGAAACTGTAGAACACTGGACTAGTAGACCAAGAGACTGATGAGTCTCATTCTAATCTCAACTCCTTAAGCTGTATAACTATATGACTTTATGGAAATAGATAATTTACCCTATAATTGAATTTCTCACATAATGGATTGCTGTCCAGGGATTTTTTTCAGATAACTGAAGCTTATCCCTTTAGGAACTAAAATTCTTTTATTTTAACCACTTTTGATAGAAATCTTTGTAAAACGTATTACAGACTTCTCTACCTTATCAAACTGAGTATAATGAACTTTTCTGACAACTCCATCAACCTATATCAAATTACACTGAAATTGTTATCTCCAATTTCTCATGCTTTCTGAATCTGCTCCTTTCCTTTCCCTACTAAAAACTAAAATCTGACTCCTAATCGCCAGATTCACCAGTTCTACCAATGATATAGACATTTATATTCTCTAGCCTTCATATCTTCTTAGGGTAAACCAAAAAACCAAATCATGTAATTATTACTCTTTCTCCATTCAGAAAACTATGCTCTCAAATTTACATATTTTTGAGGAAGGAAGATTTTGTCACAGATGCTTTACTTGTGGTATTTGACAGAGTGCCAGAAAATCTCTATGACTTAGAATCTTACACTTACAGTCAGTGTGCATGGCCTTGGAATGCTGGAAAGAGTACTTGACATGGAGTAAGGGAGCCTAAGTTTGAGTTCCATTTTATTTACAAGCTACGGAACTTCAGGTAAGTAATTTATCCTCTCGGACCCTCAGTTTTCTTGTAAATAAAATGGGAATAACAATACAAACAACTCCCCTTTTCACAGGGTTTTCATGAACACGGGTTCATCTACTTAGTAGTAATTAAGAATAAGTATGATTTTTTTTTTTTAGAGAAGAGGGAGGTCCCTATCTGAATGTTCCCTATATAGATGAAATCACAAGTCTAGAACAAATAAAGGAAAAGAAAAGTTAACAATAAATCCAAGTCATGTATAAAAGTGAACATAGTAAAAAATGAGGGACAATCACATTAATAGTTCCACCATCTTCACCACCACAAGCAAAAACTATTGATTTAATTTCCACCAACAGGTAGATTAGCACAAGAACCCTGGAAATGACAGGGCTCCCCTACCACACCCCAGCTGCTATCATCCAAGGAAGTCAACACCTTGGAAGAAGGGGCCAGCCAGCCCCACATATTGCCACTCACAGGGCAGGCAAGCCAGCCTAGCCACAGAAGCCAGGCACCCTGAGGGAGAGACAGGGGCTCCTGGAAAGCAGTGACTGTCTTAATTTTTGAAAAATGCTTTTTTTCATTCACCCATTTATTCAAAATGGTAGAACCAGGACTTGAACCAAAGGCCACTGATATTTTAAGTTCAATATTCTTTCCACTAAACACTTTCATTCAACAATGCTAGATAACAATGTCCAAAGGTTCTTGAGAAATAAAGATATTCCTTATTAACATTAACCGGGTTTCTTGCAGTAGGCTGAAAAGTATCAGGAATATTACTGAAGTGATACATAATGTCAACATAAGTCTGGCACCTCACCCTGAAGTCAAACAGTGATTCTGGTATTCTCCATGTAATTACCTCTATCAAGGAAGCCTTGAAAGGCCTGCCATTTCTAGATGATGGTCCACAAAGGAGATCTGAACCCCCTTCCAACTCCAGAACATCCTCCAGCACCAGGGGCTAAGGTGGGACCTGGAAATCTTTTTGTATTTTTTTTAAGCTAAAAAGAAAAGTGACCTTAAGTTCTGGGTCTCAGGTTCTTCATCTCAAAAGTCTGAGAGTGAGTGTGTTAAGGGAATGGACAGATGTGAAGACAGAAGCAAGTCTGAGCTGCTGTAACGACCCAAGTGAGCCCCGCAAGGGTTAACCTGAGACTGAACACTGGCATGATTGGAGAGGTGAGGGAGTTACTGGGGATGAGTCACCCACGAGCCCTTGCACCCCACCTGCTGGGATCTGGGAACCTTCCATTCACCGCAGGTTCTAGAATTAAACAAGTTCAACCCTTTCCCCCACTTTATCAACAAGGAAACTGCAGTCCGGGGAGGCCCATGGCCACTCCTATCTTCCTGTGTGGTCAGATAGGAAGCATCAGAAGTAGAATTTGAACTCATGTCCTAGAACTTCAGTCAAAGGGGCAGTGGAGACTTGCGACCTCCGGAGGAAAAAAATACATAATAAATGACGTGGGGACACCAGCGGACCCCACCTCCGCTGCAGTCAAGCCTATCGCGATATTAGATCGAGGGCAGCGACAATGAATGGCCCCTGGGGGAGAGGACCAGAAGCCGGTCCCCAGGCGGCCCGGCCCCTGGACACGCGGGGCACTCGGACCCAGCCCAGGCCGCCCCAGCCCAGGGGAGGAGGAGGGCGGCGATCCACCCACCTTGGTGCTGGGGTCTGGGTCAGAGCAAAAGCTCCGGACGGCCTCCTCGGTGAAGGGCTGCGCAGAGTCCGCCATGGCGACGAGCGTGAGTCCCGTGGGGCCGCGAGAGAAGGAAAGAGGTCAAAGGAAACAGCTCTCAGCCTCCGCCTAGCCTCTAACTTCACCCGCAGCCCAGCGGGTCAGCTTAGCATGCCTTGAGGGAGGGGCTCTGGAGCCGATCGCCCAATCAGGGCTCAGAGAGGGAGCTTACTCTCCCAGGATTGGGTCCCGATGAGTCAGAGCCCCCCCCAGGAGACTACAACTCCCAGTGTGCATTGCAACAAGTGCAGCTCGAACTAGTGTTTTCTTCCTACTGAGGCAGGATGGTAAATGGAGTTTCTCTGGAATTGGGGCTACTAATGTGAGGACCTTAAGGGGGCACCTGCCAAGACCGATGGGGTGAATGAATTCATAGGATTTAGAGATGGAGCATAGATTTTAAAATAGGAAGGAATTTAAGGGGGCGGCCCAGTCCAAACCTTATTTTTTTTTTAATTTTTTTTATAAAATACTTTTGAGACAATTAAGGCCCAGAGAGGTTGGGGGCTGCCCAGGCTCACACAAGCGTAGCCTATGTAGTGAAGCCGCGTGTTCCAAGATTGAAATACATTAGAGAGCTAGTCAATCTCTTAGGACTTTTATGGGGTGGCCGAGGGGGAGTCACTTTTGGAGATTATCAGGGCTCTCCAAAAAGTAACTACTGAGCAATGAGATTTGGGGGCTAGAAACACCGTTATACTTAAGTGTAAGACAGGGTGAAGACCCCTCATAAACTTTGAGGCCAGGGGACCTCATAGAAGCAAAGGTGGGGTTTTCAGTAAAGTTTTTCTGTAAAAACAAGCTACTGACCCTGACGGGTTCCAGGAGAGGAGGGCAGGGACACAGGACGCAAACACATCTGCATGGTCACCCAGGGCAAGGGACTAACCGGGATGGGAGCTGGACAAGAATTCTTAGGTGACTAAATCGGCAGGATAATCTTATCTGCTTTTCTCTCCAATCGTAATAAACCCCTTTCTACTTTCTACCTTGAGAAGCCTCTGAGTTTACTTTGGGTAAGGATCTTTGTGACCCCACACCCTTATAGCAGCCATTTTTTGTGGTGGCAAAAACTGGAAATTAAAGGGGTGTCCATTTAATTGTATGTGATTGTGATAAGAAATGATGAGGTGAATGGTTTCAGAAAAACCTGGGGAAATGAAATAATTGACGGCAACAGCAATAGTGCAAGCAGACTTAGCCACAGTGATCAACAAAGTGAATTCCAAAGAACTTATGATGAAAAATACGATCCACCTCCAGAGAGAGAACTGATGAACTCTAGGCATAGGTTGAAGCATGTTATTTTTCATTATTTTTCTTACCTTTTTTTTCCTTTGCTACATGGCTAATATAGAAATAGGTTTTGCATACTTCATATGCATAATAGGTATTCTATGACTTGCCTTCTAGATGGGTAAGGGGAGGGCTGGAGAGAGGCTGTTTAAAAGTGTTAAAGGAAGTTTTTAAAAACCCACTCCATTATTACAGATGAAGACTAACTGGAGGGTAAAGGAGAGAAGGTTCGGATGACCCTGTGGTAGTTGTGTGTGTGTGTGTGTGTGTGTGTGTGTGTGTGTGTGTGTGTGTGTGTTTGTGTGTGATAATGTTTCATTTTTTATTAACTATTTTCTGGAGATCATCACAGATTAGAAAGAGTCTTATTTGTTTAGAATGATGAGGTGAACCAGTTTAATGGCAAGATGATGATCTAAGTGACTATTTAAGACCCACTAAATATTATCAAGTGAGATCATTCATTAATTCAAGAAACATTTATTCAAGGTATACTACATGCCAAGCCCTGCTAGTAGGTTCTAAAGGACATGGATACAAAGAGAAAAAAATGAAGTGATCTTACATTCAAGGAAATTACATTCTATTGAAGGAGATAAAATGTACACATAAATAAATAAATACAAAATACAGAGTAATGTTTGGAGGAGGTACTAGCAACTGAGGGAATCAGGATAAGTATCCTCTAGGAAATGGAAATTAAAGGAAGTTAGGGACTCAGATGAAGGGAGAGCTCAGGGAGAGCATTCAAGGTGGGGAAGACAGATTGTACAAAGGTCTGGAGATGGGAAATGGAATATTGTATAAGCAGGACAGCAAGGAGGAAAGTTTAGATAAACAGCAGCTGACATTATTTAATGATTTAAGAGCTAAGCTAGACAGGGAAATATAGGTGTTAGCAATGTCCTTTCTCTTATACAACTCTCAGACTTCTTTTTAAAAGCAGGGATACTCCATTGTCCTTTGGATCACCCCATAATTTTGATTCTTTGGACCTTGTTATGTTCCATGATTCACAGCTATAAAGCTTCACTGGAAGATATTACACTCTTTTTTTTAATAGAAAATATTTTATTTCTAATTGCTTTACAAAGAAAATGGTGTCCAGAATCATCTGGGGTTCTACTGTCTTTCCCAGACATACATAAAACCAATAGGGTTGACCAATTTTCTCACTGGTTTTACTGGTAAATTAGTCAAATTAGAAAATTATTCTGGACACCTTAAACTCATGTTTACACAATTAAGCTACAGTTGGAATGGGCAAGTTAGTGTATAATTTGAGCAAGTCATGCCTTGGTTGAAGTAAAAATAGTTTTAATGCTGGGATTGAGTTTCTTTGCTCAAGGGTTGTACCCTCATCATCTATGTTATATATACATCTTTAAAATTCATACATTTGCACTTTGGACAACAATGCCATTTTATGTAACTTTATCTACAGAATTTCCTCTAGTCTAAAGGATGTTTATCAACCCTCTTAGAGATTTATTTGGAAGTTTGTTAGTTATGTTAAACTGCTTGTTCATTATGCTAAACCATGAAACCATTATTTTAAAAGCAATATTCAAAGACTCTGGACCACACATTCCATAGAATGGTATATCCAAGATGCTTGCTCATATATTTTTAAAATATATTTGAAACATTTAATTTTAAGACCTCAAATTTCAGATCCATTCTCTTCCTCCCTTGTCACCTATTCCCAATGGGAAGATAAGTAATTCAGTATATGTTGTACATGTCTAGCTATGCAAAACATTACCACAGTAGATATATTGTACAAGGCTGCTTATAATTCCCTCCCACCCATCCCACCCCCCACCTGGTCCATTCCCTACTTTGATCCTGTCCCTCTTCTGTAGTGGGTACTTCCAACCTCCCTTCCCCCCAAGAATTCCCTCCCATCCATCATCCCCCCTCTCATCCCCCTTCCCCCTATTCTGCTGCAGGTTGAGGATCCCATTTAGTATGTATGTCATTCTCTCCCTGAACCAAATTCAATGAGAATGTGATTTTGCCTTTTTGCCTTCCTATTCTTCCCCTCCCCTGCACCCACTTCCCCTTGCTTCTTCTACATGAGATAGTTTACCCTACCCTATCTCTCCCCATCTCCTCTTGCAACTTTCCTCTCTCACCTCATAATTTCACCCCTTAAGTATCATCCCTTCCCAACAAATTCAACCTATGCCCTCTATCCATGTACAACTGTAAACATATATACACACATTCACGTATGTATTCATATGATCATACCCCCTTCTTCCATTATTTTCATACTGAGAAAGGTTTCATCAGTCACAATTATTGTTTTTCCATATAGGAATGTAAATAGTTCAACTTTGATAAGTTCCTTTTGATTTCTTTTCCCTGATTACCTTCTCAGGCATCTCTTGCTTCTTGTGTCTGGATGTCAAATTTTCTATTCAACTCTGGTTTTTTCCTCAAGAATGCTTAAAAGTCCTCTATTCCACTGAATGACCATATTTTCCCCTGAAACAAAATACTCAGTTTTGCTGGGTAGGTGACCCTTGGGTTGATTCCCAGCTCTTTTGCCCTCAGGAATATCATATTCCATGCCCTTCGATCCCTCAGTGTAGAAGCTGCCAGGTCCTATGCTATTCTGATTGTGTTTCCACAATATTGAAATTGTTTCTTCCTGGCTGCTTGTAGTATTTTCTCCTTGATCTGGGGATTCTGGAACCTGGCTATAATATTCCTGGGAGTTTTCTTTTTGGGATCTTTTTTTCAGGAGGTGATCTGTGGATTCTTTCAACCTCTATTTTGCCCTCTGGGTCTAAAACATCAGGGCAATTTTCCTTGAGGATTTCTTGAAGGGTGATTTCTAGGTTCTTTCTTTGATCATGGCTTTCAGGTAGTCCAATAATTTTTAAATTGTCTCTCCTGGATCTATTTTCCAGGTCAGTGGTTTTTCCCATGAGATATTTCACATTGCCTTCTAATCTTTCATTTGTTTGGATCTGCTTAACAGCATCTTGATTTCTCATAAAGTCATTAGCTTCCATTTGCTCCAGTCTAACTCTGAAGGAATGAATCTCCTCAGTGAACTTTTGAGATTCTTTTTCCATCTGGCAAATTTGACTTTTTAAGGCATTCTTCTCCTCATTGCCCTTTTGGGCCTCCTTTGCCATTTGAGCTAGTCTATTTTTTAAGGTGTTATTTTCCTCAGTCAGGCTGTTGTCCCTCATTTCATACTTTTCCTGCATCCTTCTCATTTCTCTTCCCAGTTTTTCCTCCACTTATCTTATTTGATTTGTAAAGTCCTTCTTAAGGTCCTCTATGGCCTTTAACCTGCTTATATTTTCCCTTGGGGCTTTTGGAGCAGGATTTCTGACCTCACAGTCCTCTTCTGTTCCATGCTTTGATCCTCTTTGCCCCCAAAATAGGAGTCTAATGTTGTGTTTTTCTGTTTATTTTGTTTCCTTTGCCTTGGCATGTTTCCACTTAATTACTTGATTTTGGGGCTTGTTGCCACAGTAGGACTCTGCCACCAGACAGGGGAGCTTCCGTCCCAAAGTTGGGGTCTTCACAACTTCCATTTCTGGCAAGCTGGATACCCACCCCACGATCTACCCCCCAGACCACAATCCAGATCCAGGGAGGTAAAAGCAAGAGCGATTACCCCCCAAGACTGATTGCTGGATCTCCCTACAGTTCGCAGGCCAGGAGCTAGAGCTGCCACTGAAAACTGCAACATGGCGTGTCTCCTTAGTGGCTTCTAGCCCCTAGGGGAGGAAGCCGATGCATTCCCCAAATATTGGTCCCAAAGTCCATAGGGCACTAATCTCTCACTTTGTCCTAGGCATGTCTGTGTTGATAATTCTGGAATCGCCACAGCTGCTGGTGTTCTGGGGTCCCTTTGACAGGCTTCTGGCCCGGCTGCCCTGGGGCTAAAACCATGGTTCACAGGGACCTGGGTTTGACTCTCTGCTCTGCGCTGTTGGCTCCCAGAGCGCTGCACTGGTCCTTCCTGCAGGACTGCTGGGCTGTCCTCAGCAGGAGGTAAGCTTCTCTGTGTTGTTCTGTGGGTGCTGGGGCTCCAGAAGTTGTTCAGAGTCCCCTTTTACATGGTTTGGAGGTGATCTGGGGGGAGAGTGCCTTGGAGGTGCTGTTTCTACTCTGCCATCTTGGCTCCAATATATTACACTCTTAACAAATGTGAATGGTAAAATCATTGTCAATCTTGAAACTACAGAAAGCCTTACTTTATTTATATGAACTATGGTGACAAATGTCACCAACTGGAAGCATAATATCTCTGTTAGTTTTCTACCCTGTCCATGACCCCATCCTTTTGTTCATCAAATCCTGTTGATTCTATCTAGTCTTTCTCTCATCTGCTTTTTGTGTACCCTGGCACTAACATAGTCAAAGCCTCTATTATTTCATATCCATACTATTGTAATAATCATCCAATAGGTTTCTCCACTTCCATTTTCTTCCCTATAGTCTCTCTTACTTTTTTTTTTTGGAGGGGGGAAGGCAAGGTGACTGGGGTTAAGTGACTTGAGCAAGATCATACAGCTAGTAAGTGTCAAATGTCTGAAGCTGGATTTGAACTCAGGTCCTTCTGACTCCTGGGTCAGTGCTCGATTATCTGTGCTACCTAGCTCCCCCTCTTCCCTATATTCTCACTCTTTTCATTGGATTCAGAAGTTGCTACTTCTCCTTGCTAAAGTGATCATCTCTATTTGTGTCTTTGATCCCATTCCCATCCTGTTCCTGTCTCCTCTGGGAGCCTACTATAAAAGTTTTTGTTTTTTCTCTCCCTTTCTCTTATAGCACAGTCAAATTGATCTGTAAGGACCATCCCGTGGAATGTGGGAAATGCTTAATGAAATAAATAAAAATATATTCCAGTCCTCATACTGGTGGGAGATTTAAGGTCCACTTTAAGCTAAAGACTAAAAGGCTTACACTTTGAAATGACAAGAGTCCTTTTATTGTATGTGGCACTAAAAGAGCTGATGACTCAATGGATGTACAAACCACCTTCTCCCTCAATTGCTCTTTTCCTTCCCATGTCAGAGCAAATTTATGTTACATAACCTCAACTGGGTCCTTACTGCTTCTAGGCAATCTTACACCTCCCTAGGTAACTCACTTTCCCATATACCACAGTGACTCTTCCAAACTTCTTCATGCCTCAAACCTCTTACAGCTCCTCCCCTTCCTTTCAGCTAAGAACCTTATCTCATATTTTAATGAAAAAATTGAAGCTCTTCACTAAGAGCCCCCTCTTCTCTCCTCCTCCTCATCTCATATCACTCTGATGCCTTCTGCTGCTATCTCCTCCTTCACTTGTATCTTATATGAAGAAATGGCTCTTATCCTTTCCAAGGCAAAACCATATCTATGCACAGGTTGTCCCGTTATATCATGGCTTCTCCAGTAGATTGCTTTCTATCATCCCCCCTCCCCTCCCTTATACATCTTCAGTCTCCCCTTGTCCACTAGCTTCTTTTCTATTGCCTACAAATAAATATGCTCATATCTGCCCCCCATCTTCACAAAACTTTCCCTTGACCTACTATCCCCACTAGTGATTCTTCCTAAATCTCTTGCTTTTTGTGTTAAACTCCTTGAGAAAGTCATTTGTAATAGATGCCTCTACTTTCTCTCCTCTCATTCTCTTAATTCCCCGACAGTCTGGCTTCTGACTTCACCATTCAACCAAAATGGCTCCCTGAAAAGTAACTTATTATTTCTTTTTCTTTTCTTTCTTTTTTAATTTTTTTTTTTTTTGCAAAGGGGAAGGCGGGGCAATTGGGGTTAAGTGACTTGCCCAAGGTTACACAGTTAGTAAGAGTGTCAAGTGTCTGAGGGTAGATTTGAACTCAGGTCCTCCTGACTCCAGGACCCATGCTGTCTTCACTGCACCACATAGCTGCCCCCTCATTATTTCTTAATTGCCAGATCCAATGTTCTTTTCTCAGCCCTCATCCTTTTTGATGTTTCTGCAGCCTCTGACACTGTTGATCACCATCTTCTTGATACTTTCTTCTCTCTACGGTTTCACGAGTCTACTCTTGCCTGGTTCTCTTCTCACCTCTCTGACTGCTTCTTCTCAGTCTCCTTTGCTAGATCCTAGATCTTCGGATCTTGTCCTTTCACCATAGGTGTCTCACAGGGTTCTGTCCTATGTCCTCTTCTTTTCTCTATATATCACCTCTTATGGAGTTATTTCTGTGTTGACAATTCTTAAATCTGCTTATCCAGCCCTAACCTCTCTACTGATCTCAGTTCTCATAGCTCTAATTGCCTATTGAACATTTCAAACTAGATGCCCCACAAACATCTTAAATTCAAAATATCCAAAATGGAACTCATCCTCCCAAACTCTCCACTCTTCCTAATTTACCTATCATAGTCACAGGTGGAGAATTTCTCCAGTATGGTCCATAAGATGCAAAGGGTGCATAAATATAGCCGAGATGAGCTCCTCAAGCATACTGACTGCTTTCTGATTTCACTTTCCCAAAAGGAAGCCTGCTACATTTTTCTCTTGGGCTTTTAGAATTGCCCTTAGGGATTAGAATGTGTGGAAATACATTTTGCATAACTTCAGAGGCATAATCTATCAAATTGCTTGCTTTCTCAAGAGTGGGAGAGAGCAAGAGGGAGGGACAGAATTTAGAACTCAAAATTTAAAAGAATGAATGTTAATTTTTTACATGTAATTGGGAAATGCTTAATGAAATAAATAAAAAATATATTTTAAAATAAGTATATTAAATATAATATAATTAAATACAGTAAATATATAAAATATATTTAAAATGAAAAATATACAAGACTAGAATGTGGTTCTCTAATGCTCTTAGGTAGAGCCTCCATTTTGATATTTTTACCATTATTTTCCACCAGTAATTTGCACCCTAGTTCCATTTGACCAACTAAAATAATTAACTTTTACAAAGTGATATTTACTATGAATAAATAGCAAGAACATAATTACTGGCATTTCCTCCACTTTTCCAACACTTTGGGAGCATACTCTTCTGTATACCACCTTCATTCCTGGAGAGAATTTCATGTTCAAATGTGACATTACTGCTAGTTGAGCCCTTGTCTGTTACTGCTAGTCTTGGTGCCAAAGGAAAGTTACTCCTCATTCCTTGGGACCTCAAAGTTGCATTAGCTGACTGCAAACCTTGGCATGGATTCTACTCCCAGACCTCTTGTTAAGTTGCTTTCCCGACCTTTCAAAACTTACCACATTATAGCCTCCAATCTCCTTCACCTAAGATGAAAGGACAAATGCTGAGACAAAGAACCAACACCTTTCTTTATGAATCACATGATGGCCTTAAATGGGGAGGGCCTGCTACCTCTCCCCTTATAGCCAGCCTGCACAACCTGTGGCCCATGGACCATCTGTGGCATGCCAAAGGATTTTCTCTACATTTTTCATGGGCCAAACAAAACCCTTTGGTGTGCCTCAAGAGGCCCATGGGCAGGCCTGCCTTAAAGCATCATCCCTTTCTCTCATAGGAATATTGCCAATCAGAAAAGAAACAGATCAAAGTGGGGAAAAAAACCAGGCAGGGTCTGATTAAATAGTGCTTTTCAGATGTTCTCAGTTCTGGCGATACAAACAATCTATGTGAAAAGTAGAGGGGAATGACAGAACGTCAACTCATGTTCCAAAGTTTGCATCATATTCAGAAGGACCGCACTCCTTGGCTAGTCCCCTATTTTGTATGAAATAGAGACTGGTCCATATAGAAGGCTTCTCATGACATTTCCCCATGTGGTAGAGTGTGGGGAACCTGCTTTTGGGAGAGTCATAATGTGATGCCTTAGAGAAATGGAGCATGCATTGAAGTTTTTTAACTTGTTCTTGTGGGCTTACCACGTGAAGGCTTTTTGATTGTCTGTGGTGTCATTTAAAAAAAATAGAGATCAGAACCTTGGTTATTTTTCTCTTTAGCTGATCATTCTTGGTGAAACGTTTTAACTTCTTTGCTGACAGCATCAGGTATGAGACCAAGGAGAGAAACCTTGGGCCTTTCTCACTAAGTCCAACAAATAGCCCTGTGAAGCAACCCTTGGTCTTTTGCTGCAGTGTTCATCCTTTGTTTTAGATAAAAGAGTTTAATCTGGAAGCTCCAAACTTGTGAGTTTCAAAAGATCAGGAAAACAAGCCTCTAGGATCCCAAGAGTCTGAGTCCATGAAAAGTTTTGCAGTCAGCTCAACATTGATGCCCCAAGGAGTGAAGAGTGACCTGTGTGGGTGACCTTTGGGCCCCACACAGTGGAAGCTGAGACTAGGATTTATCTGGCAGACATGGTACATCCAGATGTATACTTGGTGAGTTCAATGCTATATAGAAACTATTCTACTCTCCCTAGAAACCCAGATGATATAAAAAAGAGGGTGTGTTTCTTGAGGCGTGTGTGTGTGTGTGTTTATGAGACAGACGTTTGTACTTTTGTTCTTGTTATATGTTTGAAGTAAATATCTCTTTATAAAATCTAATTGACTTTAAGTGGTTACATGTAATTGAGACACTAGTCAGTCATTGGTGGCTAACATTGAGGGGGAATGCAACAGCTTGAGCTGACAGTACTAGGGAAGAGGCCCTCTTCCAACCATTCAGGGTACCCCTAGAACCTTGAATGGGATATGTAGCCTACCTGACTCTGAGATAGGGAGAAGAGAGTATTCATTGTATATGTATTTGTGTCTATTCCCTGCACATCTCAGATATCAGACCTTTATTGGAGAAATTTGTTGCAATTTTTTTTCCAATTAACTGCTGTAATTTTAACTAGATTTATTTTGTTTGTGCAAAATCTTTTCAATTTTATACAATCAAAATTGTCCATTTTATCTTGTATTCTTCTCTGTTCTTTGTGTGACTAAGAATTCTTTCTTCCCAAATCCTCTAATTTATTTGTGATAGGAGATTTTGTATTCAGATGATGTATACATTCAGAACTTATAGTGTGGCATATAGTATGAGATGTTGGTCTGAACTTAATTTCTGTTGGATTCTTTCCCAGCTTTCCTATCAGTTTTTGTTGAATAGTGGATTTGTCCAATACTAGGATACTAGATTTATTTGCTTCTATATGATGCTTGAGCTGACTGCTGAAGAAAGTGAGGGATTCTTTGACGTGGTAGTAAGGAGGTACTGGATTCCAGGCACAGGAAATAACCAATGAAAAGGCATTATTAGGATGGGAAATAAAATACCATGAATGTGGACTACAAAGGAAACCATGTTGGTTGGAATGTAGAGGGTGGAAAGGGTTGTGGTTTCAGACTTAGAAGATAAGTTGGAGCCAGATTGTGAATAGCTTTAAAAGCCAAACATAGGGCTTTATATTTTATCCTGGGGACAATAGAAACACTTTATTGAGCAGGGAAATGATATGGTTATGAAATATTGTATTGAAGAAAGCAAAGTCAAAAGAATAATGTAAATGATAAAGACAGTCGTATAAATACAGAGGAAAAGTCAACAAAACTGAGACCAAATGCAATTGACAATGTATAACCCACCATCAAAATTAAAGTTCATTCTGCTATCAGTAAAATATGAACATGAAAAACAGTGTGCTATCAGTTATAATCATTCTATTGGGTGTTTTTACTGAACTATTTGGGAGGAATGTACTTTGAGGGAGACATTGTTTGGTACTGTCTATTGTAGCAAAAGAAAATGTATCAGAAAAAAAGTTTGCTAAAGCAGAGCACTGAAAAAGCATTACATAACAAGATATTTTTTCCACTGGGAGTTGGCCTTGGAATTGATTGGGCACTTGGGTGCCTGTGCTTGGACCCCAATTTAAGATCACATTTCTCTCCAGCCTCAAAACACTATCCTTGGCAGTTTCTCCCCAGTCCAAAGAAACTATGCCTAGCAATTACTCATGACTAGACCCCAGCAAAACACTTCTCTTTCTCTCCCTGATACAGTAACAAATTGCACCACTAAGAATTATTAGTTTGAACTGGCTTTGTACTAGCTGATAAAGACATTCTGTACCCACTGAATTATCTGTACCAACTCCCTACCTCATTATATGCATCCTGGACTCATCATTATGTGTACCCTAGAGTTTAGACGTATGTAAATGTTTGATTAAGGAGTGAATGGAACACTCGGCACTTCAAAAGATCCAATATAGTTTATTTAGAATATAGGTGAATGGGAAGGAAACGAGAGATAACAGAGTGAAAGGCTTAGGAATAGTAAGCTAAGAGCAACTATGATTACCATATATATCTATATCTACATCTGTATCTATATCTATCGATCTGTCTATCTATTCATCTATCTATCCATCTATCTATCCATCCATCTATCTATCTATCTATCTATCTATCTATCTATCTATCTATCCATCCATCCATCCATCCATCCATCCATTCATCCATCTATCCATCCATCCATCCATCCATCCATCTATCTATCTATCTATCTATCTATCTATCTATCTATCTATCCATCCATCTATCTATCTACCTGTCTATCTATCTATCTATCTATCTATCTATCTATCTATCTATCTATCTATACATATTTATAATCATCACCAGTGCAGGGGAAGCACCAACACCTGACCACACAAGTTGGGGAATCCTGGGTACAGTCATCAGGGTCCCAC
Organism: Gymnobelideus leadbeateri; assembly: GCA_011680675.1. NCBI lineage: Eukaryota > Metazoa > Chordata > Mammalia > Diprotodontia > Petauridae > Gymnobelideus > Gymnobelideus leadbeateri. Next base: position 421,563 of record WOXC01003786.1, on the reverse strand, counting down.
TTGGGAGGGTCCCAGGCAGGACATCTCCTCCATGGGTGAGATTCCAATTTGGGGTCTGAATCTTACAGTTTAAGTAGTGCTGAGAACAAAGAAGGCATACTGCCAGGTGTTTTTAGTAAGCATCGTATCTTGTGTGAGGCCTGGCATGGAGGCCAGTCCCTCCAAGGCCCCCCAAGAGCAATATCTCCTTGGAATGGCTAGTTCTAGGAGTTGGGCAGAGTTATCATATCTCTTCTCAAGGACGTGGCCAGCATCCCAGAAGAGCAGCCCTCATGTTTTCAGGATCCTCTGTTCCCAAACAATAATAGAATAATAATAATAATAGAAAGGTTATATTGAGTTGGGGTCTTGGTTTGTATAATCTTATTCCTCACAGAAGGGATTACCTTGCCCCTTCAGCAAACTTCTTACATTATCTTGTCAAACAGGACATTGATGAGTGACAGTCTGGGCAATCCTCAGTTGGCCCTGACGGCTAGTTACCTAGTGATGTAGCAGACCTAAAAGCTACACTTCCCCCTAAACCCTCCTAGGACTTTTCCTGGTGAACTCTGGGTAAAATGTTTGCACAGTAGATACAAAAAGTGGGTGTTTCTTTAAGAATTGACCACTCCTTGACCACACCCTAACCCCACCCTAAATCACCTAGTTAGCATATTTGGCTCATGTTTTACTGTAGTTTGTCCTTTTTAAGATCACAGGTTCCTTAAGAACTTTTGTCTGCTGAAAAGCATAAAAATAAACCTTTGCCACCGTGACTTAAGTGAATTCTTTCCAGATGTCCCTGTCCAGTACTCCAGTTCTTGAGGGGTACCTGGACCCCCCTCAAATTGCATCAGAATCAGAAGACAGAACGTCAGAAGAAGTCAGAACTCTTCTACCTACTAGTTGTGTGACTCTAAACAAATCACTTTTTATCTGAGTGTCACGTCTCTCATATGTAAGACAATATTGTTCTCATACTATATATTCACAAGGTTATTGTGAGGAAAATGCAGTTTTTACCTTAAAAGCATTATATAAGTGTAAGTTCTTATGACAAATTGATTTTAAAATTTTAATGAATAAAAGTGAAGACCTTTCCAAATATAATGCAGTATTTCTGTATCACTTGTTATCACTCTTGCAAAAAACAGAAACAATACATTTACTAAAATGCCCAACATTATTTTTATTGCCTTTAGATTTCACAAACCAAATGATCATACAGAATCACTTCATTAATACTTATTTACTTACCTTTCCACACTTATTAAACATTATTTCCTTTCATAAACTCTACAGTCTATCCAAGCTATTCCTCACATACAACATTCCATTCTTATTTCTGTTCCTTTGCTTGGGCTGCAAACTTATGCCTGGAATACTCTCTTTTTTCACCCTTTTAACAGCACTTAGCACACAGTAAGCACTTAATAAATTCTTTTTCATTAATTTATTTACTTACATCTCTTCAGAATGCTCAATCTCCTTCAAGGCTCAGCTCAAGGGGAACCTCCTACCAGGGACATTTCCTAATCTCAGCTGCTAGTGATTCTCCCCATTCCTGAAATTATTTCATATTTTGTTCTATTTTGACTAGACCTATGTTTTCACTGGTGTAGGGGACTCATCAATGAGATATTTTAGAATAGATACCTAATAAGTACTTGTTCATTATTTGACTAAATATATTAATTATAAATATACTAAAACATTCCTATGTTTCTCTGAACTTTTTCATATTTGTCCTTTCTTCCATCAAGTTCCATTTATATCTTCAGAGCATAGTTTATAACAAAAAAGTTTCCATGTGTATAGATTTTCCCTCCTATGAATTACCTCTTTGGGGTATAGTCCAAGTATTAGTATCTATGGGTCAAAGGATTTGAAAAATTTTTCTCCAGACTTATATTTCCAACTGCCTATTAGACATTTCAAATTGGATGTCCTATAGACATCTTAAACACAGCATGTCCAAAATCTGAGCTCATTATTTTTATATTCTTGGGTCTTTTTGCTTTTTTATTGGAGGGCAGAAGGGCATTTGAGGTTAAGCCCAAGGTCACATGGCTAGTAAGTGTTAAGTGTCTGAGGCCGGATTTGAACTCAGGTCCTCCTGACTCTAGGGCCGTTCTCTATTCACTGCGCCACCTAACTGCCCATTTTTAAAATATTCTTTTTTTTTTTTAACTTACTATCTTTCCCCCTAGACCTTTTCCTCTTCTGAACTTCCCTATTACTGTTGTGAGTACCAAGATCTTCCAGTCACTCAGGCTTATAAACTAACTTAACTTACTCACTTTCTCCCACCTACCAGTCTGTTGATTTTACATACATAACATCTCTCACATAGCACCTCCTTTCCTCCTCTGACACTTCTACCTAGTAGATGCTCCCATCACCTCATCCCTGAACTATTGTAATAGCCTTCTGGTTGCTCTCTCTGCCTTAAGTCTCTTCTCATTCCAGTCCATTTTTCACTGAACTGTCAAATTGACCTCCCTAAAGCACAGGTCTGACCATGTGTCCACCCCTGCCTTCCTCTAGTCCTTCCATACCACCAACCTTAATAAACTCCAATGGCTTTCTCAAACCTCCAGGATTTAAAAAATATTCTTTGTTTGACGTTCAAAATCCTTCATAAACTGGCTCTCTCCTACCTTTTCAGTTTTCTTACACTTTAATTCTCCCCCCTGCTTCTGATATACTGTGTGATCTAGTGATAATGACCTCCTTGTTCCTTATACAAGACACTTCATTTCCTAACACTGGGCATTTTCTTCAGCTGAAGCATAATAGACTCTGCTTCAGCTCCTTACCTTTATTCTGTGTATTTCTCTGCTTCAAGTGTATTTCTTATAAACAATATATTGCAGGAATCTGTTTTTTAATCCACTCTGCTACCCACTTCTGTTTTATGGGTGAATTCATTCCATTTAAATTCACAGTTATGATTAATACATGTGTATTTCCCTTTGTACTATTTTTCTCCTGTGTGTGAGATGAAAGAGTTCAGAGTCTGAGTCTGAGATCAGAGAAGCTCTTTATTCTTTCTTGTGAGAAAGGGCACTGCCCCTGTCACTCAAATGGCATCTGCCAGGGAAAGTGCAACATGTGGAAGCTCGAAGGCTTCTCTTGTCCTGATCCTAACTCCACCTCTAACACCTGTCCTACCTCACCATTGGCTGGTGAGGCAAGCTCACAATCTTTCTAATTGGCACAAAGCAGTTTTAATCCTTCATTATGTATTTCCTTTCACCAAATTTGGAAGTGCCCAGTCAAAAGTGGACTAGTATGGTTTTCTTTCAAATTACCTAATTTCCGGGAAATCATGAGTTACTGGGGAAACCAAACCGTTTTACAAAGGATGGAGAAGACATAGGAATGTAACAGGGAGTTAAAAGAAATGAGGAAACCTCACTGTGAGTCATCTCACATACCCCATTGATCCCCTTCCCCTCCTCTCTCTCTCCTTTCGTCCTGTCCCTCCTCAAAAGTATTTTGCTTCTGACCACTAACCACTAACCCCAGTCTGCCCTCCCTTCTATCAGCCCCCCCTCCCACCTCAGAATCCCCTTTCCTCCTACTTCCCTGTTAAGGGTGAGATGGATTTCTCTATTCAACTGAGTGTTCATGTTGTTCCTTTTTTGATCCAATTCTGATGAGAGTAAGTTTCAGGCATTGTTTGCCGCTCCAGCTCCCCATCTTCCCTGGTACTGTGAAAGCCCTTTTGTTCCTCCTTTATGTGAGCTCATTTACCCCCATTTTCCTTCTCTCTTTCATTTTCCCCAATGCGTCCCTTTCTTGTCCCTATTTTAAAAAATATTATCTCATCATATTCAGCTCACATGCCTATCTATATATACTCTTGCTGCATCTTGAATAATGTGAGCAAGACCCAAGTAGGAATTTTAGAAGGGACTTTTTATTAAAACGCCATGTTGGCTGATTAGGCCACACGGCAGGCTGAGCAGGTACAGCCCCATGTCCCTGCTGCTATCATCCAACGGCAGCAGCAGGAGCAGCAATAGCCCCATCTCAGGTAAAACCTCAGCTTATATAAAGGGAGCCTGTGCAGCCAACAGATAGGTAGTAGGTAAGCAGAAACTCGCAGAGGCCAGGACAGGGATTGGTCAGTACACACCTTGAAATTCCTGAGCCTGACCCAGAAGCCTGCCCACCTGTATGCAGGGAGCTGATTGGGAAAGGGCAGAGCCCCAGTGGGGGAGGGTGGAGCTGACCTGGCAGTCTGCTCACTTCCCTGAGGTTGGGGGATGGAGAAAAGCAGCACAACATTTCCCACTTCTTTTGTGCATGTGTCAAACCCTTGACACCATAGGTCAGCAGGTCAGTCAGTTCTGTTCCCAAGGGCTGGTAGTGGGGATCCATAACAATTAGTAGTTTAACAGTTAATAGGGACTTCCTATAATCAAGGCCATAGTCACAAGGAAGAGGAGGGAGCCACGTTTTTCCATTGGTCCTCTAGTTGAATTTCTCTAGGAAAGAAGCTGTCCCAATAGAGGTCAGGTCTGGATTCTTGGGAAAGCTGTCTGCATCTGATGTTCTCTTTTTCAGATTCCAGGGCTCAGGGGGTAATCTTTAGATGACTAGAGTTCAAATGTACAATACAAGAACTCCCAGAAACACGATTTTACATATAAAGGTCCAGCTTTCTAGCCATGCAAGACTAGGTTCAAACAGATAGTTCAGTTTTCTTAGCCAAACGGGGCTAGACTCAATCAATACAGTGAGGTTTTTCTCACAATTTTACAAAATGACATGATTACATTAAGTCAGGTACACAAGTACATGTCACCAAGATAACCAAGAAAAATTACATACAAACTATACAAGAATCATAATTAACATACAATTTCTTGTATCCCAGTGACATTTCATTTAAACAACACTTTTAAATCCCAGATGCCAAATGCAGTTACAGAATTTAAAAAGGAGCTTTGCTTCTCCAGCTCAGATCTAGGTGATCAGATAATTCTGACAATATAAATTAGTACAATTACTTAAGATTAATTCCATATTTTGAAACTACAGATAATTTTTGGTTTATTTATTCTTTGTAATTTCTACCTTTCCTAAATCCTGTATCTGGTATAGGAATCCTTTAAAAAACGAAAAACCTTTTTTTTTTTTTTAACAAATTGATTTCATCTGCCCTTTGTAAAATTATCAGACAGATGCATGAACAAATTAACATTAGTTTCATCCTCACCACTATCTTATCCAATTCTTGTGCTGAAATCCCAAATCCATACCTCTGATCTTATTCCTAAATATGCTCAAAGCATGAATTCACATAATAGAAAAATTTTAAAGCCAATTTTATCCATCTGTATTTAATCCTAGGTGTCGTCTAGTTCTGCTCCTGTTGCTCTCCTCAAACTTCACTATCCTTGTCAATTAGGCATCTATTACATTTTGCCTTATTACTAATCATCTCCTTGTTTGAAGGATATTGTCTCTATATTTATTAATTTATTTGGCCCTGAATATTACTTCTCAGTAAATTTGCCATAGAATAAAAAGAGGGACAATGTCATAAACCTTGCCAGAAGGAAAACTTCCTTAGCCTTATTTGATTCCAAGCATGAGTCATCTCTGCTAAGTCATTCAGATAGTCACCAGGTGGTGAAAGCAAGGCTTAGGCATAAATAGGCGGGAGGTTTCCTTTTCAGAAAGGAAAGGCACAATTGGGAAATAAAGTCAGAGAGATCCCACCTGGGCAGCATCCGAGGTTGTCCCCAAACTTTTCCAAACACAGACATCCACCTTGAACAGTCTGAAGTCTGTAGCCTGTGCCATCCCATTATTGGCTTTTATGATGACTCCTAGAAGAAACAAATCTGGCAAAGAGATTAAACAGGGGCCAAAAAGGAGTAGGAGGAAAGTGACCAGAAGTGGGATTAGGATGGGTTAGTATAATCCGTTACTCAGATTATTTTGGTTTCTTCCATATTTCTATAAACTACATAAACAAGTTACTTCATAAGTTATTATTCTTTCACTACATAACTATACTGCTTTAAATAATAGAGGTTCCTGACTTGAACCTCACAACTGAATAGTAGATATACATCCTTGTTTCACAAAGCTTGTTTATCCTCTGATTATATTCACTCTGGAACAAAGAGATAATTCAGAAATCGATTCTTTAACATACATTCAGTTACAAATGTTAACTTTTGCTTAGAGCATGAAATAACTACAAAGTCAGATCAAAACAGCAAGATCTCTTCTGCATTTACAATCTCATTAAACCTTTATGAAAAAGTTAGTTGAAAACTGTTAAAATGATCTTAAGAATAACTTTCTGCACACATTCTAATTCTAGATGAGAAATAATATTAGATTTTCCAATAAGCTAACAAAAAAAAAACCTCACATCTTTTACTGACTACATGCTCTGATCATAGGAAATTTGCTAAAGAAGGAAAAAATCACCTTAAACAGCAAATTTTACCAATCACAGTTTAGATCATTTTTTATGGGCTGCAATCCAATAAAGATTTACCAGGTCTCACAAATGTAGAGATTTCATTCTTAATCTGATCCCAAATCCCAGGGTCCCATCTAGAAACTTCAGAAAATTCACAGTAAGTTTGAATATTACAAAATCTATACATAATTGATAAAATGACCAGAAATCTTACAAAGTGTTTGTATAATTAAATTCATTCTGGTACAAAAGATAAGTATCTTTATAACTAAAACAAGCCCTGACCCCCCTTTATTTTGGGGGCGGTGTTTAAGACCTTGCCCACAAAAAGACACCTAAGCCCTCTTTTCCATATTCTAGGTTTTATAAAACTTAGAAAAGGATTGACAGGGTCTTTTCTTCACATAATTACCAATAAGTAGTTTTTCCCAAGAGTGCTATTGTAAATACTTGATTTATGAATTGAAACTTCCTGTAAAACAATGAAAAACTTAAAAAGTGTATGATTTCTTAGATTACAACATTTCAGAATATCATAAGTGATACTCTGACATGGTCAGAGTACTTCATTCAACATCATTTTCTTGTTCCTCTGACAGAATAATTCTTAATTTAACAGCATTTAGAGTATGAGAAACTGCTTCTATTATAACATCCATAATACAAATATTTACCAGTAACAATATCATAAACAATTATGATGTACCTAAATTTAAACTTTAAACCAAAATCAAGTAATTACCAATCTGGTGATCTTAATTTAGAAATTTCCAAATTTCTTTGCACAGAAAATCATTCATCCCATAACCATTGGCATGAACTTCACACCTAAGAAAGGTTTCACATAAGGTTGACAAACAAAAAGCAGTTAACCTTAGCTTACACAGTTGATTCAAAGAGATTTTTTAATACCAAGCACTGTGCCAAGCACCTTTACAATTATATTAGTTTTATAAATTGGGATTTTGGTGTGGATTCCTCCACCATCCCTTACTGGACAGTAAAGTAATATAAATAAAACTCTGTGGGGCCATAGAGTGAATCAATTTGTTAAATGTCAAATGAACAATATATACCTTTTTGATCATATAACCATACATTTCTGAGTTCTAATACCCTTGGCCTTCAAAAATGAAATATTATCCACAAATTTACATATATTCAGTTCTCCATTCATGCTCACATTTCAGATCAGTTTAAAATATGCTGGGCTAATTATTCTAACAGAACCACATACATCCAAGTTAACATATATATCTATATCCTTAGATGACTTAACAGCTTCAGAATAGTAATAAGAAAATTGTTTTTAACGCCAGAGTTCATAATTTTTCCAAATTACATAATTTAGAAATGTACAATGTCCCAAACATTATGTATTTAAAACTTGCTTCTGTCCCTCTTCTCATGTTAGGTAAATTCGTTCCAAACCACTTTACACAGGAAATAAATTATAACTCTATAACTTTAAACCACTGTATATATTTTCATAATAGCCAAAATTTTAAATGAAATATCAGCATTATTATTGCTTGTTTGTAACCCAAATATAATTTTTAAATTAACAAATTTTATAACATAAAAACCCAAAACACACGCAATACAAAATCCAGATTTTAAAAAATTGCTGTAATACTATTCCTACTTCAAAATGTTTCTTTAAGTTCACTTAGCTAAACAGACTTTTAGAAACACAATACAATTTCAGAAAGATGGCAACAAAACAACAATGAATATCAAATGACATCAAGCGACTTATATAGTAATTGACCCTATTAATTCTGGCATGGATTCAAAATTAGAGAGATACCAACGTATGCCAGTCATTATATTTTACAATCATTATACCATTCTGATCACAAGTGTTTGACAAACGACATTAATTTTCCTTTTGCAAATTCAAGGAACAAATCAAGCCAAGATAGCAAAAACACTTGTGTTTTTTCAAGCAATCCTAATATCCTAAAAAAAAATTGTTTTTTTTTAAAGCAATCCCAATATTCTATTTCCAATTTCTTAATGATTAATCCTTAGAATTTTCGAAGATATTTTATTTGTCTGTTTTTCTAACTTTCATTATAATTCCAGGCTGACCAGTTCTATAAAGAAATTGTAAATTTCCCAAATTAAAAATTTCACAATATTGCAGTGCTTGGGTCAGAGTGTCCCATTCAGCATTTTCTATTCCTTGTCCATGGGGGAACAAAAGGGAGAATTTTGGTGGACGTTTTGAAAGTGAGAACTTTGAATCTGCCAATCTCAAAGCTCCAGACTTAATTGGCCTTAATTGGAGATCTAGCCTGCCTGCTTCTTTGATCAGAGGGGAGGGATTCCCAAAGAGAAGCCCACTGGCACACCTCCCCACAATGCTCACGAGGAGGGGAAGGACCAGCATGGGGTGAAAAGTTTTGCTCCAGTGGAGGGAGGTTTTCCCCTCTCCCCCCCACGCAGAGTTTTTGGAGGACTCCTGGGGAAGGCCCTGCCTTGCCCCACCCCTGAAGTCTCACAGAAAAATTTCCCAACTGCCCAATTTCCTCCCCAGGGAGGGACTATGCAGGTCCCAACCCCACCCCCCTTTCCACTTCAGTGGGTGGAGAACTCCTTCCTGCCAGCTCCTTCCTCCTCCCCACCCTAACCCCCACAAGCAGTGGCAGAAAGCTAGGGTGGGGGCCTTCACCTTCTCCTGCCTGACCCAGGAGCCAGACTGGCCAGGCTCTCCCCACTCAGCCCCTGCCATGTGGACCAGGCCATGTGGCTGCCCCAGCCAGACTTGCTACAGCTCTGTTAAGCTAATGAGCTCAAAACAAAGCTCTACTATCCCAGAATAAATAGGACACATAGAAAGACAGATAAATAGTACTAGCTGGAACTAAATTACAAGCAAAATCCCAGCATCCTGAGTTTGCTTGGAGACTGGGGTACTCCCGTACTTCAGCTGTTGGACACAACTCCACATTCCCCTTCCCTTAATTGATCTGACAACTCCACCTTCCCCTCCCCTAATTGTTCTGTAAGCAAGCAAAACCCCTACCCTTCCCCTAATTGATCTGTGGGCGGGAGTTTTAGGCTAGGTTTTTGGTCAGGCAGGCAGGAAATTCAAATGTACACTGACCAATCACGGTAGTTTCATCTTACATAACCTGGCTATGAAACCTCTTTAAATACCAGCACATTGTCTGTGCTAAGCCACTGTCTGATTTGGGTGTTATCCCGACAGTCCCACGGTAATAAATCCACGTCCAAATTCTAAACTCAGGGATCTTCTGTCTGGGTCCTTTGCACACTTCACAGCTACATCTAGCTCTCAAATCCCAACAGAACAGAACAGATTTACCCCTATTTTGAGGTCCTGCAAATGAGGACCCAGTTGAAGTTGGAAAGCAGGTGCAATCTTTCCCTCCTTGAGAACTGGGGCCTTGGAACTTCATCAGGGGCTAGACCCCCACCTAGGAATCTGGGCTAGCAGATGCCTATCCCCGAGGCTGACAGCTCTTCCTATTCTGTAAAATCTCACTGGCTCCCCACTCACTGGCCAAGGCTGCTTCCTCCCCACCCCTCCTCTTTTCCTTTTTTTTTCCCCTCTCTTTCTCCAAAGGGGAGATAAGGAGAAAAGTGGAAGTCCAACAGTTTCCCTGGCTATTTTTTGAACACAGAAGTTGTTAGTTACAGACAGATAAACAGAAAGGCAAGCACACAAACACAACAGACAGATAACCACTTACCTCCAGAGGCTGACACAGAGATGTGGGTCCAAAGAGCTGAAATGTTATCTGATCCATGTCAGGGGATGGTCTGGACTTTCTCAGCCTTGAGTTCTGAGCTCTGAGAAAATTTAAGATGCTGGCTGCTCAAGGAAATCAAAGCTAAGTAGCCTCCATCCCCTGAGGCCAAGGATCTTGGGCTTTGGACAGCAACACAGAATGCTGTCTGGATCTTGCTAGGGCCTCCAAGTTGCTGTACCTTGAATAATGTGAGCAAGACCCAAGTAACAATTTTAGAAGGGACCTTTTATTAAAATGCCATGTTGGCTGATCAGGCCACATGTCAGGCTGAGCAGGTACTACCCCATGTCCCAGGTACAGCAGCAGCAGCAGCACGAGCAGCAATAGCCCCATCTCAGGTAAAACCTCAGCTTATAAAGGGAGCCTGTGCAGCCAACAGTTAGGTATTATGTAAGCAGAAACTCACAGAGACCAGAACAGGGATTGGTCAGTACACACCTTGAAATTCCTGAGAGTGACCCAGAAGCCTGCCCACCTGTATGCAGGGAGCTGATTGGGAAAGGGCAGAGCCCCAGTGGGGGAGGGTGGAGCTGACCTGGCAGTCTGCTCACTTCCCTGAGGTAGGGGGATGGAGAAAGCTAGGCACTACTCTTTCTAACTATCCAAAAAATTATAAAGTTCTTGGCAGTTGCAAGTATCCTCTTCTCATGTAGGAATGCAAATAGTTTAACCTTATTGAATTGACTCTAGGCATTTTCACTGGCTATCCCCACATCCCTGGAATTTTCTTTTTGCTCATCTCTATCTCCTAGTTTGCTTGGATTCCTTCCAGCCCCAGTTAACACCCCACGCTCTACAACAAACCTTTCCTGGTCTCTCTTAACACCACTATATGGCTCTTCTACTTCTTTGATTCCCCACTTCTTTTTATCTTTCCAACTCTTAAACGTAGACTTCCATCAAGGTCCTCTGTTCTTTTTGTTTGATGTCTCTGGAGACCTCATCTGGTCTCATGGTTTCACTTACCACCTCTGTACAGAGGACTTATACATCTCTTGATTTATTCTTGACTTCTGAGCTCTAGTATCATACCTCTAACTGTCAATTTTGCATTTCCATTTGGATGTCTCCCTTTTTGCCTCAAATTAAACTTGTCTAAAATCCTTTCTCCCAAACCAGCTTTTACTCTGGACTTCCTTGTATCAGTCACTCATGTGGCATGATTTTATCACTTTTTAATGGGAACAAATCTTAATAGAGCTTATGTTATATCTTTTCAGGACTTGGCCCCTCTCACTGGTTCATTATCACTAGTAATAAGCATATAGGGTTATAAATTTAGAGCCAGAAGGGACCTAAGAGATTATCTAGGCCTAACCCGTTATTCTGCAAATGAAAAAACGGAGATATAGAGTACTTAACTCATTTGCCCAAGGTTATATGGGCATTAAGTAGCAGAGATAGGATTCAAAATCTGGTCCTTTGCTTCCAAATGCAGTTTTCTTTCCCCTATAGCACACTATTATCTTCCTGAAGCTCCTTCTAGGGCTTCCTTTAAGACAACAAGAATAACAGATATACAGTTTTTCCAGAAGCACCATTCTAACCTTTCTTCAATGTATTATTTCTGTTTGTGATGAAAAACCTCATCCAAAATTTAATCAAGAACAGGGAGATCTCTTAGGATAGGAACAGGAATTTATTCTCTTCCCTGGGTGAAGAGGGTGGTCTTTCCCATGACCCATCATGAGGAAGAGGCACTTTAAAAAAGGCAGAACAAGAATTTATACCCTAATAGGCCCCTTCTCCCATTGGTTGGGAGGTGGATTCAAGTCTTGGCAGGAAAATCTTCCCTAATGGTAAACAACAGAGGAGGCCATCAAGGAGGCTGATTGACAGCAAGGGAAAGTGGGGGGAAGGGCCCCAAAGCAATGGGGAGGAGTGAGCTTGGGCTGTCTCCCACCCCCCACTGGCCAGGAGGAGGGACCCATAGAGGCCCGAAATCTGAAAGCCCCCTAAAAGGGCTTGCTGCTGATTAACAGCAGAAGAAGGCGTGGGGGAAGGGAGAGGGAAGTTCTGAGAAGTTTTCACTCCGCGCCCCCCCCCCCCCAATTTCTATGTTCTATTGCTGAATGGGAAAAGTGAAACTTCTCAGCCCATAAGTTTTGTGGGAGCAAGCGGGAGTTCAGCTACCACTTCCCTCTTCTTCCCCCTCCCCCCTTTACTACTGCCATTAGGCCCCTTCAGGGGTTTTTGACCTCCACCTTTGCTTGAGACCTTTTCCCTTTCCCTTGCTGTCAATCAGCATTAAGCTCTTAGCCCCTCCCCCTTTTTCTTGGCATTTGCCAAATAAGGACATGAACAGTACCCCAGTTTCCTGTCCTCGGCCTCCTATATATTGGTGGGCTTCTTTGTTATTAACCATTGGGGAAGATTTTGGCACCCTCCCAGCCAATGAGAGGTGCTTGACTGCATTAAGGTATAAATTCTTGTTCTGTCTTTTGTGACAAGTCTCATTCTGCTGGCTCATACTGGTGGAAGGGACACCCTCTTCTCGGGAGAACTCAATACACTTCCTGTTCCTTCCTCAAGATTCCTCTGACTTTTAATTTTTCTGTGTAGGGGATATTTGGAGTTCTCATAACCCACACACTTGCCAACTTTTGTTTGAGAGTTGTTCATATCCAAAAGTGGGTAAGTGAATGGACACTGATGAGCTGTTTTGTATACAAATTCATCTGTCATTCTCTAGCAAACACACAAACACATAAACAACAGAACAAAAATAATCCAACAAAAGTGATTTTGATAATCTTGTATTATAACATAGGCTTTGTGAGGATAGCTACAGGGTGATAAAGCCTTCTAAAAGGGGAAAGAGGAACACTGGATTATTGGTTGCTGGGAAAAGTACCTCCTTTCATCTGTTTCCTTACATTGGAAGCAAAGCAAAGAATTCTGTTTCTTACTTAGATCTCTTAGACACTGATTAGCAGCAACAAGCCACTAACTGCTCGTAAATGGGCATTCTTTTTTATTTTTTATTTTTTTTTTAGCTTTTTGGAGAGCAATTGGGGTTAAGTGACTTGCCCAAGGTCAGACAGCTAGTTTTTTTGTGTTAAGTGTCTGAGACTGGATTTGAACTCAGATCCTCCTGACTCCAGGGCCGGTTCTCTATTCATTGCACCACCTCGCTGCCCCATAAATGGGCATTCTTTAAAAAGGAATGTGGATTAGGGAGAAAAAGTATCAAAAGGAAAGATAGAAAGAGAAGCAAAATAGAAAAGGAGGAAGGATAAAGAAGACATTGAAATGAAGGAACTCTCTTTCAAATACTGGAAAGCATAAGCAAAAACCCCTTAGAATTCCCTTGGTAATGTTGTGTGTGCCCCATTGTTTAATCTTCGGGAGTCTTGGTGTCCTGTAGATTAGCATAGGCATCTGAGCACTATAGTTTAGGCTTTATGCTAGGGATTTAGGACTGGAACAAACTAAAAACTATTTTTCTATGTAGGAAGACAAGCTAGGTTTTGCGTTGACTAGAATATATTGCAAAAGTTGGGATTTTTTTGCTGGGAGATAACCTTAATAAAATCAAGAAAAAGGATGAGGGATTAGAGAGTTATAGTCTTTCTTCATCTAGCTTTTATTCTTGTCCCTCACTTCATTTGCATGCTAAGCAAAGAGGATTTTAGAATTGAGTTAAGCCTTGACACTGCTATTTTCATATAGCTCTTTATTTTTTTCTGTGTAGTGTTGCTGAAATGAATTTTAGGGATATAGGCTAACAAAATTAGTTTTAAAAGGTCTAGGAAAGGGGTGGCTAGGTGGCAGAGTGAATAGAGCACCAGCCCTGGAGTCAGGAGGACCTGAGTTCAAATCCAGCCTCAGACACTTAACACAAAAACTAGCCAGGTGACCTTGGGTAAGTCACTTAACTCCAACTGCCCTCCAAAAAGGAAAAAAAAAGTCTAGGATAGAGGACTGTGAGTCCCTTCAAGGATGAGGAAGTAAAAGAAAGAGAATAAATCTTAGCCTGGGGCATTTTGCCTCATGTACGGTGGTTCATAAGTGTAGCTATACACTAAAGAAGTGTCAACCTATTCTTGTCAGGAAGAGGCTTTCTAACCCTAGCAAATGGTAGTATAGAACACCTTGGCTCCCACCAGTCCAGCAGAGGTATCTAGCAGAGAGAACCCAATGGAGAGGAGAGATGTTATGTCCAGCAGAGACAAAGTAACACCTTGCAGAGAGCAGCTAGGAGCAGTTTGATAATATCAGTAAAGGACAATGGTGAGGTATTAGGTTTTGTGATGTTGGAGGTTTGGGTTGTCCCTGACAATATGCCCACCTGGCACATGGGTTACAGATGTGTCTATGTGCTCTTGACATTTGTCCTTCAGGTAAGTTAACTGGCAATATGTGCTGTCTATAAATGTGTCTCTATAGTTGTTTCCTACGTCTGTCTTTCTTTCTAGTAGTGTGATAACCTATGGGAGAATATTCATTGTGTGTGTATGGGAAGCGGGAAGAGAATTTTGTCATTTGATGTGTTTTTTGTCTTGAATTCCTCTGGTTCACTAGTAAAAGTAAACACATTGGTGGAAGCTTACAAACTATTATTTTTAGTGAATTTTAACTCATACCATTTCTAGAATCTAGAGGGATGTGTGTGTGTGTGTGTGTGTGTGTGTGTGTGTGTGTGTGCTGGGGTGAAGATACTTTTAAATATAAGTAAATTAATATTTACTGCTGCTGACAAAAACACTAGTTAATTTTAAATAACAAAAAATGAGTTAAATCATAAATGACTGGAGCAAAGCAACAAAAAAAGGTGGGGAGATTGGGCAAAGGGTAATACAAACACTGAACAGACTTTTCTGTTAACCTTCAAAGTTTGGTTAAAGGAGACAAATAGTCTAGGTGATATACATTTTTTTTTTGCTTTTTTTTGGAGGGCAATTGGGGTTAAGCAACTTGCCTAAGGTCACATAGCTATTTTTTTTTTGTGTGTTAAGTGTCTGAGGTCGAATTTAAATTCAGGTCCCCCTGACTCCAGGACCAGTGCTCTATTCACTGCACCACCTAGCTGCCCCATGATATATGTCTTTAATTTATTCCCTTAAAGCTAGATGAAACTAGCTTACTTGTATGTACTTAGCCAGAAGCTAAGTTCTGACTCCCTGAACAAAAGAATGAGAAAGCTTAAATACATTTTAGAATCATCTCAATTCACCATGGCTGTCACTAAAATTTATGATCTCCATATGTTTAATCCTTGTATGAGAAAGGAATTTTCTTATTTGAATAGATAGTGAATACAATAAAATAAGAGAGTTGACAAAGTGTCAATTGAAATTATGACACAAGATATTTGTGTTTTCTTTACCATGAACATTCCATAACATAGTATATGTCCAAAAAATATTAAGAAAAAACCCATTACTCAAGTTAGTGCCTCAGTTTAAGGGTCTCATCCTTAATGGCCATAAAGTAAACCCCATCTGGCTTTGTTGACATCAGAAGAGGTATTCTCTGAGTTTACTCAGAGAACAAAGAAATTAGGTCCAGGTTCTTCTGGTTGATTAGTTCCAGCCCTGGCCCTTATTGAGGTTTTTAAAATTGATGTTAAATTATTATCATAACCAATATACCCAGACACATGCTCAAACATAGTTTATTTACTTCTGAGTTGTAAACAAAATCAGTTTATAGTTTCCCATTTTAATCCCCCACTTATTGAGAAACAGAGTCAAGTAGGTTTCTACTCAGTTTCTTCTTCATTATTCAGATCATCTCTTCTCTGAAAAAGTCTGAAACCCTTTCTTCATAAAAACCAAGTCATTTTTCTTGTTGTTTTATTCTCTATAGCATTGTTTCTGCAAACTTTTTTTTAAATTCATTAGCTTCATTAAGCCCCTACTGTGTGTAATATTGTGCTACATTTGGTAAAGGGAGAGAAACAAAGCTTATAAAGGTTTGGTTTATGCTATCATGAAACTTAGAATCTAATAGGGAGATAAGACACAAATGTAGATAACTCCAATATTAAAAAATACATGATAAATTTATTAGAGGAGAAGCAAAATGCTATGAAAGGTTTGAGGAACCATCAAGGAAGGCAATGTGGAGGAAATGTAATTTGAATAGATTGTAAAGGACTAGTAGGCATCTAATATGTGAAGAAAAGAAGGGAAATTATTCTAGGCATAAGGAAACAGGAAAGAAAAGGTATGGAAGATGGAAATGTGCAGAGTGAGTTCAGTGAATAAGCAGTAGTTCAGTTTGGCAGAGGCATAGAGTTCGTGGTGTGAAATAATATGAGATGAGGTTAAGTAAGCTAATATCAGAACATGGAAGGCTTTGAATGTTAGACATGGGAATTTGACCTTTCCTTATTAGGTAATAGGGAACCACTGAATATTTCTGAGCAAAGGAGTGACATGATCAACTCCACATATAACCTCTTCTTGGGTAGGTTTCTCTTTTCCTCTATATTTTCCACCTAATTCTTAGTGCCAGAGAAAAGAGGAAACGGTAAAATTGAATTGCTATAGGGCATTTAACTTAAGGGGAATTATCAAAGGTCCTTATAATGGGGGAAGAATATTTGAATAGAGAATCACTATGCTTTAAAAAAAAAGACTAAGACACCAAAGGAAGATGCATCAGAAACATTTAGGACACCTATGGGAGAAGATTTTGCCACGGGATTTACCTTCAGGCCCTTTAGAAACTGCCTGTGAGGTATCCTTCAGAGGTTCACCTGCTTACTACCTAGAAGAGTCAATGAAGGGGTGCTTTTGCCAATTGTTACCAGAGAATCCCATTGGAGTTGTGCTCTCTGAAGCAGAGTTTGAATGCTTGGCAGTTTAGTTTAAGTAAGGACCTCAGTGTCTGGTACCTTTTCCTGAGAGCCTAAGTCCAATAAACTGACTACGTTGTTTGAATGGAAAATGTACGATTGCTGAAAAGACCATTTTATGGAGAATTCACAAGGACAAAGGTTCACATGGTGGTCAGAAGAAGCCATCCAACGACTCTTTTAAGGTCTCTTAAGAACTTTGGAAGTGATTGTGTGACATGGGAGACAGGACACTGGAACAGGGCTGCCCAGCGTGGAATGCCCACATTAGAGAAGGTGCTGTGCTCTATGAGCAAAGCAGAATTAAAACATCTCAAAGGAAACGCAGGATGTGCAAATTTAGAGTATCTACCCCAAATATTCACGTGGACTATTTGTGCCTGACCTGTAGTAGAGCATTCTGAGCTCATATTGGTCCAATCAATCACATTTGGACACATTGAAACTTGACTCTAGCACAGGGATGTCACTTTGGTCCTCTTCAAGAATGAATGATAACCAACCAGAGAATCCAGACTGTGTGATGCTATTGTGGCAGACCAGCAGCTCGTAATCTTTAAACTGCTTAATACAATGCTTCCACAAATAGTTTTTGAGTTTATCTATTATGATAATGAAGGATACACCCATAATATCAGGTAAAGGAAATCAAATGTACCTACTTATTAGAAATGGCTAGGCTTAGCCTCTTAGAAGTTTCAATGCCATACCTTTCCCATTCAATATAATTTAATACATGTGAGTAATCTTTTGCAGTCATAGGAAATTGGAGAGGATATTAGAATCTCAATGGGTTGTGAGCAAACATGAGCTAATAAGTCAAGAATTGTTATCAGGGACATATTTATATTTTTAGATTAGACTAGATTGAACCTGGGCTAAGTCTGAGCCCTAAAGACTGGTGTCTGAGTTGGCAGTGGGCTAAAACATGCTGTGCTAGAGATTACCACCTAATGGCTTGCTCAGATGTTGCCCTCCAAGTAGCTATTCCAGCAACGTCCCCTTGGGAGGGACATGAAGCACTGGTTGCCCATGAACATTGGATATTCTCTTTTACATATGTATAAAGAAGAATAGTCTGGTAGTGGGCTGGATTGTAGTTGGAGAAGAGGAGGAGGGAAGACGTATTAGGAGGATAATTACAATAATCCAGGAACCCGTTCATCAGAGAATGGTAGCAGTGATTTGGGAATAAAGAGGATTATTCAAGAGATGTTTTTAGCCAATTTGGCTGCTTGTCCTTAACACAACAACTATCCTTATGCCCAATATTTATTTCTACATTCTGCCCCTTCCCCCTGCTGTATATACTCTCAACTTTCCCCCTTCTGAATAGGGTGACAGTCTCTCAAGGCAGTTATAAACTAAGGGTCCTCTGGAAACCCACGAGAGCAGCTATGCAAGTGCCAGTGGAAAATTCCCTCATCCCTGACAGCATACTATAATCTTGTGGCTGTTGCAGGTGCCCTGTGAAAGGTGGTCCTGAGGTCCAGGGAGTAAGTGCATACCCCTGAGTAAGAGCTGTACCTTTCCTCTCTCTCTCTCTCTCTCTCTCTCTCTCTCTCTCTCTCTCTGTCTCCCCCCCCCCCCCCCCACCATGGGACAATAAGTAGAATAGGAAAAGATGGCATGGATGGATTGTGGTCATCACTGATTCCATACATTATCTTTCCCCCCCCAAACCCAGCTCCTCCAGACTTTCCTATTGCTTTTGAAGGTATCACTATGCTTCAAGTCTCCAGGTTCTCAACTTCAGTGTCATCTTCAACTCCATCTTATCATTTCAACATTTTTTTTGGTAACTGTCCCCTTCTCACTACCCATGTTGCCACCTCCCTAATCTAGGCCTGTACTGTAGCATTAGCGTTCTAATTGGTCTTCCAACTCAAGTATCCCCCTTCTAATCTATTTTGTACACAGCTAGAAAAGTGATCTTCCTTAAGTGAAGGGCTGACTACATAATTTCTCTATTTAATAAATTCGAGTGGCTCCTTATTGATTCTAGCATCAATCATAATTTCAACTTTATCTTTTAATTTCCATTTTTTGCAAAATTTTTGTAATGTACATTACACAGATAAAAAATGACTATTTGTTACAAAGCAAATTTGTTACAAAAACAATTATACAGGGCACATTTATTTTTGTCTTTATCATTTTAGGACTTTTTTTTTTAGTGAACAAAAATCCATTCTCTCTCCTTGTGAAAAATATACAGTCAAACAAAACAAATTCCTATATTGATTATGTAAAAAAAAATATATATATATATATATGTCTTAATCCGTACTCTGAATCCATCACCTCTATCAGAAGGTAAGTGGCATGTTCCTTCATTGCTCCTTTGGAATCATCTTTTAAATCTGTTTATACTACATTATTATTGTATAAGTTATTCTCTTGGCTCTGATCTTTTCCCTCTGTATTAGTTCATACAATCTTCTTAGGTTTCTCTGAAACCATCCCTTTCATCATTTTTTATGATACAGTAATATTTAATTATGTTCATTTTGCATAACCTGTTCAGCCATCCCCCAATTTATGGTCACTCCCTTAATTTCCAATTCTTTGACACCATGAAAGAGCTGCAACAAATATTTATTTTACATATGGGTTCTCTTCCTTTTTCTTTGATGGTATTACTCTATATTAAAAAGATATATGAAAAGAAACCAGGAACCCAAGTGAGGAAAACAGTGACAATAATTTTAAAACAATCTTTACATTTTACTTTTTCCAATTACACATAAAAACAATTTTAAACATTCATTTAAAATTTTTTTGAGTTCCAAATGTCTTCCTTCTTCCCTTCCCTCTTTCTTGAGAAGGCAAGCAATTTGATATAGATTATACATGTGCAGTCATGCATAATGTATTTCCATATTAGCCATGTTGCAAAAGAAAACACAGACAAAAGATCCCAGAAAAATAAAGTTAAAAAAGCATGCTTCCATCTGTGTCCAGACTCTGTCAGTTCTTTCTCTGGTGGTGAATAGCATTTTCATCATGAGTCCTTTGGAACTATCTTGATTCATTGTATTTCTTGGAATAGCTAGGTCGATTATAGCTGATTGTATAACATTGATGTTACTGTGTAAAATGTTTTCCTGATTCTTCTCACTTCACTTTGCATTAGTTCATGTAAGTCTTCCCAGGTTTTCCTGAAAGCATTCTACTTATCATTAGCACACGATAGCACAATACTATTCAATCACAATCATAAACCACAATTTGTTCAGCCATTCCCCAACAGATGGGCATCCCCTCAATTTCCAATGCTCTGGTACCATAAAAAGAGCTGCTACAAATATTTTGGTGCATGTAGGTCTCTTTCCTTTTTTATGATTTCTTTGGGATACTGACCTAGTACTGGTAATCCTGAATCAAAGGATATGTAGTTTTGTAGCTCTTTGAGCTTGTTCTAAATCACTCTCCAGAATGGTTGAATCAGTTCAAAATTTCATCAACAATGTATTAATGTCCCAATTTTTGCACTCCAACATTTGTCATTTTTATTTTCTCTCATATTAGTCTGATATATGTGAGGTTGTACCTCAAAGTTGTTTTAATTTGCATTTCTCTCGTCAATAGTGATTTAGAGCATTTTTTCATATGATTATACATAGCTTTGATTTCTTCTGAAGGCTACTTTTTCATACCCTTTGACCATTTGTCAATTGGCAAGGACTTACATTCTTATAGATTTGACTCAGTTC
Source organism: Gymnobelideus leadbeateri (assembly GCA_011680675.1). NCBI lineage: Eukaryota > Metazoa > Chordata > Mammalia > Diprotodontia > Petauridae > Gymnobelideus > Gymnobelideus leadbeateri. Next base: position 400,824 of record WOXC01003786.1, on the reverse strand, counting down.
TTTATATTTGAGAAATGAGGCCATTATTGGAGAAACTTGCTGTAAAATTTCTCCCCCCTCCCCAGTTTTCTGTTTTCCTTTTGATCTTGGCTTCACTGGGTTTGTTTGTACAAACCCTTTTTAATTTAATGCAATCAAAATTATCCATTTTACAACCTTTAATGCCCTCTATCTCTTGTTTTTCTTCCCTTATCCATAGACCTGAAAGGTAAACTATTCCACACTTCCCTAGTCTGCTTATGTTATAGCCCTTTGTGTCTAAATCATGTACCCATTTTGACTTTACCTTGATATGTGGTATGAGATGTTGGCCTATTTCTCATTTTTGCCAAACTGCTTTGTAGTTTTCCTAGCTATATTTGCCAAATGAGTTCTTTTCCCCAAAACTGAGATTTTTACATTTATCAAATATTAGCTTGTTCTGGTTATTTACTACTGTGTATTATGTACCTAATCTATTTCACTGATCCACCACTCTATTTTTTAACCAATATCAGATTGTTTTGACGATTACTGCTTTGTAATACAATTTGAGATCTGGTGCTAGGCCACCTTCCTTTACATTTTCCCCCCATTGATTCCCTTTATATTCTTGACCTTTTGTTCTTCCAAATGCATTTTGTTATTTCTTTTTCTAGCTTGATAAAAGAATATTTTAGTAGTTTGATTGTTGTTTGCCCTTAGTTCTTGAAGAGCACCATGACATCAAGAAGGTGATTTCATGACTTGCAAGTGAATTGGATTTAAGTGAGGGGGGGCTATGCAAAGTTACCAGCCTCATTCTCTCCTCTGGATCCATCTGGGTCCAGTGGCAAGGTATAGATCAAGACAACTGGAGATGGCCTTGAATGCAATAGGAAATCTTGGCCATTTTAAGCCAAGCTCTTTCCCACATCTCAATTTAACTGAGGCAATCCCCATTCAGTGATTAATACTAGGTAATAAAGAGTCAAATAATGACCTTTTTTATGTGGTCAAAACAACAACAACCTCCCCAAAAAACAAACAAACAAAATCAATATGAGAAGGGAAGACTCTTAGGGTTTTTGGCCAAAACAGAAACAAATGTGATTTACACTCTGAGCCACCAAGCCCAAACAATGACCAAATGAGGATTGTTCTGGGACCTGTTGTTGGCCAATGAGAGCCAGAGTGACTTTGGTTTAAGGAATGGTCCTTAAAAAAAGAAATCTAGCCCATGAACCCTAAGATATCTTGTGAGATTACAGAGATCAAAGTTTATATATCTTTGGACAGAGCACCTACAGGTAAGAGTATGATTTCCTTTGTGGTCAGAGGGAGAGGAGGGAGATGAGGGAGGGAGAACAGGAAGGAATGATGTAGTCTGATTGGTATGGCACTGAGTTAACTAATTAATTAATAAGTAAATTAATTTAAGTAGAATTGTCACTTTATTACATTGCCTTGGCCTACCCATGAATAATTAATATTTCTCTAGTTGTTCAGATCTGATTTTATTTGTGTTAAAAGTGTTTTGTAATTGTCATATAATCCCTGGGTTTGTCTTGGCAGCTACACTCCCAAATATTTTATATTGTCTATGGTTATTTTAAATGGAATTTCTCTTTCTTCTCTTGCTTCTGGGCTTTTTGGTAGTATATAGAAATGTTGATAATATATATTCTGCAACTTTGCTGAAGTTGTTAATTATTTCAACTAGCTTTTTAGTTAATTCTCTAGGATTCTCTAAGTATACCAACAGAGCATCTGTAAAAAGTGATAGTTTTGTCTCCTTATTGTCTATTCTAATTCCTTCAACTTCTTTTTCTTCTGTTATTGCTATAACTAGCTTTACTAGTACAATATCGAATAACAGTGGTGATAATGGGCATCCTTGCTTCACCTCTGATCTTATTGAGAAAGGTCTAGCTTATCCTTATTACAAATAATGCTTGCTGATGGTCTTATTTTTTTTCCAAATTAAAAAAAAAACATTTTCATTTAAAATTTTGAGTTTCAAATTCAATCATTCCCTGAGATGGCAAGCAATCAGGTATAGATTATATATGTGCAATCATGTAAAAACATTTCCATATTAGTCATCTTGTAGAAGAAGACGTGAATAAAATTTAAAAATGAAATAAAGGGGGTGGGTAGGTGGTGCAGAGACTAGAGCACTGGCCCTGGAGTCAGGAGGATCTGAGTTCAAATCCGGCCTCAGACACTTAACACAAAAACTAGCCTGTGACCTTGGACAAGTCACTTAACCTCAATTACCCTGCCTTCCCCCTCCAAAAAAAAAAAAGCAAAAAAAATGAAATAAAGAAAGGGAAAAATAGAATGTTTCAGTCTGTAATCAATCAACATCAGTTCTTTCTCTGGAGGCAGATAGTATTCTTTGTCAGTAGTTTTGCTGATGGTTTTAAATACTACTTCTCATTTTAAGGAAGACTATTTATTCCTATACTTTCTAAGGTTTTTAACACAGGAATGAGTGTTGTATTTTGTCAAAAGCCTTTTCTGCATCTATTTAGATAATTATATGATTCTTGTTGTTTTGTTATTGATATAGTTAATTATCTTGATAGTTTTCTTACTATTGAATCAGTCCTACATTCCTGGTAGAAATCCTACCTGGTCATAGTGTGTGATCTTTGTGATATATTGCTGTATTCTTTTGGCTAGTATTTTATTTAAATTTTTGCTTCAGTATTCATTAGGGAAATTGTTCTATAGTTCTCTTTCTCTGTTTTTGCTCTTTTTTGCTTTTTTATTTTAGGCATCAGCACCATATTTGTGCTGTTAAAGAAATTTGGTTGTACTCCTTTGTTGCCTATTTACCCAAACAAACAAACATTGCCTATACTATTGAAACTAATTGTTTTTAAATGCTTGGTAGAATTCACTCGGTGAACAAGGTGGCATAGTGGAGGGAGTACTGGGCCTGGAATTTCAACTTTCTGAATTCAAATCTGACCTCAAACACTAGCTTTCAGATCCTGGGCAAATCACTTACTGCTGTTTGCCTCATTTTCTCATATGTAAAATGAGTTGGAGAAACAAATGGCAACCACTTAAGTATTTTTGCTAAGAAAACTCCAAATGAGATCATGAAAAGTTGGACATGATTGGAATGACCAAAGAACAACAGTAACAGAATTCACTTGTGAATACATTTAAACCTGAGGATTTTTTCTTAGAAAGCTTATTGATAGCTTGTTCAATTTCTTTTTCTAGGATAGGGTTATTTAAGTATTATATTTACTCTTCTGTTAATCTGGACAACTGATATTTTTGTAAATATTCATCCATTTTACTTTAATTATTGCTTTAATTTCATCTTCATTGGTGGTGCATTCACCCTTTTTGTTTTTGATACTGGCAATTTGGTTTTTTTCTTTCAAACAAATTAACCATTAGTTTATTTATTTTATTGTTTTTTCATAAAATCAGTTCCTAGTTTTATTAGTTCAGTGGGTTTCTTAATTTCAGTTTGATTTTCAGGGTTTCCAATTTGACATTTAATTGGGGATTTATAATTTGTTCTTTTTCTAGGTTTTTTTTTTTTTTGTTACATGCCCGGTTCATTGATCTGCTCCTTCTCTATTTTATTGATGTAAACATTTAGAAATATAAATTTTCCCCTAAGTACTTCTTTGACTGGATCCCATAAATTTATATATGTTGCCTAATTATTGTCATTTTAAAAAATGAAATTATTATTTCTATAATTTATTTTTTGACTCATTCATTCTGTAGGGTTAGATTAGTTTTTAATTAATTTTTAATCTACGGTTTCATGGCTTTTTATTAAATGTAATTTTTTATTACATTATGATCTGAAAAAGATGCATTTAATATTTCTCTTTTATCCGTGTTTAGTTGTGAGGTTTTTATACCCTAATACATGGTCAGTTTTTGTGAAGGTACCATTTACCACTGAGAAAAAGGTATATTCCTTTCTATTCCTATTTAATTTTCTCCAGATGTGTACCATATCTAACTTTTCTAAGATTCTAGTCATCTCTTTAGCTTCTTGCTTAATTTTTGGTTAGATTTATCAAGTTCTGAGTGGAGAAAGTTAAGGTTCCCCACTAGTATAATTTTGCTGTTTATTTCCTCCTATAACTCAATTAACTTAACCTTTAAGAATTTGGATGCTATGCCATTTGGTGCATATATGTCTTATATTGATATCACTTCATTGTCTATTGCACCTTTTATAGCAAAATATAATTTCTTTGCTTATTTTTTTTAATTAGATCTATTTTTGTTTTTGCCTTGTTTGAGATCAGGATTGCTATTCTTGCTTTTTAAAAATTTCAGCTGAAGCATAATAGAGTCTGCATCAGCCTCTTACCTTTATTCTGTGGGAATCTCTGTGCTTCAAGTGTATTTCTTGTAAACAACATATTGTCAAATTGTGATTTTTTATCCACTCTGCTTTTGTTTTGTGGGTGAATCCATCCCATTTATATTCATCATTATGATTACTGCATATTTCCCTCCATCCTACTTTTCCCTTGTGTATCCTTCTCTTACCTTTCACTTTATCACTCCACAAAAGTGTTTTGCTTCTGACCACCATCTCCCCCAATTTGTCCTCCCTTCTATCACCCTCGCTCCTTTTATTCCTGTCTCCTCCTTCTTCCCAGTAGGGTAAGATGAAATTCTATACCCAACTGAGTATATGTTATACACTCTTTCAGCCAATTCTGATGAAATTAAGGTTCAAGTATTGCCTACCCTTCCTCCATCCTCCCATCTTCCCCTCCACTCTAAAAGCTCTTTTGCACTTCTTTTATTTGAGATAACTTACCCCATTCTACCTCTCCCTTCCCTTTTCTTCAAGTGCATCCCTTTTTCTCACTCCTTAATTTTTCTTTTTAAAATATCATCTCATCACAGTCAACTTTTACTTGTACCTTCTATGTATACTTTCTATGGTCAGGTTCTTTTTTTGTTTGCTAATTTTTCAATCAATTTCTTGACTTTTAACTTTATGCTTCCAGGGTGGAGGGGGCATTGTCCCAAGCTTCAGGTTTTTCTTGCTGTTTTCAGAGGGAGCTCTGGAGGGCCTGTAAGTTTTGGGTTCTTCCAAAGTGATGTGGTACGAGGTGAGGTGTGGTCACTGCTCTCCTGGCTTGTGCTCTGGTTTGTAGGTGACTACAAGCTCTCTTTTCCTCCCTGGAATTGTGACCAGGGTCCCTAGTCCCCCATGGTTGAAAGTGCTAGTGCTCCTCTTTATTCTGGGACTGTGACCTAGAATTGTGAATGGGCAATGCAACAGAGTCCTGTTCCTGGTGCCAGCAAAAGGTATCTCTTTCTGACCAGTTATCTGACCGTCTCACCATCGGTGGACTGCAAGCTCCAAAAATTGCCACTGACAAGACCTGTTGCTGGCTTGCTGGGGTGCAGGCTGCATTGTGTTCTGCTTCTACTCTTACCCAGTTAAGATAGACCTTTACTGTTGGAATTCTAAATTGCCTTGGGTTAGAAATTTGCTTAACACCATCATTTTCTTGGTTCTGCCACTCAAGAATTTGTTTTGAGGTATTATTTTAAAGTTGTTTGAAGGGTTATTTGGGAGAGCTCAGATGAGCTTATCTTTTCCTCAACCATCTTAGGCTTTCCCTTGGACTAACATTTGAGGGAGAATGAATGCATAGACTTTGAGTTCAATCTCTCCAGGCAACATTAAGAAAACGATGAAGAAAAACAACAGAAAACAAATTTAGTTTTTTAATTTTTATTTATTTTTACAACAAATATGCCTTGAATGAAATAAAAACATTGCAGAATGATCAAGAAACAAAATCTCTAAATAGGTTGAGTTTTTCTCATCTCCCAAGGAGAGGAACCATTTTCCCCACTCTTTCCCATCACCTTTATCTGAGATCCTCTCTCCTTTGTAGCTAAACTCATTTTCTCTCTCTGACTCATCTCATAGGTTGGGTGTTTCATCTCAGGGTCCAGAGAAGTAAGGAGATTACTGAAGGGAACTCTGAGATTTATTTGTCTTCTCTGTCTCTTTGTTAGGAGGGAAGGAAACAAACATTAAGTGCTGACTATGTGCTAAGTGCTTTACAATATTATCTGGTTTGATCTCTATATGTAATTTTAAAATTATATATATATATATATGCATATATATTTTGATAATCATTAAATATCGTATTTTGGTCAAAGTCTGGATTAATCAATGAGACTGTCTTGTCTCATTTTAAAAAGGCTCCTTTTCTGTCTCAGCCCCTCCAGAGACTAAAAAAGGATTTAAAACAAGCACCCTGAGATCTTAAATTCCAAATAGATCCAGCTTTGTCTCTGAGAATACCTCTTCTTATGTCAACAAAGTCAGAATGGGAGCACAATGGGCTTACTTTATGGCCCTTGAGGACAAGACCCTCAACTCACGGCATTAATTTGAGTAATGGGACTTTTTCTTATCTTAATATTTTCTGGGCATATACCATGTTATGGAATGTTAATGGTAAAGAAAACAGATATCCTGGATCATAATTTCAACTAACACTTTGTTTTATTGTATTTGCCACTTATTCAATTAAGAAAATTTATTTCTCATACATCATTAAACCATTATGGGATCATACATTTGTGTGACTCAGCCACCCTGGATTGGGGTGGTCCTAAAGTGTACTTATGCTCTCTAGTCCCTTTGTTCATCAGTCAGGACTCTAGTCCTGTACTCCTTGTACAAGTAATGCTGGCCGTAAGGGAATAACAAATAAGTGTTACAATTTTATATTTCCATTTGTCTTTCTCCTTTAACCAAACCTTTTCTAGAGGTCAACAATTTTGATCTGGACAATATGCTATTATCACCCGTTATCAGAGTACCTGAAATCACAGGGAACTACTGCATATTAGTCATAGCTCCTGGGACTTCTCTCAGGTTCTAACTATAGCAGTTGCTATGATATAGTCTTTGACTCTACTCTTTATGGGTAGAATCCTAGAGTCTAGGGTTTATGTGGTTTATTCAATCAGATCATGTGGCTTTGCTTCTGTATTACTTAGAGAAACTTTTCCATCTCATCTCTGGTGCATTTTGAGGTTATTTACACAAGCATAGTTATACACTTCACTTTAGATTCTTAGGAGTAACTAAAAACAAAAAACAACAACACATCCAAAGGGAGTGTTTCTCAGATGTCTTGATCCTCATATTAGGAAATCATCCCCCTCCACTCCCACCCCAGACACCAGTGGCAGGCAGTTCTCAGTCTTTCCCAGAGGGGATCCAGAAATGTTCCAGCCATTTCACTCTGTGGTAAATCAGTGTCTAGTCCATAGTTGTGGAAGTCCATAGTATAGAAACTTGAATATATCTGTTGGTCTCTTCTGAGGTGGCATTAACTCCATGACCAGACTTGTGTCCAGGAGCAGTCTCCTGTTCAGATGTCAGTAGTCCCTGTTTCTCAAACTGCAGTGTTAGCAGGCACATTTATTTATGTAGCACAGGCTCCCTCAACCCCCACTGGCACTGATAGGTTGGATTCCTAGAGGGAAACTGTGCCTCTCCCCTTGTGGTTTTAGAGGTAACCATGAGGGATTGAGCATTTTCTAATACTTTCAAGCCCACATCAGCTGTGTTCCACAATATCCTTTAATCAATAATTATATCCTTATTAACTAATTAACATCAGATAGCTTTTAGAGAGGGAAATTTACTGAGAAGGTAGAGTAAGGAACCAAGTACAACAACATCCCTCAAATTAGAAGGCACACTCTCCCTTATGTAGTCCACTTAGTCCCTGGGAAGAATGGACTCAAAATTAGTGTGACTGCTCCTCCCCCCTTTCCTAAGAGGCTCTGGTAGTCCTTTTGTGCCCTTCAAGGAGTCCCCACCAAGTTAATTTCTGAGTGTAGCAGAGCTGATCGATGGTTCACCCCTTGCTTACAAGATGTGGTATCTTGGCTCCTTGGTCAATTCACTAAACATTAATACTTTTGTGGGAACACAGCTTCAGCTCAGCAGCCAATTAAAAAGCCTTTTGTCACTATGCAGCAAGACTACAGGAAATAGAGTATGTGTACTAATTCTCTGGGGGGTGGTCTTACGCCACCCTCCAGAAGTTGCTTCATGTCCAGGTACCAGTAGTTTCTGCTTCTCGAATGCTAGTGTTAGCAGGCATACTTATTTATATTGCACAGGCTCTGGGATCCTTCTCCCAACCCCTATTTGCATTGGCAGTCCATATTCCTAGAGTGAAGCTGGCTATGTCTCCCCTTGTTTTTTGGGAGGTAACCCTGAGGGTTTGGAAATTTTATAATATTATCACTCTTAAGCCCCCATCAGATATGTTCCACCAATTTTGCATGTTTGGAATCAGGCTCCCTAAGTCTCCACATGGGTTGCCACCAAGCAGGGCATACTGCACATACTCTAAGAACTGGGTCCTCATTGGCCAGTCTTCTTATGTTTAATTTGTATCTCTGACTTGGTAGCACTAGGTATATTTTCAGGCTACAAGTGAAAAATCTGGCTACTAGAGGCACTAGGCACTGAATTCTGAAGCATGCTGCTTTCCTCCCCCCTTCTATCTTCCTCTTCCTTTGAAATTCTTTGTCTTGCTTGTGTATTTGTCCCTTGCATGACCTGTGAGAATCCCTGGAGCTATGTAGATGAAGCCAATGTGCTACAGAGATATAAATCTCTTGTGATTTGACTACACAAAAAATTTCCTATTACTTCTATAGGCAGCAAAGTCCCCTACATTCATTTACTCCGTGAGGCAAAGAACTGTCTGTAAGGTATAGTTATTGGGGTGATTATCCTAGGCTCCCTCCTTTAGAGAACTGTGGCCCTCTTGCTATGATTAGAATCACCTCTATATAACTGAGACTTGTTTCTAAAATGTTTCATCACTAGGCTTGACCTGCATGTTCTATTTAGTCTCAACAATGCTTCAGGCTTTCATGAAATCAGGTTTAGAAAGGGCTGCCCCTGCATCCTAATGCAGACTTATTAGAATTCCATCAGTATTTACTTTGTATAGGACTTTGGAGTTGGTTGTTTTTTCTGGTGGAGGCTCCACTTTCTATAGGAGAACCAAGTGTAGAAATGTGGCCTCAGCATTCCTCCATTAGAACTATACTTTTCTCCTTCAGTCCTCCCCTCTCTTCCCCCCTCCCGTGCTACTTTCCCTTCCCTTTTCCTTTACTTTCTGTTGGTTTTCTCTTGGGCTCATTGCTCTCTTCATTGCTCTAATTTTTTAGTTCCTTTCCTTCCAGTGAAAGTAGACGTTGTCAGAGACGGAAGGTTGCTTCTTGCTCCTTGGAGCTCCTGCCTTGTTTTAGCGGACTGGATAGCTGTGAGTTCTGGGATGGATGAAATAACAAACCTTATCATTTTGTGTCATTCTTAATTCCCTCCTTACATTTTGATTTCACAGGACCATGGGATAATTCCCGTTCTCATTTTCATGAGTTCAGATTTGACCCTGGGGCAAATTATTTAATCCTGTTTGCCTCAGTTTCCTTATCCATAAAAGGTGCCGGAGAAGGAAATGGTAAACCACTCCAGTATTGTTCAAGAAAACCCCAAAATGGGGTCGTGAGTCAAATGCAACTCAACAGATATGATAATAAAATCTCCTTGGTGACATTCAGCCTCCTTACTTTGATCCTGGTCTTTCTAATGCTCAGGCTCATTTCCCTAGCGTGGACCTTTAATGACCTTTTAGCTCAATTTTTCTGAGTATTTCCTTTGACCCATTTTTTTTTGACAAAAATATGGCAACTGAGGTTCCATCCCATGTTGGTTGTAAAGTAACCGGGAGGAAATTCCTATTCCATATCCCCATCCCATAGCAAGCCAGGCAGAGAGGTGGCGACGGTCATAGTGGTGACCATCCAGTCAAGGAGTTCGCACCAAGGTATTATTTATACTTCACTTTTTTCACTGTGTTCTTACAGTGTGGTCTCTGAGTGCAATAGCAGGTTCATTTTGAAAGCATTTTGGGAGGGGGATGTACATGTTCTCTCACCCATTGTGACTTCAAATGTACAAGTCTTTTCCTGTACTGTTTCCAAATCAGTTTGTCTCTCCCACAGTGCTGACTTTTTTTTTTAATCTGGGAGCAACAGATGCTCCTGTTCAGCTGATGAAAATCGAGGATAAAAATAAAGAGGAGAATGAATCTTAAACCAAAGAAGAGGATGCCTTACTTTCCTCTTGGCCTCCAATCCCTGCTGGACCCATTCTATAATGAAAATTTTCCCTGTGTGTCTGAGAAAGGGAATAAGTAATTCAACTTCCTTCTTCTTAGTAAACCCCACTCTTGGTAAGCCATTGCCTGTCTGCCTGGCTCTGTTCCTCCCCACCTACCCCCCACTCCCAGCAAACCCACCCACACCAGTAATGCAGTGTTTTCTTTTGTCTCTGGGGCTCGAATTTCCATCTGGAGCCCTGGGTTCTGCTCTGTTCTCCTCTCCCTCCCACCTTGCACCAACTCCCTCCTAGCCTCACAGGATGATCACTGAGCTCTTGTTCTGATCAATCCAGGATCCCTCCTGGTGACCGTGAACCTGATCTTGCCACAGGCCTCACAAACACAGCTGCTCAGCTCAGAGATAAGGTTTGGTTTGTCAGCAGAATCAAAGAGAAAGCACTTCTGTTTGTGTGTGTGTGTGTGTGTGTGTGTGTGTGTGTGTGTTTCTGGACGTACATTTCTCTGTCCAACAACACTGAGCTTTGTTTTCTCATCTGTAAAAAAAAAAAATGAGAAAACTTGATACCATGATCTCCAGCTGATACAAAGTATAGAAGAATAGAGAATGGAAGAAAGCCTGTTGCATGCTTGGTACATATTCCTTTGTGATGCCTTATTTGTGTACAGCAGAGGACAGAGCTTAGGACTCTTCATAGGGAGAGAGGACAGGGACCATTTGGAGATTCTATGTAATGTCAAAGATGTTCAGAGAACATCCAACAGTAGCCCTCCCTCAACACTCACCTTAAGTCCCTCCTCTCAGGCTCCATTATGAATCCAATCTCTTAAATCTGCCATAAGTCTTATATTCTCTCCATCCTCCCAGAGAATAACTAACCCAGTCTATCTCTCCTCCTTATCCTTTCATCTCTTCTGCCAAGACAATGTCTGGCTCCTACTTTCTGCCTCCTGGGAGGTTTGGCAATTAGTCTTAGCAGCTAGTGGCTCTATTCTATGTCCATACTTAATGGTAAGGCATCAAAGTTGAACCTGGGGGAGGACTCTTCAAATTCCCGGGTACTGCTGTCTTAATACTAAGCAGATTTGATTTTTCTCAAATGATATCAACTCAAAATGTCTAAGAAAGCCTGGATCCAGGCAGCAGTCATTCTTCTCTGCACACCTATGTGGATCTGCATGATCAGCAGACACTTAGCACTAGGCTATAAACTCTTCAGTAAAATGGGCCCAGACTAAATAAAACTGTCTTGTAGGACCAGAATGAATAAAACATGCCAATCACTGAATCCCCACCTGCCCTCAACTATCAGAAGGATAGTAATTCATTTTTTTCCTATTTCCTTAAAATTTTTTTTTGCTATCTTCATTTCTAAATATATTTCTGCCACACCCAGCAAGGTATCCCTTGTAACAAAGAAAAGGAATGAGGAAAAAAAAATAGTTTAGAAAAACTGATCAACACAGCAAGAGAGTCTGGTAACATAGGGCACTTTTCCAGAGGACCTTTCCCCACTAACCTCACTTTCATCACTCCAATACACTAGCAGTATGTAGAGGTGGAAGAAAAGATTTTTTTTTAATATAAGAAACCCCAAATTCCCAGTTCCCCCTTCCTAGTATTCAATTTCTACCTCTTCTGTGATGCTCAGTGACTGAAGCAAGTGCTATTACACTGGACGAACAAAAAAGTGAGGAGGTGTGGGTGAGTCAGAAGAAAGATTAGCCTGCAAACCTCTCATCTCATTCCAGCCATTCATTTTTAGCTGACTGGCTCCTGAGATTAGGGATTTTCATTTAAAATTTAATCCTCTGTAGGGACAAAAATAAAAAATATGCCTGAAATGGAGCGTGAGTTTCTGATTTTGGCAGGTGCTGTCCCTCCTAAGTTCTACCCCTTGGGTAAAATATCACAAAGATGTACATATTCATATACATAAAAGCAGCTGGGTGGTACTGGGTATAGAATACTGGTCCTGGAGTCAGAACACCTGAATTTAAATATGGTCTCAGAAACTTACTAACTGGGCAAATCACTTAATTTCTGTTTGCCTCACATGTTAAATGGGGATAATAACATCGTCTACCTCACTGGGTTATTATGAGGATCAAATGAGAAAATATTTATAAAGTGCTTAGCACACAGTAGGTATTTAATAAATATTTATTTCATGTACCCAAGTACATATATTAAACATCCTTCCACTTCTCATCTAGGAATTAATTACTTTTTAAAAATTAATTTTATTGATGCTTTTTGTTTTTACATTAGTCAGTTCTGGAAATACAGAATGATAAGGGACATTACAAACTTGGAGTCACAGGATTGCCTGAATCCTGACTCTTTCACATACTATTGCTGTGATCTTGGGTAATTAATCAATTAATCAAATAATAAACCTTTGTTAAGCACCTATTATAGACTGAGTTCTGTACTGGTCCATGGAATCACAAGACAAAAACAAATTAGTGTTGCCATCAAGAGTCTTGTATAATATTGGGGGAAACAACACATATAAATACACGAAGATACCAAATAAATATAACGTAACTTTGTAGGGAGAGGCACAAGCAATTGGGGTATCTGGAAAGGCCTCATGTTGGAGGCAGTGTTTGAGTGGGGCTTTGAAGGAATCTAGGGACAGTAAGAACCTTAAATAAGAGAGGAATTCATTTCACATATGGGTGTTAGCCTTTGTTGGAAACAGGAGATGAGATGTAGTTTATGAGAAGCAGGTAAAGGTGATCTGGGCTGGGTAATAGAGTGAATGACAGAGAGAAATGTGTATAAGCCTCTGAAATCTGGCTTCCAATCTCATCGTTTGAAACTTCCTTCTCCAAAGATACCAATAATATGAATGTACATGTATAGCCTATATCAAATTGCTTGCCATTGTGGGGACAGGTTAGGGAAGGGAGAGGAAAAAATTTTTGCAACTCAAAATCTTGTAAAAGTGAATGTTGAAAACTATTTATACATGTAATCAGAAAAATAAAATACTATTACATGGGAAAAAGATAGAATGATAAAATATTATGATCAAGTAGAGTAATTTTAGAGTTTGTAAATTTGGAAGTAGAACATTTATGGATTATTGAAAGATAAAAAAATGTTGTTTTTTACATGTAAGTAGGAAATAAGATATATTTAGGCACTGGGGTATAGAAATCCATCTTGCCCTACTATAAAGTTAGGGGGTTGATAAGAACAGATTGGGGGGAGGGGTATTTAGTAGGCTCAGTATCTTGGGGTGGGGGTTAGGGGAGAAATGGGAAGAAAATTTGTAACTTAAAATCTTGTGGAAATGAGTGTTGAAAACTAAAAATAAATACATAAATAAAAATTAAAAGAAAGATAAAAAATATGACCACCCCTATGGGTAGTTGAGGTGGAGTGGAGGAGTAAGTCATGGGAACTGAATAGACTGAGGAATTTGTAAAAATATATCTCAAAGCCCCCAAGTAGGAGCCCAGGAGCTGAGATGGAAGGGACTGGAAACGGAACTCACTGAGAGGAAGGACACTATCCTGAGCATAGTCAGATAACAATCACTAGGATTTGAACTGGGTAATAAATTGGAGAATATGAACCTAAAACAAGGAGTGGCTGCTTACTGATGGCGGGAGAGGGAAAGTCTGGAAGTGACAGTTCTGAACAAGGAGTATTCGGACTCTCCCATCTGGACTGGTGAGTTGGAGGCATGAAAGTATAGCCAGAACTGGAAAGGGTGGTGAGGGAAGTGTTATGATCAGGAGGAAGCCAGGCCTCAGTGAATACCAGAAGATGGCAGGAGAAAAGGAAAGGTTAAGATGAAAGGAAGTCGGTCAGTTATGGAGCAGGCATTTCAAGGAGGCACAGGTGAATGAGTGGGTAGAGCTGAAGTGGTTCATTGATGACAGGGGTAAGACTGGAGTGAATATGAGTAAAGGAGCAGCCAGTTGGAGTTGAGGAGCAGGACGTGCACATCAGAAGCTGGAAGGGGTGGAAGGAGAGGAGGGTGTTCAGAATTATTAATATAGTAGAAGGGGGTGGTGGTATGCTGACCAATTCAAGAGGGAAAGACCTTTCATCAAAATTTGGAAAATCTTCCCAAAGTTCACTAAACCATGCATGAGTTGCACCAAAAATTCCACATAACTCATCTATGAGGAAACAGCTGAGAAAGAGATGGCAAGTATGGGCTTACATTTAGGGAGGGTTCCTTTGTCATCTGCTGAATAAGGTCAGATTGGGGAAGGAGATTTTCTTTTTAGCTGGTAAGGGTCAGTCTAGCCTTATGTGTATCTCTGGGGCACATATTTGCAAATGGCCTCATCGAAATGGTCACAGATTCTTTGTGTTATTATTCCCATCTCTTTTTCCCATATTTCACAGGGTTCTTGATTAAAAAAAATTGTAAACATGCTACTTGCATACATGCTTGCACTTGTATTGTGCGCGTGTGCACACACACACACACACACACACACACACACACACTGAAATGTGTCCTTCCATCATTGGTCACTTAGCAAGTTGTTTTGTAAGCATCCTAGTAGAAGTGGACTCTGGGTGATTTATGGGATAACTTCAGTGGATGTCACCACTCTATTGTTGCTAAGGCCCTTCTTCAGATATCACTTCATATACTAACCAAATAGCATGGGTGGGAGCAGACTCCAAATTGGGGCTTTATCTAATATGAAAGTACCTTATTGATCTAAATCTTAAACTGAGGTGAAACCCGAAAAATGCAGCCTGGTGTAGTATCAGTCCAATGTGGGTTGCTGTTCCTACCCAACTCTAGTTTTCCTACTACCCCGATTCTCCTCCTGCTGTCCTTTCCTCTGGCTGTTATTTTCAAGCGCTATTGGCTGTCCTCTTTGTGCTTCTGAGTTTAACCATACCTTTAACCTCTGATATACCACATACTGCTCTGAATCCTGATGCAAGGAACAGGAGACTAGCCCCTGTCCTCAAGGAGTGATCACATACATGTTGGTATGTTTCCTAGTTACTCTCATGGAAATGTGACTTTTGTTCTGCATAACCTTTCTTCAACCTTTGAGAAAAGCTTGCATTTCTTCAAGAGTACATTCACGTATTTTCCTTTAGCTACACACTCCCTCTCCTATTTCTTTTGAATACCAACTCTTTCAGGAACACATTAATGACTACCTCCCCATATTTTACAATTAATCCCTTTTTTCTCTGTCTCTGTCTCTCCCTCTCTCCTGTTGCCCTAGGACTACTGTGCTTGTCTCTCATTTAGAATATACCTCAACAAGTTTAGACCCAGTTAACTACAAAGTCTTTTTCAAGCTCCAAACATGTCATGTGACATATTCTTCTACAGTGGACATGTTCTAAAAGTCATCTTTCCAAAATACATCCCTTGATGAGTTTATACACTTAAATTCTTATAGATATAGTTCAGTTCCCACTAGGAAATGTGGAATGGTTCACACAAAATATTTTAAATTATTCATTTGCTTTCAGATATTTTTTCATTTTTTAGTTAGTAAAGCTTGTTTTGAGATAAGAGCACATCTTCCAACCATACCTGCAAAGTACTTTCCCTGTAAAGTTAAGTTAAATCATCCATCTATTATCATGATTCTGACAAACAGAACTCACCACTTGTCACATTCTATTTTAATAGTTTGTAGATTACTATAGAAAAGAGTATGCTTTTAACTTAATGACTTGGTATAAATTCAGTTTAACGAAAGTGTTACTCTGTGCCTACTATGTGCATTGTTAGGTGGTGGAGATAAAAAGAAAAAAAAATAGTTTCTACCTTCAAATAGTTTACATTATGTAAGGAGGAAACATATACACATATAAATCAACATGGGAGTGTGCACAAAATAGCAAAAAGTCATTGGAAGAGGTAGAGGAGCTAATAAATGGAGGGCTCAGGGAAGGGTGTCACCTGAGTTAAGGATCCTACAAAGCCAAGATAAGGAGGAAGTGCCTTCCAGTCATGGAGGACCACATACAAAAGTACCAAGTCAGGAAATAAAATCTCCCTAGGGAACAGCTAGCAGGATAGTTTGACTGGAATAGAGAGCACACTAAAGGGAATAATATATGACTGACATAGTAGCCAGGTTGGATAGGAACCATTTTGCAATGGATGTCTAGCATATGGAGAAACCACTTCACCTTTCTTTTTACTTTTTAACTTTTTTTTTTTTTCAAAGCAATTGGGGTTAAGTAACTTGCTCAGGGTTACACGGCTAGTCATTATTTATGTGTGGGTGCTCATTTTCTGAGGCCGGATTCGATCTCGGGTCATCCCAACTCCGAGGCCGGCGCTCTTACTCACTGTGCCACCTAGCCGCCCCCCACTTCACCTTTCTTAGATGGTATCTTTCCATGATACTGGAGAGATGGTTTCCAGAAGA
Organism: Gymnobelideus leadbeateri; assembly: GCA_011680675.1. Classification (NCBI taxonomy): domain Eukaryota; kingdom Metazoa; phylum Chordata; class Mammalia; order Diprotodontia; family Petauridae; genus Gymnobelideus; species Gymnobelideus leadbeateri. Next base: position 384,280 of record WOXC01003786.1, on the reverse strand, counting down.
ACTGTAATATGGTATTGCTTCCTTTCAGAAGTGTCCTGGGGATTTTGTGGAGCATGTGTCAATATTTTCTAACTGGTTCTGGTTGGCTAACATTGGGCTTGGAGCAGTCTTTTCAAATGGCTGTATAGCTAGAACTTTTGGTGTCTTCAAAATGGCCTGTAACAACCATATTCTCTGTGCTTTATTCGTGTCTGGGGAAGCACAGATCATGCTTTACTCATGGCATCTGTGCTAAGTCTTTGGCTTTTTTCATTTGTCCTGTTCCAGTTATAAGAATGGAATCTGTGAGCCACAGGAATCTGGGAATCAGAGTCCAGACCATCTGGAGCAGCACCGATGCCCCTGAGGAGTAAGGAGAGGCCTTTGAGAGGAGGAGGACTCATTAGGTAGCAAAGTTGATGTTGGACATGAACCCGGTAGGACCAATGCTATGTAGTAACTGAGTTAATTCTACTCCTACAAGCCTAACTCTTACCTCCTTAATAAGCCTATCCCCTTTCCCCCCCACCCCCCTGAGCCAAATGTAGTGTAGAGAAGAGTATACCTGGGAGGAATTGGGGAAAATTTTTGTACATGTGTTCTTGCTATATCTTTAAAGCAAATATCCCTTTGTAAAAGTTAATTGATGTTAAGTGATTAAATGGAATCGGGATGCTGATCACTAGACCCTAACAAATAGGGGGGACACTCCCAGTATGGGTTTGAGGTGATAGTATTAGAGTAAAGAGTAATACCAACCCCCTTATGATGCCTTAGAACCTTAAATGGGAGATCTAGCCTGCCTGGTTCTAAGAGAAGTGGGCCATAGTGTACACGTCCCATATATTATGGAGGTCTTAAATTGCCAGGCTGAAAATTTTGTATTTTATACTAGAGGCAAAAGTTGACACTGAAGTTTTTTGAATAGGAAGTGTCATGGTCATAGCTATGTTTTAGGAATATTAAGTTGAGCTATATGGAGGGTTTATTGGACAGAAAAGAGACTGGGAGGCAGGAAGAACAATTAGGAGACTAGTGCAAAAGTCCAGGTGAGAGGTGATGAGGGTCTGAACCCAGGTAGAGGTTGTGGGAGAGGAGTAAAAGGGGTAAATGTGAGGGAGCTTAATGGAAATAGGGCTGACAAGATCTGGCAAATAATTGGATCCTAGGTTTGTAGATTTGGAGCTGGAAGAGACCTTGCATTGAGAGAACTAAGACAGAGAGATTAAGCCCAGGGTCACACAGCTAGTAGATGTCTGAAGATGTCAGCAATGTCTCCTTCAGCAATGTGAACCTTGGTGACTGGAGAGATCGTGGTCCCCTCAACAAAAATGGAGAAGTTTGAAGGAGGGATTAATTTTAGAGGAAGTAAAACAAGTTTCATTTTAGAGGTGTTGACTTTGAAATGCCTACTAAATGTTCTTTGAATTTGACCTGAATTTTGTTGATTGTTAGTGTTGCCTTTAATTATGTGGGTGTAGTAATAATTGTGTACACCATCTTTTTTACTCTGCTTTTGTTACTTTGCTCTACTTAATGCAAGTCTTCTCATGTTTCTCTTAATTCTTTCAATTTTTCATTATTTGTAGTAAGTACATATTTCTGTATTTTAATTTGCTTAGACATCTCAATTTGTAGATACACTTTGCTTCAAACTTTTAATTACAAATAATGCTTCTATGAATATTTTCATTTGTTTTTTTCTTCCCATCATTAGCCTGTGGTGGAACTAGAGAAAATGGGACCAAGCATTTCCCTCAGTTTATTGACAAAGACACCATGGCAGAGCTAGAATTTGAGCCCAAGACCTCTGGACTCCAAATTCAGTTCTTATTCCACTGTATCACATAGCCAGTCTCTCATTGGGGGAAAAAAGGCTATAAATAGTTTAATAACTTTTCTCGTACGGTTTCAAATAATTTTCACAAATAGATCTACCAGCATTGAATTAGTGCTTCAGTGTCCCAAACTTCTCTAATATTGGACTTTTGTATCTTTTATCATATCTGACCATTTGGAAGGTACCTCAAAGTTCTTTTACATTTCATTTTCTAGACCATTTGTAGTTTTTTAAACAATTGTTTAACTGTCTATTAATATACTATATTATTTCTTTAGAAAGCTCCATTCTCTTTTACATTTATTTAACATTTTTAAAACATCTTTTAGCATTTGTTAAAGGTAACTAGGTTTTAATCTTTTTGATTTGTATCACTTATAGATTTTTAGATGTCAGATCTATTTGAGTAACAGGGCCTTTGGAGCATGCTTAGCTTGCATAAGATTGGAAGTACTCCTCAAAGGATTTGTCTGGGTATGCCCAGACAGTCCAATATAAAGGCATTCTCTCTTTCCTATTACATGGTTGGGGGGAGGAGGGTTGTCTGCATAGCCTGAATAGGAAAGGCTGCATCTTGAAAACTGATGAGACTGAGATAGTATATCTCTTTCAGGCTCAGACTCTCCTGTCTTCTTTTCTGCTGAGTCTAGGGGGTGAATATAGCAAGAGTATCCTGAAATGGATTAGTGAAAAGTGAAGGACTTACTTCCTCTTTTCTCCCTCTTTTGCACCAGCTCCAAGAAATGCATCTGGGTGTGTTTTTTCTGTTCTGTGTCATTTGTCTTTTTTGGTTCCAGGTGTAGGTGGTGATCCCCCTCAGACCTGGAAGTTCAAGCCTTGGAGACTTTGAAGGCAGGATTCCACATAGGATCATACAATCAACCAGTCTGACATGGAAGCCTGGAAAAGCCAGAGCACCTGGGACTCAAATCTGAGGGGGTCTTGGATTTAGAACTGGGACTATGCTCTACAGGAACTGAGCTAAACTATGAACCTAATCCCTTTCCTCTCCTCAGAAACTGAGGTAGTATTGTGGGGGGTGGGTATTGTGCCTCCTGTGTGTTAAGGAGTGAGTTTGTACATTTGAGATTATACTTTTGAAGTAAATATTTCTTTGTAAAAGTTAATCCTAGTATTAGTGATTAATTGTAACTGGGGTGTAGGGGACTGCCCTTATACTTGGGGGAACATGATAAATGGGGGCCAGAGCTATTTGCTGAGAGCTGAGAATAGACCTCAACCCCCTTAAGGGTACTGGAAAACACTGGGGCAGCAAGAGGGGAGGAGTGGAATCTAACATCCTTGACCTCAGACAATGGAGACTAGGGTAGCCAGTGTTACATCTAATGCAAAGATTTATTTGATCAAAACTGAAAGATAGTCTGACAAAAAACAACTGTAGATCACCAGCTTATCCTCTACATGATAGTAAGTGTTCATTGGATAACTAATATAAAAAGTCACACCATAATATAGAGACCAAATTCTAATTAAGGCTTGCCAAGGCAACAAGTTCTATCCCTGGATTCATGCGTGTATGTGTGGATATATATATATATATATATATTTGTATAAATACATTTGTATAAATTTATACAAATATGCGTGCTCGAGCACGCACGCGCACACACACACACTGGTATATACATAAAGTTGTAAACCATACTTCTGTTGTGGTAGGCTCCTAGAATAAGCCATAAGGGCTTTAGATTTCTCCATTATACACTAAAAGTCTTCCAGGTATTTCTGGGGGCAGGATGCATCTTGAATCAAATAATCTTCGCAGAATTTAAGATATGTGTTTCCTATTTATTATCACATGAGGTCATTAAATCAAGCATCAAATATTAAGCACCAGTTACTAAGTTTTAAGCATTGTGCTAAGTGCAAGGGGATACAAATACAAAGAATGAAACAATCTCTTTGCAATGGGCTTAAATTCTAATGGGGTAGATAAAACTAGTACATAGAAAAGCATTGACAGTGTAAATAAAAAGTTAATAAATACATGGGTGTATTATATATTCCTGCATGCCCTTGTAGATATGTATTTCTATATACATATTTGTATAAACATATACATACACACAGATACAGATACAAAGTAGTAAAATATGAAGTAATTTTGGGGGGTGTGGGTACTAGCACTTGGAGGGGTCAAGAAGGGTAGAGTGCAGGAAACAGTGTGGGAACTGCATCTTAAAAGGAAAAGAGGGACTTTCTGAGTTGGAAGAGTTCGTTCCAGGCATGAGGGGAAGGGGAGAGTGTCCAAGGTAAAGTCAGAGAAAGGAGACATGAAATGTCATGAGAGATTAAAAGAGAAAGCCATTTTGGTTGACTTTCAGAGTGTGGGAGAAGAAACATTGTTCATTGAGATTGGAAAAATAGGTTTGGGAAAGGCTGTATAGGACTTTTTTAAAGCTAAACAGAAAAGCTATTTTAATCTAGAAGCAGTAGGAAGCTGGTTAAGTAGAGGAATCACATGGTCACATATAAGCTTAAGGAAAATTGCTTTTGTGGTCGTGGGTAGAATGTACTAGAGTGGTAAATGATTGAGGCAGGGATACCAATTAGGAGGCTATCACAGTAACACAGACAAGAGTCAATGAGGACCTTGGCCAGGGACTAAGGTGGTATCTGTGTAAGTGGAGAGATATAGGTATGAGAGATACTGCGAAGGTAGAAACAGCAAGATTTGGCAACTGATGTATATGTGAGATGAGGGAGAGTAAGAAGCCCAGGATAATGACAAAATTATGAGCTTGAGACATTGGAAAGAAGGTGGTGCTTTGGGCAGAAATAGAGATAGGTTTTTATTTTTATTTAACATTATTTATTTTCTTTCCTCCCTCCCTCCCCTCCCTCCATTTAAAAAGAAATCCATTATTACAAAAATCCATTATTACAAAAATGTATAGTTTGGTAAAACAAATTCCCAAATTGGCCAGGTTGAAGAATTTTGTCGAATTTTGCATCTTAAATTCATCACTTGTCTGTAGGGAGCAGAGTCCTTCATCAGTGGTAACCCAGAACCAAACACAATGTCCCACATGTGGTCCTTTCTGGGCACAGGAGTTCTGGGAACTTCTTCCTGGAAGTCATGTATCTCTTAATGTAGCCCAAAATTACATTAGCATTGTTTGGCTACCATACTTCAGTGTTGATTCATAGAGAGCTTTCAACCTGCTAGGTTTCACATTAAAAAAAAAAAAGTAAATTGCTATCTAACTATGCTTTGTCTATTTTGTACTTGTGAAATTGACTTTTTCAATGCAAGATTAAGACTTTACATTTATCCCTATTAAATTTAATCTTATTAGATTATTCAGCCCAATGTTCTAGGCTTTCAAGATCTTTTTTGATTCTGAATCTGTCATCCAATGTGTTAGCTATTCCTCCCAGCTCTGTGTCATCTGTAAATTTTGTAAGCTTGACATCTATGCCTTTATCTGAATAACGAATTTTGTCCTATGACTAATCATTAAAAGTAAACATTCATGAGTAGTATACATTGTATCTGGGCTAACAATTCTTTGAGGGAATCTATGATGGGGGGGGGTTGTTACTAGTTAAATAAAGAAGTTATTGGCTACTCTGCTTTTGGAAGAGAGAAAACTCTATCAGATAGATAACTGTGTAACTCAAATCCTCCAAGACAATCAACCAAACAAATCAATAAATAAACATATTTATTAAGTCCCAACTTGGAGAAACATCATATATACATGTAGGTATATACAAAACAGATACGGGATGGCTAGGTGATCCAGTGAATAGAGCGCTGGCCCTGGAGTCAGGAGGACCTGAGTTCAAATCCAGCCTCAGACACTTAACACTAACTAGTCATAACCTTGGGCAAGTCACTTAACCCCAATTGCCCTACCCTCACCCCTCCAAAAAGCAAAAAATAAAAAAAAATAAACCAGATATAAGATGATTTTCTAGGTGGAGAGCATTACTAGCCATAGGGATTAAGAAAGTCTTCATGGGGGCAGCTAGGTGGTGCAGTGAATAGAGCACTGGCCCTGGAGTCAGGAGGACCTGAGTTCAAATCCTACCTTAGACACTTAACACAAAAACTAGCTGTGTGACCTTGGGCAAGTCACTTAACCCCAATTACCCTCCAAAAAAAGGGCAAAAAAAATATAAAGTCTTCATGTAGAAACTGGCCCCTGAGTTAAGCCTTGAAGTAAATTACGGATTCCTAAGAGGTGAAGGTGAGGGAAGACCACATGGGAGATGGCCTGCTAGTACAAAGACATGGAGATGGCTGTATGTGAGGAAAAGTTAGATAGCTGGATTCACTGGAATTTAGAATCTCTGAAGAGGGGTAATAAAGATTTAAAGGTAGGTTAGAACCTGGTTGTGAAGGGCTTTAAGTGTCAAACAGAAGAGTTTCTATTTGGTCCTAAAGATAATTAGAGTTTATCAAGTAGGGGGACGACATTCCGACCTAGACTTAAGGAGAGTCAATTTGGCAATTGTATGGATGATGGATTGGAGATACACTGATAAGATTATTTCAATGGCCCCGGTGAGAGGTGATGCAGACCTGCAGGCTGGTGGAATGGTGACTGTGAGATCAGATCCATCTGATCCATCACAGGGGACAAATTTGAGAGAGTTTGTTGACTCATTTGGACAATTTATTAGATATTGGAGGTGAGCAAAACTCAGAAGTAGAGAATGACATGACCCAATGATTAGAAGGATGATTGGGTCCTTAACAGTAATAGGGATGTTTGGAAGAGGGAGTCCTTAGCAATAATGGGGAGGTTTAGAAAAGGGCATTTTCTTCTGGGAATAATAATGAATTATGTTTTGCACATGTTGAGTTTAAAATTTGAAATCATTATGGGATGTCCAGTTTAAAAGGATTAGTAGTTGGTGATGTGGGACTGGTGCACAAGATGAGCTCAGGAGAGCAATTAGGGCAGAATATGTAGATCTGGAATATATTATCTGTATAGAGATGATACTTCAGTCCATGGGTGTTGATGAGGTCATCAGCTGAGAGAGTGAAAGAAAAAAAGCCCAAGACAGAGTTCTGGGATAATACCCATCATTAGGGAGGAATGGTGCGGATTGTGATCTTTAAAAAGAGACTGAAGAGTGGGCAGATATGTAGATTGTGACACAAAAACCCAGAGAGGAGAGAGTATCCAGGAGAAAGCTGTCAAGAGTGTCAAATGCTCTAGAGAAGTCAGTAAGGATGAGGACCAATAAAAGGACACCAGACTTAGCAATTAAGAAACTATTAGTAATTTTGGAAAGAAATGGTAGACTGAAAAGTGAGGGAGAGGAGAGGAAGTAGAGCATGAAATGTAAATAGTTTTTTCAAGGATTTTGGTTCAGATAGGGAGGATAGAGCTGCATGATGATGACTTGAGGGAACTGTAGGATCTAAAGAGGTGTTTTTAAAGACCTAGAGAGAGATTTGGATATATTTTTAGGCTTCAGGAAAGAACTAGTAGATAAGGAAACTGGAGAAAGAGTGGGGAAATGATTTTGGAGACAATCTTCTGGAAAGGATGGGAGAGGAGAGATTAAGGACACATGTAAGGGGTTAGCCTTTTTGAGAACAAGGGTCACTTCATCATCAGAGACAAGAATAAAGAGAAAATAGGGAAAGCTGTTGAGAGATGTAGAGAAGGGGAAAAGAGGGAGCTCATAATAAATGGCTTCTATTTTCTCTCTATTACTCTTCTGCATCAGATTTGTGATTGATTTGCTGAACTTCTCTATATCCCCTTTATGTCCAATGATCTGTAGTAAGTAGAGAAGATTGAATTGGTCTGTTGAAGCCATTTTAAGGAGTGTGCTTCTTGAACTCCCTGGAAACTTCTAGGTACTTTAAGGATAGGGAACAGCTCTTGGACCTTTGGGGGAAGATGAACTTCTGGGTTGCTTCTGGACATATATGGTGGTCCAGTGATGAGAGGATTTATTGCTTTGGTATGAAGCAGACGATCCTGAGTGGTTCCTTGGTTCTACTCAACCCTTGACAGTGAGGGTGGAAGGGGACGTAGAGTGCCACGCTACCCGTCAAGTGACAACCTGTCATTCTAAAACTTTCAATGCAGTGCAGTGACCACTTTCATATGGTAACTAGAGCAAGGGGACTCCAACAGGCAAGCTCATACTTGGGCTCCTGGTTGGTTGCCTTTTCTGAGTAGTATTTCCTTTCCTACTGTTTGCAGTAAAGCATCAGCTTTGAGGTGTGTATGTGTAAGCTTGGATACAAATCTGTGAGTTTATCGATCCTGAATCTGTTGAATGTTGCTGATAGGTGGCAAGGGGAGTTTCTTCACTGGAGATTACCACTTACAGGAGGAAGAGACCAGACCAGGTCTGATTTTCCAAAAGATACAGACTTTAAGGGAGGTAATACAGAGTCAAAATGAAATTTAAAATCCCTAATTGGGTAGTTTTATAAATTGCTTAATGTTCTGATGAGACTTAAGTATTAGCCTCTCAGCAAATTTTAGCAATAGCTGTAAATTATTGCTGAATTCTATTTTAAGTTATAGTAATGTGTGCTTGTGTGTAGAAAATAAATACCTGTCCCATACGTGATTTATATTGTATACAGAGTACCTTTTAAAGTTCCTCTTTGGAAGAAATACCATATGTGAGCTGAAACCTAAAATTTAAATAATTTGTCCCTTGGTTAATGGTAGAAGTTTAATGGGTTGAGGAGTGTAGGAAAAGGGATCTACCCACATTCTTGATTAGAAGCTCGGCTTCTTTAGGACTATGTGAGTTTATCATATAGGGCCCCTTTGGGATATTGCAAACCCCATGGACCTGGTCATGGTTCATTACTGTTTTAAATATAATCAATTGATAAAATCACTTCGGTATCTTTATCCAAATATTCTCCACCATGCTTCCTCTTGCCTGGTTCCTGGATTTCCTCAGATAAGGAAAATATCTTCTTACTATTTATTGTTATCCCTCTCCTTCCCTTCCTATCCTAACTCTAATCTCATACTTCTTTTGAATATGGTATTTGTGCTCATTTTCATCATGGGTTTCATCCTACCAAACCTTAGTGATATCTATGAGATCTAATTTGCCTCTGTTAGGACCTCTAATTCTTGGTGCCTATTGCCTAAACTTTGTATCTTTGGGTAGAAACATTTTAGGCCATGGATTTTACTATTACTTCCTTTCTTAGATTTTTATATCCAGTGAACTTCTTGGTGACCCAGAAGCTATTCTTTTTCCTGTAGCATAGCTGCTTTTTTTGGTCTTTAGTTTTGTCCTTCCTATGCCTTTGTTTAGCTTTCATCCTTTCCTCTTTCTGGCAAGGTATTCTCAAGGTAGAGATCTTAGACTCTGTCCATACCACCAGCACTGTGGAAACTCTCCCTCCTTATTACTCACAGCTAACTCCAGATGGACTAGTCTAGGTGTTGCAATGACCAGTGGAAACATTAATGGTTATGGTGCAGTGAGAGTACCCTATTGTGGTGCCATGATGATGGATCCATCACTGTTTCCATCTGAGCCTGTAATTTTTTCCCGCTCTACTGAAATTCTGGGAGCAGAAGAAACTGTCATTAATATGCTAGTGGTCTGTATGGGGGAAAGGATTTGATGATTCACAGAGGAGCTTGGGAATTGTGAGGAGGGAGATTAGAAAGTACAGCATAAATTGTCCTGGCTCTCCCTTGGTTAGAACCATTTCCTATGCCTTTGCTGCTAGATTTTGGGGGAAAAAACCCATTCGTTTTAGCATCTTATGTTTAGATATAGATGGAACCTTAAAGGACAAAGTCCAACGCCCTCTTTTTAGAAGTGTGGAAACTGAAGTCAAGGAGGTGATGTAGGTTGGGTAGTATTGACAGAGCTGGTATTTGAAGCCAGCTGCCTTCCAAGTCAGCTTTTTTTCTGCTGTATCCCACTACACTGAGCATCCTTGCCTGGCTACTCAGCTTGGCTGCTCCATAAGAAAGAGCTTACTAGGACTTAGCTGACCCAACCCTCCCATTTACTCTCGGTGATCTTGGGTTAGCTACTTCAACTTTCTGGCCTCCATTTCCCATTTCTTTTTGCCTTTGCACTGGCTGTCTCCCATATATGCAGTACTACTCTACCTCCTGTTTTCCTTAGAGAATCAGCCAAAGGACCATCTTTTGTAGGAGGCCAAACAATGTCAGGGCAGGTAGTCCCTAAGGGCTTCACTCCTCATGCCACAGTCTCTACTGCAGCTGTTGACTTCCTATCCTCCAACATTCTTTTGGCTTTCTAAATGCCCCCTGGCCCCCTCCAATTATACCCCTTTTGGCAGTGGCAGCAGAGGAAAAAGAAGCTTCCAATTTAATGGCAGGTTGGGTAAAAAAAAACAACCCCCAAATCACCAATCACCAGAAAACAAAACATTCCACTAGTGGAGAGGCTATGGAAATGAGTACACAATGAAAACCGATTAAGAATGAGGCAGAGTGGAGTCAGGAAGACCAGATCCAAAACTTATCTTCATCATATGTGGCCCAAGGCTAGTCACCTAACTTCTCAGTGTCCCAGACAACACTCTAAAGCTAGAAGTTGCACAACAGTTGCCTTATCTGCATAGGTGGGCAGCTAGGTGATAAGAGTCCTGGACCTGGAGTCAGGAAGGCTCTTTTTTCAGAGTTCAATAATAGCCTCAGATACTTACTAGCTGTGTGACCCTGGGCAAGTCACTTAACCTTGTTTCTCTTAGTTTCCTCATTGATAAAATGAGCTGGAGAAGGAAATGACAAACCACTCCAGTATCTTTGCCAAGAAAACTCCAAATGGGGCTAACAAAGATTTGGACACAAGTGAAAATGATTGATTGTAGGACTTTCCTTCCTTAGAAATCTCCATATTAATAAAATCTGGCAAAAAAAAAAAAGAATCCCTAGAACTTCAAATATGATGAGATATCCTGGGGTAAGAGAGTCCTCGGATAAAGCTATGGGAGAAAAAGATTAATTTTATGTTTTTTCTCTTGTTTCCTGTGAACTCTTCTCCCTTTTTCCTTCTTCCCTTCTCTCCCTCTGTATCCCTGTTCTTACTCTGAGTTCTAACCATTTCTGATTCCAGTGAGAAAACCTCAAATAAAGGCCACATCACAGCTAAACTCTGGAGAGACACAAAACCTGTGCTCAGAATCTAAATTCTTATTTCTGGCCTTATAACTATTGAACTTTGTGTCTCCCCTTAAGCCTTAGGCTTCAGGTAAACCCAGAGAAAGGCTTTTCCCTTTGAGTGACTGAATGATTTAGGCTCACTTAAATCATTTGTAGAAAGCCTTTTTTTTTAATTAAAAAATTTATTCATGTCTTCATGGAACTGAACAAAAGGGGTTGAATTTTTCTCATGGTCAGTCAATTGGTATGCATTTATTAAGCTCCTACTATATGCCAGGAATAATGCTAAGCACTTTGGGGATATGAAAATGAAAAAGAATAGATCTCACCCTCAAAAAGCTTATATTCTTTAGGAGGAAGACAACACGCACACACACATACACACACACATATATGTATGTATATATGACACATACAGAACAGACACACGGTAACCTTGTATGGGAAAGCATTAGCAACTAGGTGGGGAGGGACCCAGGAAAGACCTCCCGAAGAAGGTAGGCCTTGAGTCAAGTCAAAGTATTTATGAAGCTCCTGCTGTGTGCTAGGGACTGTGGTAGGTGCTGGGGTTACAAAGAAAGTCATTCTGTCAAGAATTACACAGTCTAATAGGGGAGACAATGTGTAAACAACCATGTATATACAACCTTTATGTAGAATAATCTGGATGGATGATGGTGCTCTTAACAGAAACAGTGAAGTTTTGAAGAGGGACAGGTTTTGGGAGAAAAAGAATATTGCTTTGGATGTGATGAGTTTGAGGAGATTTGGGGAGAATCAGTTTGAAATGTTCAAAACATAGTTAGTGGTGTAGGACTAAAGCTCAGAAGAGAAATTATACTTGGGTATATAGTTCTGTGAATCCTTAGAATAGAGATGATAAGGTCACCGATTGAGAGAGTATTGAGAAAAAAGATAGGAGGGCCTTGGACAGAGCCTTGGGGTACCCACAGTGAGTGGGTATAACATGGATAATGAATCTGAGGAAGGAACAGTCACACAGGCAGGAGGAGAAACTAAAGAGTTATATTATGAAGACCTAAAGGAGAGAATATCCAGGAGGAGTGGGTCACCTGTAGCCCAGAAAACTGAGAAGGATGAAGACTGAGAAAAGAACTTCAGATCTGTCGTTTAAAAGATCCTTGTTAACTTTGGAGAGAGCAGTTCCCATTGAGTGATGAGATGAAAGACCAATTCCAGAGGAGAAGTAGAAGCACCAGGCAAAAATTAATTTTTCAATTAGTTAAATGAATTTTATATATATATATATATATATATATATATGTATACATATAATCTCTCTCTCTCTCTCTCTCTCTCTCTCTCTCTCTCTCTCTCTCTCTACTTATCTATCTCAGCAGGTGATACCTGATGGGGTGGTGAGATCTAGTGAAAAAAACAAACCCATTTTTTAATAGTTAGTGGTAACTTAAGGCATGTTTGTAGGCAGCAGGGAAGGAACTAATGAATAGGGAGAGATTAAAGATTAGAGATAGAGGGAATGATAGTGAAGGCAATTTTTTGGAGAAGAGATGGTATCAAGGGCATATGTTAGGGTTTGGCTTTGGTGAGGAAAAAGGCTACCTTATCCTTAGAGACTGGAGTAAAGGAAGATGTAGTGAAAGAGGACATCAGGGAATGGTTGAGCTCAGAAGAGAAAGAGAGGAAGCATGGCATGTGGCCTTGATTTCCTCGATGAAATATAAAGCAAGGCCTTCAGCTGAGAAGGTAGAGCGAGGGGATTCCATGGAAATTTGGTGAAAAGGAAAGGTTTGTTAGAATTGTTGTAGTGAATGGGATAGAATCACTTAAGGAGATTTAACAGGTTTGCCTTACGGCTGAGATCAGATCATGTATATTTGTAGTGGGTTGGATCAGTAGAGTTGTGGCACTTTCTAGCTGTAGGTAGAGTGGAGAAGATGAATGGCGGGAGTATTTCAGATTTGGCAAGGTGTGTTGCTGGTAAGACAAGGGGTCAAGGCATTGTAGAAGAGAAGGCATTGTAAAGTTGCACTGATTCACTAAAGTTAAAGATGGAAAAAGGAGGAAAGTATGGCCGAGGAAGGAGTGTTGGCCGGAGGAGGTAGTGAGGGGTGGAGGGCTTGAAGGTCATAGACAGGACAAAGAACAGGTTTAGGAGAGTAGGGCTTAGGGAGAGATAGAGTGATAGAAGATTATCATTAGATAAAGGAATTTCACAGGTACTAATCACTGCCAAAGAATATTTGTGGGTGATGGTAAGATAAGGGTGTGGCCATCCTCTTTTTAACTGAGGTGGAGTGGAGTAGTCAGTCATAGGAAATCAACTGAAAAAATGGAAGATTACAGTATTTGAAGGAACATTGACATTCATGTTGAAATCCCCAATATTGTCTTTTGTTAGAATGATTTAGCACCTTTTCCTGCACTAATGAATAGAAATAGGGCCTTAGTACTACAGAGAATTGTAGACATTTAAGTGATTTGAGGGACTGGCCACAAGACCCTGCCCAAAGTTCTTCCTCTCCCCACCTTGCCACATTAAAACAAAATCCACCAAGAGAGATGCATTCCATTCTATTTTATTAAATTAATTTTAAAAACAAATTTTACTGTACTTTTAAAAATTGCTATTATTTTCTGATATCACCCCACTCTTATGAGTTCTTTTTTCTATTATATTTTATTTACATATAATCTCTTGTAATAAGGAAGTTCAGTTATACAAAAATAATAGCCCTATTAGACAACATTTGTCATTCCTCAATAAATGGGCATCCATTTCATTTCCAGTTTTTAGCACATAGAGTGGTGTTATAAATATTTTGGTATATATTGGACTTCTCCCCATCTTTGATCTCTTGAGGCAGGGCTGGGGGTAATGCCAAGTGCCCACCACCCTATTACAACAGTCTTCTATTTGGTCTCACTGCCTCAAATCTTTCTCCATTCTAATCCATTTCCCACATAGCTGCCAAGGTTATAGAGTGGGGCTAAAGGATATTAACATTTAGTCACTTTGCTGGATCCAAATTATTTTCCAGAGCGATTTGGGTCTATTCATAAGCTTCACCAAGAGTATGGTTTAAAAAAAAAATCTCTTTAATTATTTTATTAATTAATTAAATTTATTATTATTTAATCTAATTAGTAACTCGACAAACATGAATAAAACACAAATACTTCTGTATGTAAGTGAAGCAGAATAAAAAATAGACTTGTGCTTGCAGCTTGGTTTTTTAAAAGTCTATATGAAACTTAGCATGGCTGTTCCCAAACTACCCTGCTTATTTGTGTCTGTTTCTGAACTTCCTTCTGCTCTTTGATGTTTATATTGAAAATACTTCATTTATGTCCTTTTCTTAATTCTCTTTTTTGGGGGGGGCATCCCTGCCCCTCCCTCCCTCCTCTTCATAAATTTCTTCCATATCCCCCAAAACAAGTAAGTATAGTTAAGCAAAATAAATCCACTCATTGGCTATGTTGTAATATATGTCTCCTTCTGTATTTCTAATATGCAAACTTTTTTTGATGAAGAACTATCAAAAATATTTTTGAGCTTGGACAACCATTAAAACATATATATTCTAGTGTACTGGTAATTATATATATTATTAAGCTTGCACAATAGAAATAGAAATAAAAAAGGATGAGAGGAAATTAAGATATTTGATCCCAGAGTCAATAAAGAGCCATTGGAGTTAAATGGTGCTTTATAAAAATCACTTTGGTAGATGAGTGGGGAGGATGGACTAGAATAGGAAAAGACTTGGGTCAAGGATACCACTTAGGAAGCTGATTGAGATAGGTGAGTGGTGATGAGAGTCTGAACCCGACTGGTGTGTGAGTCTAAAACCAACAGTGGACTGGTTTGAGTATGGTAGGATATGACCTAACTTCCCACCCTTTGATTAGTTGATCAAATCCTCTTTGGGGTCAGACCACAGCCTGCTTTGGGGCAGAAAACCATGGCTCCCACCATATAGATCACTATCCTATTGCATCCTTACTTTTCAACCAAGATGAATGAAACCTCTTAAAGTCATGGCTACTCATTGTATAGATTATAATTCTCAAGGTTTTTAAAGTTGTTTTTCTATACAACATTGTAGTCATCGTACAAATTATTTTCTTGGTTCTGCTCATTTTACTCTATATTAGTTCAAGTAAGTCTTTCCTAGTTTTTCTGGGGTCATTTCTTATAGTACAATAAGGCTGATGCTTTTTGTGAGTTTATTTTATATCCTATTAGTTTATTGAAGTTATTAATTTTTAGGGCCTTCTAAGTAAACCCTCATGCATTGTAAAAAAAGTAATAATTTTGCCTCCCTCTTTGCCTATACTATTATCTTTCTTGTCTTATTGCTATAGTTAGCATTTTAAGAACTGTATCAAATAATGGTGGTAACAATGCATATACTTACTTTATGGCTTTATTTGAAAGGCCTCTAGTATTTCTCCATTACAGATAATGCTAGCTCCTGGTTTTAGATAGATAATATTTATATATTAATGGATGGTTTATTTGTTCCTATACTTTTCAAATGTTTTGAACATGCAAGGTGTTTGTATTTTATCTAAACCTTTTAAGATCTATTGATATAAATTTCATTGTTATGTTATTATAATTTTTCTAATCCTGGACAAATCTTGCATTCTTGGTATAAATCCAAATTATTCGACACTAACCTGTTTTCCCCACAGTGCTTCCAGCATTGATTATTTAAATCTTTTATTATCTTTGCCAGTTTACAAGGTATGTGTTTTAATTTGCATTTTTCTTATTATTAGTTATTTAGCACAGTTTTCATATGACTGTTGATCATTTGCACTTCCGTTCTGAAAATAAATTCAACAGACATTTAATAAGTGCCAAAGAAATTCACATCACTATGCTAATGAGGCATACAAAATTTAAGTTAAAATCTCATACTTTTACTAAAGCTCTTCTCCAGTGTTTTATTCAGTCATGAAGATGACCTTGGCCTTATAAAGATATGCCAGTAAAGCACAAGAACAACAAAAAATTGCAAAATAATAACCTAGCTTTCTAAGATTCTCTGACTACATTGGGGAGAGTTGAATCCTGTATTGGGGAAATTTTGTTGCCCTTTGAACCCATGAACGGGTGACATTTGTTATTCTAGTGTTGACTGAGGCCAAATCTAAGCATCTGGAACTGTGTCTTAAAACTTATGTGTTTGAAGTATGCCTTTATAAAGGTTGAGGGTGGAATGAGTCTAGGAGAAACAATGAGCACTCATCTACATGGTAGATGTTCCATTATTTGTTGATCTATCTATCTATCTATCTATCTATCTATCTATCGATCGATCGATCGATCGATCTATCTATCTATCTATCTATCTATCTATCTATCTATCATGTATTTGGAGCTAAATAATAAAATACTATACATGGTATGCATGGATGTCTATCTGCCTGAATGACTGACTTCCTTATGTCAAGGTCACATGACTAGCAGATTTAGAAAGGAAGTATGATTTCTGGTAGGTGGGGATTCATCAATTGTGATGGAGTAAATTCACCCTAACCACATGTCTTAGGCTAACATAATGAAAATGGCCACTTGAAGAAAAGCAGAATTGAGGAATAGAAGGCTGCCCACTGTCCAAAAACCCCAGAGAGAGTTTGCTCCTTCTCCAGAACTCCCTCTCAACTGAAATGCAAATGAACTTTTTGTTGAATAAGCACTGGCTGTCTGATGGTTAAATACAGATAGATTTCTCTCACCTCCCCCTTTTAAAGTAGTGGGATCACTGAATCGAAGGATATGATCAGTTTTGCAATTATTATAGATGAACATTTTCCATTTGAAAAAAATCTGCCCAATTCAGTCTTATAAGCAGTGTAATATTGTGCAGTCTCTCCATGACTAGGGACTTGGTCTAGATGGCATCTAAGGTGACTTGCAACTCTGAATCTATGATTTCATGATCCTCAAAAATCAACAACCATTTTATTACATACATTTGTTTCATTAAATATTCCTCAACTATATTAAAAAATTTTAGCATTGATTTTCAGACATTTTGAGTTCCAAGTTCTCTCCCAACCACTTCTCCCCCATCCCTTGAGAAGACAAGTAATAAATCGATTATACATGTGAAGTAATGCAAAAAATATTGCCTTATCAGCCATTCAATAAGCATTTATTAAGAAAAGATTATGGACCAAACACTGTGCTAAACAAAAGGGCTTTCATACTTTGACTGGGGTAGGGAGAAAATTGGTTGTGTTTAAACTCGAAGATACCATATTGCTGTGGGGTCAAACTCAAGTAGAAACAGATGCCTGCAAGCTGAATATTGACTTAGAAACCCATAAATTAACATTATCTTATGTTTTTAAAAAATTCTTTTGTTAAACATTTCCCATTTGCATTTTAATCTGATTCAGGCATCACTCTGGAGTTTTGCCAAGTTTGACAGCTCTATCATAATTATAATAGAAGAATAAAGGCAACAATTGAGATATCCAGAAATTTACAGGAAAAAAAATCCAAGAAAGGAACCAGTGGTAAAACCAGCAACCTTAAATGGAAAGCTAGGTGGCATAGTGAATAGAGTGCTGAGCCTAGAGTCAGCAAAACCTGAATTTAAATCCAGCTGTGACTCTGGACAAGTTACTTAACTTCTGCCTTTCTCAATTTTCTTATCTGTAAAATGAGGTTGATGATAATAGCATCCAGGGTTGTTGTGAGAATAAAATATTTGTAAAGTGCTTTGTCAAACTCAAAGCACTATATAAACATTAGCTATTGCCATTATCATTATTAAATGTTTGTACACAAATGCCCAAAGTTTAGGCCACAAGCAAATAAAGGACTCAAATTTGCCCTCAGAGGAATCACTGAAGACTTAGTGAGATGAAACTCATGACTGGATTATGATTTCTTGACTTCCCTCAATGACAACTTCACCCTTCAAGTGGTAGAAGAACCAGCACAGGGAAATTCTACATTGGGTTCAATGCTTACCAATTGGAAGGGACTATTTTGTTATGGACACAATGGGGAAGGATGTGTCCATTTTTCCCCAGAGTTTTGGCAGAGGAGAGGAAAGCTGGGCCTAGTCTGATGTGCATCCCAGATTTGTAAAAAACAGATTTCAGAGATTTGTGGGGAAGCCTAAATAAGATCCCATGGGCAAACATACTATAGGAGAAGTCAGTCAAGGAAGAATGGGAGAGTCTCAAGATGGAATTCTAAATGTACAAAAAGAACCAATTCCACTGAGGCAGGGTAAGTGGAGTTTTCTAATCTCTTTCCCTGGGGCCACACAGGGAAATCACCTACCAAATTTAGAGTTTTTAAAATACATGCACAGAAAATGAAAACGAAGATAGGTGAGAGAGAATATGAGTGTGTCCCAGTCTTTAAAAAATATAGCATGAAGAGTGATAAAGCTTAAAAAGGTCTGTCTAGAGAAGCCAAGGACGACAAAAAAAGGGTTGGATCATTGTTATTTTTGAAGCTGAGGTGTTGTGTATGTGTGGGTGCAAAATAGAGGATCAAAGTAAGGATCAGCCTGTTGCTTGGGGTGAATGGGAGGAGGATAACAAAGAGAGGAAGCAAAGCTACTTGATTCTTATATTACTCCCAGTTTCTCTGACAAGGAGAATGACATTTTGTTGAAAATGACAGAAATAAGCATTCCTAAGAGCGAGTTGATACCCAAGATAAGTAAGGAGATAATAAGAGAGAACCTAGTGGTCCCTGATCATTTCAAGTCACACAGATCAGCTAGATATTGAGTTTATGGATGTGATTGCTAAACTACAGTCATTGATGTTTTGCAAGATCTCTGAAACAAGCAAGAGAGCAGATTTGGGGAAGGACAAATGTTCTAATTTTAAAAAAATCGAGAAGGGAGTCTGCAGACTCTGGGAGGAGTCTTTGGAACAATTCTAAATCAGATCATTAAAGAGATGGAAAACCTCTAGATAAAGAAGTAGTAACCACAAAGAACCAGCCCATGATGGCTTTATCAAGAACAGACTATACCAGGCTAGCCTCATTTCTTTGTTTGACAGGTTACTAAAACTCAGATCAGGGAAATACTATGGATATATATTTATCTAGACTTTAGAAAATGATTCTCTGGTGCCTTGTATTATTCTTGGGGAGAAGTGGAGAAATATGGATTAGACAACATTACAATGAGATTGAATTCAGAATTGGATGAATAGGTCTGACTCAAAGAATAGTCATTAAAGGTCTGATGGCAACTTGGCAGGAAGTCTCCAGTGGAGTTCCCTGTTGGTTTTGTGCTTAACATTTCTATCAATAACTTGGGACAAAATTTGCAGATGACCCAGAGGTAGGAGGGATAGGAGTGAATGGCAGCCAGGATTAAGTCTAGTAATATAAAATTCAATGGGAAAATATAAATTCTTATGTTTAAGTTCAAAAATTCAACTTCATAAGTGCAGGGTGTAGGAAGTATGGTGAGACAGCAATTTGTCCAGAAATGTTCTGGAGGTTTTTAGCAGACTCTGAAGTTAATACAAATCTACAGAATGATGTGGTAGCCAATGAAATTGCTAAAGCATCAAGAGGCATAACTTTTAGAAATAAAGAGGTGACAGTCCCTCTGTACTCTGCCTTGGTCAGACATATCTGGAATATTGTACATTACTATTTAAAGAACTTTGATAAGCGGGAGAGCACCCAGAGGAGGAAAACGGCATGATGAATGAAGAGTCTAGTCATGGAAGCAACAACTGAAATAACTGGGGGCTTATAATTTGAAAGGAGAGACTGTGGGGAAGACAGAATAACTGTATTCAAGTGCCTGAAGATCTATCCAGTGGAAAAGGGCTGACTTTGTTCTCTTTGGTCCTGGTTTCTGGCTTGGGCTAAAATTTGTTCTGTTCTAATTTAATAAAGTGCATGGAGGGTTTTAAAGTATATGATCAAACGATTGCTTTTCTTAAGAAGCACAAAAATACCTTATGAATGTGGCTCTTCCTATTATTTGTAATAGTGTGTTCAGAGGTCCCTAGGTGGAGGGAGCTAGAGATTTATTCCATCAACCTGAGTAGCTTCCAAAGGACAGCCAAAAGAATCCCTAAAGAATTCTTGGAGAAGCCTTTCCCCCTGTCAAGATGGCTGCCCTTTCGAGGATGTTGCACCTGTAGCTCAAAGTCATTCCCATACAAGAGGAGGAGACTTCTTTTTCAGCTGTTACCAACTGTGTAATGTTAAACTCAGTTGCTAGTCTATCTACAATCCATCCCTGATCCCTGTCCCCCACTGATCTGAGCAGCCAGGGTTTCCATTACCCTAAACAGCAGTGAGATTTTGGGACCTGGCACTCTAAGTAGAATGAAAGATATCAACCCCAATAGCATAGCTACTCCCAACCCTTGGATTCCAGTGTCATGATGGCCAATGTTAGTCTTGGGTCCCTCTTTCACCCCTCCCTCCTCTTTCATCCTTGGGACCATCACTTCTGGGCTAGAGGGTAATTATAGGCTAAGAATACAACTTTTTGGAAAGAGTGAATGAACCTTATTGAATGTTCCAGCTTAGAAGCAGCAATACTAGCCAAGAGAATAGAGTGGTTTTGTGTATGTTTTGGCCTATACAGTATCTATGCTGGTGCCCATGTTGCCCTCTCTGCTTTTTACTTCACAAGTGGTCCAAATAAGTCTGTCCAGGCACACTGGGTGAATCTTTTTTTTTTTTTTAAAGCAATTGGGGTTAAGTAACTTGCTCAAGGTTACACGGCTAGTCATTATTTATGTGTGGGTGCTCATTTTCTGAGGCTGGATCTGATCTCGGGTCATCCAAACTCCGAGGCCGGCGCTCTTACTCACTGCGCCACCTAGCCGCCCCTTTAGGGCAATTGGGGTTAAGTAACTTGCCCAAGGTTACACGGCTAGGTTTTTGTTTGTGCGGATTAAGTGTCGGAGGCCGGCTCCGAACTCAGGTCCTTCTGATTCCAGGGCCGGCGCTCTATTCACTGCGCCACCTAGCCGCCCCTGAATCTTGTACTTTCTAAACCATAAGACTATAATGGTGTAGAAGCAAATACTGCTTTGATATGCCAATTTTCTCTAGCCCTAGTATTAGAAATCTTTTTTGCTCTAATGCAGTAAAGCAATTGGGGTTCTCAAGTATATGAAAAGTAGTTTACTTAAGCAGTGACACAAGGGTACAGCTCCCTGTATCTTCTGCTGTCTGTGAAGGCATGCTTAGTAATCCCAAGTGGAGGTGGCTCCCTTTGGACCTGAGTTTCTTTCTATTAGGAGAACAGAGTTTCTGGGGGTAGGCAGAACATTCTCTATATACTCCTAATATAGGTCCCTCCCTTCACGAGGGGAATCAAAGGGTCCATGAAAAGACTATATCCCAGGTCAATCACCTGGGGAAAAGTTACTTACCAATTGTTATCATTTGCTGCTATACCTAAACTAATTCCAGGACTACTATAGCCCCAGCAGACAGGACTAGTAGCAGTGGGTAGAATTTGCCAAGAGTCAAATTTAAGTTTGATGTCAAAAGAAAAAGACCCTGTAACAAATAGAGCTGTCCAAAAATCCTGCTTAGGAAAGAAATGGAACTCCCTCTCAGTGGTTTTTCTTAAAGCAGAGACTGAATTATTAAACAGGTTATGGTGGGGATTCTTTTCTGGGTGGGGTTAGATTAGATAAGCCCTGAGTCTCCTGTGATTTTATGATTCAGGTTTGGTGTTGAGGGATGTCAGGGTTGGCAGTAAAGATTAGGAGTCATTTGTGTGATACTGCTATGCTACCTGAGATGCTATATGACTGAGAATTTCGGAACATCACAAGGTCCAACAAATAAAAATTGCAGGTGATCCAAATGACAATATGGGAAAATAGAAAAATAGTGAATCTCCATGAAATGGTGTCAAAGATAGTAAGTAAGGAGATGAATGAAGGAAGTAGGCTGCTCCTCTGTTCTTCATTTTTAAGCTTGACTTGGTGTTTCTATAACTAAACAGTTTATCTTTGGGATTTTTGCTGATGACCTAGAAAAGCCTCCATAGGCCTAACATTGATGATGGTGGGATGTGGTAAGAATAGTGTGAAACCTGTTCTCCAATTTCTGCCCAATCCTGACCATATATCACATATTTGCTATTTTACTTTATCCTCATCTCTCTTTCTCTCCCCCTCCCTTCTTTCTTTTTTGCATTTAAAAATTCCTACTTAATGATGCTTTGGGTTTTTATATAATGTTTATTTCAGAATATGTCCCTTCCTTTCTCTTACTCAGCTTCCTTCATAGCAAAAAGTAACAACAACAAAAGCAGTAAGCCAACCCTCTTCCCCAACCTATCGACTGAGAATGTCTGACAGTTTATGCAATATTCTACATGTGAAGTCTCCCACCTTAGCAAATGAATGGAGATGCATTTTCTCAAACCTTCTTTAGAGTCAAGTTTGGTGATTATAATCACGTAGCATTCAGTTTCCTTTTATTTTTCTCTCTATATTCATCATTGTAGTCATTGTGAAGATTGTTGTTTTGGTTCTGTTTACTTCACACTGCATCAATTATTATAAATAAATCATCACCACAATCTTTTTCTAAATTCTTCTTACTTCTCATTTCTTAGAGCACAGTAACATCTTATCACATGTGTTTAGCCATTCTAAAGTTAAACTTGAGATGGAAGGTGATAGGATATAGTGGCAAGAAGAATGCAGATTTGGAGCTGGAGGACCTTTGTTCAAATTTTAGCAATGCCACTTACTACCTGTACAAACCTGTCTGGCCTCAGTTTCTTTATTTGTAAGGTGAGGGATTTGGACTGTGGGACCTCTTGGAGCCCTTCCTGCTCTAAGTCCTGTGATTTCAAGAATCTAGTCCTTGGTGACTGTAGAGTTATTATTTGGTGTATTTGGGAAAGACACCAGACTTTCTTTTTTTCTTTGACCTCCTTGGGGTATATACCTAATAGTGAGATCTCAGGGTCAAAGAGCTAACGTTGTAGTCACTTCTTTTAAAAGCATAATTCCAATTTACTTTACTGCAATCAGACCAATTCACATTTCTACCAACAGTGTATTGGTATTCCTGTCTTCCTGTAGCCAATCCAACATTAACTGTTGCCAGCTTCTGTAATCTTGGCCAGTTTACTAGGTATGAGGTAAACCTCACAGTTATTTTAATTTGCATTTCTCTTATTATTCATGATTTGGAACAAACTTTCATATTGTTGCTAATAGTTTATAATTCTTTTGAGAAGTGTTTGTTCATATTCTTTTGACTATTTGTCTATTTGGGATTTGCTTTTGGTTTTATTTAATTTTCTATATATCTTGACTATCAGATAACCCTATCAGAGAAATCTGAAGAAAAGATTTTTTTCTCATTCAACAATTACACTTCTTGTCTAAGTTGCTTTGATTTTGTTTATGCAAAAACTTCTTGATTTGAAGTTAACTGAAATTTTCTCTTTTATCTTTTTTTATCTTTATGATTTTTCTCTACCTCTTGGTTTTGAATTCTATCCTTTGCCACACTTATGAAGGATAGCTCCATCCATTTTCCTCCATTTTAAAAAATACTTTAATATTTGATGTCAATACCCATTTGCAACTCATTGTGATGTGCAACATAAAATGTTTGCCTAGACCTATAGTTTTTTTTTTTTTTGCCAAATTGCTTTTTATCTTTCCTTAGTAGTTCCTGTTAAATAAAAAATTCTTCTCTCAATCATTTATGTTTTAAAATTTATAAAACATGAGGCTATTATTTATAATTGATTCTTTTTCTTGCCTATTCAGGGTAGTTGATGGTACAGTGGAGAGAGTGCTGGGCCTGGAGCCAGTAAGACTCATCTTCATTAATTCAAATCTGGCCTCAGATACTTGCTGGGCAAGTCACTTAATCCTATTTGCCTCAATTTCTTCATCTGTAAAATGAGCTGGAGATGAAAATGGGAAACCATTCCAGTATTTTTGCCACAAAAACCCCAAATGGGTCCACAAAAAGTTGGACATGACTGAAACAGCTCAACAACAAAAACAAGAAACTTGCCTATTCGTTTCCACTGGTTCAATTTTATAATTCTAAAACCAAATAGTTTTTATGATTGTTGCCTTATAATTTCAGATTGTGTATTACCAGCCATCTTTTATTTTTTTCCATTTTGAACATTTCTCTTGAAATTTTAGATTGTTTCTCCAAACAAATTTTGTTGTTACCTTGTTTAACTCTTTAAAGTAACATCTAGGTAGTTTGATTGGTATGTTACTAAAACTAAGTTAATTTGGGTAATGCCATTTTATTTTTGACTGCAAGGGTCTAAGTGTGAATGACTGTCCAGTGAATTAATTAATTTTTTGTTTCTTTAAAAAGTGTTTTGTAATTGTATTTATATAAATCTTGATTGTGTTTTGATCAAATTGATTGTGGTTGATTCCCAAATAATTTATACATTTTTAATCTATTTTGAATGGACTTGTTTTTTTTTCTTATTATTTCCTTTTGGATTTTTAAAAATTTCCATCATGCTGCCAAAATGGGCACCATTTTTTCAAATTTATTTTGTATCCTTATACTTTACCAAAGTTATTGATGATCTCAGTCAGTTTCTTTTCTGATTCTCTAAGATTTTCCAAGTAAACCATGATGTCATTCTGTATACAGATAACTGTTTCTTCTTTGCTGATATTTAGGCCTTAGATTTCTTCTGTTACCATAACTAACATTTCTAGAAATATGTCAAAAAATAAAGGGGAGATGGTGTATCCTTGCTTTACCCTTGTATTTATTGGGGAAACTTTTAGTGTTTTTCCATTGCAAATAAATGCTAACTTGAGGTTTTTGGGTCTAGTCTTTTTCTTTCTAAATCATGTTAGAATGCTCCTTTTATACTTTTTAGGGTTTTTAGCTTGAATGAGTGTTCAACTTTGTCAAAGGCTTTTTTCCATATATATTTTTATAATCCTGTTTTTTAAAACGTTTTTGTTTTTCATATAACTAATTATGTTAACAATTTTCTTAATATTGAACTATCTTTTTTCCTCTGGTATAATTACATCTTGATCATTGCAAATATTTTTGGGAATATGCTGCTGTAGTCTTTATGCTAATATTTTGTTTATATTTTTGCATTTATTGGAGCATATTTTTCTTTTTTTGACATGCAAGATGTGGGAATTGTTCTGTATTATACATATGAGTAATAAGTTTTGTTTTTCTTGCCTTTGATAGGGTAGGAGAGGGAGAGAATTCAGAACTGAGAACAAAATTGAATTAAAAAGTGAAATAAAATAGAGGAAACAGAAAACATTTTAAACTTCCAATTTATCTCTTGTATAGCTTGTTTATATTGGAGATTGTCTCCCTGATTGTACTGTAAACAATTTGAGAGTGGTAATTATCTTTTGTTTTTCTTTGTATCCAGTATGCCTGGTACAGAGAAGGTATTCAATAAAAATGTAGTTGTCTTGAAAAAAAATTTTCTCGCATTGATATTCATTAGTGATTTTTATGGGACCCCCATAGTTCATTATATAATATTTAAGTCAGAAGTTTTATTCAGGAAATATAAAGCTATTGGAGTAATTCAAAGAATTCCATTGCACTGAGCATATAATAGACTTTTTATATATGCTAAGGGAAACAACTTGTTTTTATCTCTCCTTGCCTTGCAAACAGAACAGGGTAACTTGTTTTTCTCAAGGAGGTAACAGGAATAGGCCACACAATCTTACCCTTTATTTATGGGTAGTCTTGGGAGGAATAGGGAATGGTGGATTTTCACTTTGCCTGATCCTGTGACTAGTTTTAAGATGAAATCACTTACATTAATAAGAAAGAGATATAAGACCCTTCCCTCTGTGTCTCCACATGATAGTGATCTATAATTATCTTTTTTTATTCTTCCCCCTATCTTAGATATATTTGTCATATAAAAAGTTTGTTGTACTATTTTCTTTCTGAATTTCTGAGAATAATATGTAGCATACACATTCATTGCTCTTTGAACATTTGATACATTTTACCTATAAATCTTATTGTGCCAAAATTTTTCCTTAGTAATTTCTTTGTAGCTTTTAAAATTTTATTTTCTGAGATAGTATTGTTGCAAATCTCTATTTCATGTTCGGCTAATATGGATATTTTATATTTTATTGGTAATTTTTTATTTATTTTAAAGTCTTGATTTTGCTAGGATATAATTATGAAGAATGTGTTAGAATAATTCTTTTTTTGTTTCTCCTTTTGCTGGGATTTTTACCTTGTTCACCTTAGTAATCTAATTTTCTTATTTTTAGAGGATTAAGTTATCACTTTTATTAGTATTTCAAAGAACCAATTTTTAGTTTTGTTCATTATCTCTAAGAGAACTGGTATGGCATAGTGGATAGAAAGCTGACCTTGAAATCAGGAAAATCTGTGTTTACCTGGATTTAAGTTCCACTTCTGACATGAATGGCTATGTGACCTTTTGGAAAATCTCAGTACACTAAGCGATTCTATGAAGTTATAAGTTGTAGAGAAGGTGCTGAACAGCATGAGTAGGTGGAGTTTCCTCACCTGGTAGTTCTCCATATCTGGTTCCTTCTCTATAATTTCTGAAGTCTTTTTACTTTCTATTTCTAATATTTCCTGTTTTTTCTTCAACTTAAAAAATTTACTCTTGCGTTTATTTTAACTTTATTATTTTTCCAGGTGTTCTCATTTCACACTCAATTAATCAATTCTTTTATTTTATTAATGTATTTTTCATTGATAATGTGATTCCCATGTTTATCCCTCTTGATATTGTGAATTTTCATGATTTTCTTCGATAGCCTGATTGTAACTCTTTTTTTTAGAATGCCTTATGCTTAGTAAATTTTTTTTCCAGCCCCTCACTTTTATTCTGTTTATTTTTCTTTATATTTCTTTATTTTTAAGATATATTTCTTGCCTGGAGAAAAATTTGAGGTTTTTCTTACCCTCTCTGCTGTTTTCTTCCATCTTATTGGATTGTTTGCTTCATTAATATTTAAGGTTATGACTGTTAGGCTTGTGCTTTCCTGAATTTATTTCTTTTGCCTAGATTTTTATTGTCCTCCTCTTTTATGTTAGCATTTTGTCCCTTCATCTAGTTTGCTGGTTTAATATTTGTCTATACCCATTGGCTTTCTCTCCCAACACCCTGTTAGGGGCCATATCCAAATTTACTTGTATTTAAATAAACTGCTGTTTTCTCTTCCTTTTTATTTATCAGTTCCTCCCCCTCTTTTTACTTTTTTTTTCTCTTTCTGCACTCAATTAGGCATAGGCTTTAAAATCTTCTTTCCTCACTTTATTTTGTTTCTCAGGTTAAGTAACATTTTTTGGTGCCCCTTTCCAAGAAATTTTCCTTTGTTTTGTCCATCCTTATATTCCTCTTCATTGGTTGTGCATTCACTTAAAAAATATTTTTTTGAGACTGGTTATTTGCTTTTATTTCTTAAAATTAGCCAAAGATTTATATATTTTATTCTTTCCCCCCCATAAAACCAAATCCTAGTTTTGTTAGTTCATTTGTTTTTAATTTTAATTTTCTCTCTCTTTCTCCGATTTATACTTTGATGTTTTATTGGACATTTTAAATTTGTCCATTTTCTAGTCTATTTAGTTGCATGCCCAATTCATTGATCTGCTCTTTCTCTATTTTATTGATGTAAGCATTTAGAGATATGATTTTCCCCCCTAAGTACTGCTTTGGTGGCATTCTACAAATTTTGGTATTTTTTTTTCTCATTGTCATCATTATCTTTAGTGAAATTGATTGTTTCTGTGACTTTTTCTTGACCAAATAATTCTATAGGATTGTGTTATTTTGTTTCCAATTAATTTTTAATCTATGCGTCAAAAACCCTTTATTGAATGCAACTTTTATTGCATTATGGTGTGAAAAGGGTGCATTTAATATTTCTGCTTTTCTGCATTCGTTTGTGAAGTTTTTAATGCCCTAATACATGCCTAATTTTTATGAAGATGCCAATTACAGCTGAGAAAAAGGTATACTCCTTTCTATTCCCATTCAATATTTTCCAGAATTCTAGCATAGCCAACTTTTCTAAAATTCTATTATCTCCTTAACTTTTTTCTTATTTGTTTTATGGTTAGATTTACCCCAGTCAGAGAGGTTAAATTGAAGTTCCCCACTTATATAGTGTTGGTGTGTATTTCCTTATTGCAACTCCTTTAAATTTTTCTTCACAATCTAGATACAATGCTTTTTGTTGCATATATGTTCAGTTTTGATATTTTGCCACTGATATCTCTCAGCAAAATATAGTTTTCTTAATTATTTCTTTTGATTTGACGTACTTTTTCTTGTATGAGATCATGATTGCTATCCCTGCTTTGTTACTTCAGCTGAGGTATAATGGATTCTGCTCCAGCCCCTTATCTGAACTCTTATGTGTGTCACTGTTTCAAGTGTGCCTCCCGTCAAAAAAAACCAAACATATTGTTGGATTCTGGTTTCTTAACCATTCTGCTATCCTTATGGGTGAGTTTATCCCATTCTCTTTCACAGTTACGATTGCTAACTGTATATTTTCCTCTATCCTATTCTCTTCTGTTTATTCTTCTTTTTACCCTTTCCCCT
The DNA here is from genome assembly GCA_011680675.1 of Gymnobelideus leadbeateri. Classification (NCBI taxonomy): domain Eukaryota; kingdom Metazoa; phylum Chordata; class Mammalia; order Diprotodontia; family Petauridae; genus Gymnobelideus; species Gymnobelideus leadbeateri. The sequence goes on along the minus strand of WOXC01003786.1, from coordinate 355,760 downwards.
TCTCAAAAAAATCTAACATTTGATTACTGCCTCCCTTAATCTACCTTCCTTCTCATCACCACTACCCCTTTCTCCTAGCCCCTTCCCCTCCTACTCAAAGTAAGTCTTTATGAAATCAAGATTTTGAATTTGGGATTCACAAATCACTAATAATGAAATTTCGTAGGTAATAAAGACCTTAAAATATATTTAACCCCAATGAAATATAGGGCCATAGGGTCACACAACTAGCAGAACTGAGATCAGGGCATGAGTCTACTCATGTCTTTTCCAATACCTCATGCAGTACTGGGCTTCCTAAGATCATGAGTTACCAATATTTTTCTAGGAAGGGTATAGTCCAAAGCTTATTCCAAAGCCTGTATGTCACTGGAGAATGGAAGTAACAAAAGATGACTTAAATTCCTAGAGTAGGGTGGACAGCAGATAATTTTTTCAGGGGGTTGTGTTAAAATTAAGGTCCTTAGCAGACTGTTATAAGGCGACCAGTATAGTGGATGGAGAGCTAGCTTCTGATGGAAGGCCTGGGTTCAAGTCTTTTAACATATACTGATTCTGAATCCCTGGGTTAGTAACTTAACCTCTCCATGTCCAAAGCAACTCTGACCGTTAAGATATAAAGAAATTGCTTCTTTACACTGTGTAGAGGAGGTTTCACCAGTATGTATCCCTTAAACCAATGGAATCACAGATCTGGGTACATGAGCATGCATATACCTATATACCTACATGCAACTACATATACACGCTCACATATATATATATATATATATATATATATATATATATATATATATATATACACACACACACACACAAAGTGAGGTAAATGACTAATTAAGGACTGAAAAATAAACTATCACCCAGATATTCTGACTGTTAGTACTGTTTATATCATACCACACTACCTCTTAATCATTCTGAATTTAGGCTATAAGTAGATGTCCTGTCCTAACAGAGACAGAAATGTTTGATTCTTTCTTAACACTAGATCTTGCTTATACATGAGTTCCTGAAATGATTCAGAGAGTGGAAGAGAGGGAAGAAGGAGCTACTATTTATGACTATGAATGATCTGGTCCTATGGGCCCATAACTAGCTTCCAAGAAGGAATGAAAACAGCTTCACAAGATTCCTAGTGTACAACACAATTGTTCGTTCATTTTAATACCTCATTAGGTTGGCTAAGGCTCTGCCCTGTTCACAGTCAATAAAGGAATGGATCTCTAATTTCTCAGGGATCATGTCTTCTACTGATTTGTGGATATCAGACTTGTCACATTTTAGCCACACTTGATTTATGAGGAAGAAGGAAATGTTGGTGTCATCTTAAAAAATAATTTCTGGCCTATTGAAATGGTAAAGCCATTGTGAGATGTTATAGAGTCCAGCCTGGTGACCTGGTACTCTGAAGTTACTGGACAGTTGAGGTTATTTAGGATCCATTATATGAGGGTCAAGGGCTTATGATAGGGCCTGGGGGAGGAAAAAGATTTGTGGGTTTTAGTAGACTCCAAATTTAATAAGAATAAGCGGGGAGATATGATTAATGTGATCTTGGGCTACACTAAAAGGAGTAGAGTTTCTGGGACTAAAGCTATTATAATGTCCTACTTATACCATATTGGGAATGATTTGTTCAGTTCTGGGGACCATAGCTTTTGGAGGTCATTGATAAGTGGGAACGTGTCTAAAGGATGACAGCCAGAATAATGAGGGGGTTTTGGAGTCTATGTTACAGAAGATTTAATGAAAGAAACTGGCTATGTTTAGCATGGAGAATAGAAGGGTTTGGAAGGCACGATGTATTTGAAGGAGGTGTTAGACTTGTTCTCTTTGACGCCAGAGAAAAGAACCAGGAGCAATGAGTAGAAATTACAGAGTCAACTTTAGGCTTGATATCAGGAAAAAAAGTTCCTAATAATTAGAGCTATCCAAAAGTAGAAGGAACTTCCATGGGAGATGATGAGATCCCCATCAAAGGAGAATCTTGTTGGGTATAGGATCTTGGAGTTAGAATTGGAAAAACCTCCTAGGCCATATAGTCCACTGCTTCACATCTTAGAAATGAAGAAATTGATACCTAGAGGGATGTTAAGTAACTTGCTTAAGGTTATACAGGTAGCAAGTATCAGAGGTAGGATTCAAACCCAGGTCTTTTGACCTCAGAGCCAGTGCTCTTTCTATTATGTTGTGCTGTCTCCTTATGTTTTTTTAGGAGGAGTCCCTTTCTAATATGGACTGTGCTTGATGGCTGCTAAGGTCCCTCCAGCTCCAAAATTCTGTGGCTCTGTGATTATGTAAATGACAGTTGGAGTTAGAATCAGGTGGGGATAACCCATCCCTAAGGAATGGGCCAGTTTCAAACAGTGAGAATACTTCTTGAATCATTAGTATTAACAGAGCATTTAACTGAAGTTAATAATTGGATTGGTTCAAACACCATCAGTTAAATAAGATCTGTTTATAAGTTAGGGAAGGCATCTGAATAAGCAGGGATGGCTCCAGAGAAGTCTGTAATTCCTGTCAAAAACCAGGGCTTTATAAGATTGAGCAAGGAAATTAATATAACATTCAATAGTTATATGTCCCCATTAGTTGTAGTTTTGCTGAGGATGGGAGTCTCCATGGATTTAATTTATTTAATTTTCTTTGCAAATCAGTAGTTTTTCTTTTGGTTATAAATTCACAAACATTGAGGTCAGGATTTGTGATAATCTCAGTGTTCAGCCTGTCCATTGCTAAAGTTGCCAGAACCCAGGCTTAAATTTTCAAATAACTGGTAACATTTCACCCTTGACTGTAGAAATCTTAGGGTCTGAATGAACTTAAACCCCTTAACGACTTAGCATGAAACAGAATTTCAAAATCTTAAAAGTTAGAAGAATCTCAAAACATCTAGTCCAACCAGATAGCCTGTTGAGATATCTGAACAAGGAATCTTCTGTATATCTTAATGTCAAGTTATGCAACCTGCTAGGATAGTGTTTGGTTGACCATCCACATACAACATTGTGAAGGATTTAGGTTTGAGTTAGGATTTGGATTGGGGACTTGGCCTTTTAAAGGACATAGATTGTTCAGTCTGAGCTCCATTAGGTGGAGGGTTAGAGGTATGTGACAGGCTTTGTGGGAGGAATGACAGTTGGAGTTTGAATCTGGTGGGCAGAGCCCATCCCTGGAGTTGGGTCCATTTTCAGTCAGAAAGGTTATATTCCAACTAATTATTAGGAATGCCAGTAATTTTGTTTATACATGTTTATCAAATAAAATATCAACATTTTATTTATAAGCAAATTAGAAGGGGTCTGAGTCAGGATTTATGATATCTCAGTGTTGAGTCTATCTTTTTTTGAAGTTAACAGAGCATTATTGACAAGTAAATGGCGACATCTCATTCTTCATAGTACCAGTCTGAGGGGTGAGGTACAACTCCTAGATAAAGCCTACTTACCCTTAAAAATTGAAATAAGGTAATAAATTTCACCAACAAATTCTGGAAAAATAATTTTTTAAAAGTCCTGGTTGGGGATTTTAATTTGATTTACCAAACTTTTGTTTCTGATTGGTCTTATGCTCAACACTGTGGTGTCCCTAGGGGACATATGCCTTTGGTATCAATCTTAGCTCGTGACTTTTCACTTTGAAGACTACTTTCTAGATGACCTAAGTCATTTGTGGTAAGATTTTTATTCCCTATGCATTGGGCATAAAGAGGGTGATTTATCTCATGATCTTAGTGAATACTTTTACAGTTGGGGTAACTGAATCCCTGCCCAAGGCAAGTCTTAAGGACTGCCATGGATTAACACTTATAGAGCTTTTACTCTGCAGAGAATTTTAGTTAAATGTTAACATTTGAGGGGTACAGAGGAGATCCTCTTCCCCAAAATCTATTTCTAGAGACTGATAGTATCTGATACTGCACTTTAACCATTTATTCCTTTGACCTAAGGAATGTCCTCTTTTAACGTGAAAATACCTAAGAAGGGTGAGGAACAGTTAAGCTGCTCATCATTGACATATTAGTTAGAATAGTCTGTGGAATACCTTTCAACTTAATAACAAATTGTGGGCACACTTTGTTGGAGTGGTTAAATAGATTCTCCTTTTTAAAAGTAATTTTAAAAATAATGATAAGTATATAAAAATCTGGCCATTAATCTGCCAAGGAACAGAGGAGAACTTTATTAAGAAAATTATTAATATGTATTGACATGAAGGATTTAGGTCTGAATGACTAGAGGACTATTTAATATTTGTGACCAGGAAGGATGGAGAAAAATGTCTTATCTTCCACACATTTTTCAATTAAATGCCTTACCAGCTAAAATCCCGATCCTTTTAATAGAAATAATGCAACTATAGTAAAATTTCTATGGTGTCATATGATCCAAGGATCATTTATGTAGAACTTGAAAAGACCCAAGATATTTAGTCACCTTCCTCATTTGATTCATGGGGAAACTAAGGCTGAAGGAGTTTCAGTGACTTACCCAATGGCACACAGGTAGTGTCAGAGACAGAACTTAAAGTAATCAGGCAAGAATATGAATTAATACATTGGGGGGAAAGGTGGAAGAGAAAGAAATTGTTCTCTTAGACATAAAAAATACTTAAATTTTTAAAAATTAAAAATTAAAAAATTTTTAAAAACAGAAAATTGTTGTGCATTAGAAAATGAAAAAAAATTCAGAACATGGGAAAATTTACATAAACTGATGCAGAGTAAAATAAATAGAAAGAAAAGAACAATATTCACAATGATCATAGTTCAGTGAAGGAAAAAAAAAAGATTACTAACAGGAAGCTGAATACTGAGTAATTTAAAAAATAATGATGGTCCCAAAGATATGATAAAGCAGCCTCAACACAAAGGTGGGGAACTTCTAGTGCAGAATGTTGTATACATTCTTTGTTAGATACAGTTACTATATTGGGTGTTTTTCTTAACTTTTTTCTTTAAAGATGAGAGGAAGGTTTCTCTCCTACCCACCCCCATTTCCCCACCCAAGACTGTGATGGAATGGAAAAAAAACCAGAAGGGGATGATCTGGAAGGAAAAAAAATCTAACTTTTGTTATAGTTATTTGTGTTTCTATCTTATATTGAAACATAGATTCCTTGAGGGCAGGCGGTTTATCTTTCTATCTCTAGGAACTAGGCACATAGTACATTGCATATAGTAGGAGCTTAATAAAGGCATGTGTGTGTGTGTGTGTGTGTGTGTGTATGCATTACATTTCTGTATTATCAATTGATTGCTGGACATCTCCATCTGGATGTCTTAGCATCTCAAATGTAATATATCCAGAAGGGAACAACCAATCCTCTTTCTCTCTACTCCTGTCCATCCTCCAAACTCACCAGTTTCTATGGAAGACATTACTATCCTCACAGTCATTCAGGGTGGTAAGTTCAGAATATGCTTGACTCTTTCCTCTTCCTCACTATTCTCAATATATACAATTCAGGTGCCAAATCCCATCAATGACTGCATCTCTAGGATGTGCCTGCAATTGGTTCCTTTTTCTCTATTCATATAGAGACCAATCCTTCATCATTTCTAGTCTGAATTACTTTGATTGCCAATTAGTGGATTTTTTCTTCCTTCTCCCTTCTCCCTACCAGTCTCTCCACTGCTGCCACTGAAGTCTTCTAAGACATAGAATTGTGCTCAAACAAGACTTGTAGAAAAAAAAGCAAAGTTTTCAGATTGACATTTAATTTGCAATGTCTGGCCTTAATTTAACTTTCCATGCTGTTCAGCAAATATTCCTCCAGAAAATCTTTGTCTTTCTATGCTTCTGAGGAAATTTTTCCTGAAGTGGATGTATACATTTTTCTTCAATGATGTTATCATCTCAGATCATGTCAGCATTTACTTAATGCTTGGAAAAAGTACAGTAGAAGGACAAGAATCCATAGTACTGACTTTGTCACAGCTTCTTATTGCTCCCTGGATAAAGAAAAATGATTTTCCCCCCTCTTTTAGCTTAACTGAGCTACATGTAGATAATTGCTTTTTCTCCCAAGGGCTGAATAGCATTATCATGTATAACAGGTAAAGATAGTTTACCTCTTAGAATAATCTTGAAATCACCATCACCAACTTTGGCATGTTATTCATTATTAACATTCTCGGGGAGGCTAGGTGGTGCAATATATAGAGTACCGACCCTGGAGTCAGGAGGACCTGAGTTCAATTCTGGCCTCCGACACTTAATACAAAACTAGCCATGTGACCTTGGTCAAGTCACTTGACCCCAATTGCCCTACCTTCCCCCCTCCAAAAAACAAACAAACAAAAAAACCCAAAAAACTTAGCAGACAGCTTTTCCACTTTCAATGACAAAGTATTTATAATGGAAAAATTCCCAGGAAAGGGCATAAACTGATTAAAATTCACACTTAGGTATAAGTGACTGATGTCAAGAAAGCTTTCTGGAAAGCAAGTTTTTATAGAAGAGAGAGAGAATGTGAGGGAACATGAGCTTCCTTGCAATTGGGAACTAATGTAAAAGGATCAGGTCACAGAAACAATCCATACAACAATGGTTCTCAAAAGTTTTCCCCCTCATGGTAGTCTTTGCTTTGAAGAATCATGACACTCAGCATTTATGTTGGCAACAAGTGCTCCCAGCAATTGAGTCTCCATTCCAATTCCTGGCCCTTCTGATTCTACTAGTTCTCCTTCCCCTTCCCATCTTCTTTCTCTACTTTCTCAGGACACCCCAAGAAAGAGGTGACCTCATGTCTCCACAGAGCTGTTGTGACTTTCTCAAATATTAATTTGGAAAGAGTATTACCAAACTGAAGCTTGGAGCAAAGGCCGAGATTTTGTGGTGTATTTAGCACCCATTTCTGCTATCACATCATCTGACTCTTCCCAGAATTCTCCATTTTTCCCCCATGAGGCTTGGCTTGCCTGCCTGTTCTATTGGGTCTACCTTAACTCTGTTGGTCATTAAGAACATATCTTGGAGCATTTGGTGAGAGGACACCATGGAAGAGTAAAATTTTAAAATAACCAAAATATTTTTGTGTTCAGTACAGATTTAACCTGGAGGGGATTTAATTCGAGCCACAGAAAATGAATGTTTTCTGAGAAAATTGCTGAATTTCCTTCAGTGGAAAGCTAGGTGCTATCCTTTAGACCCTCTTAATGAAGATTACACCATCTGCTATTCTCTACTATTTTTCTTTGCTCTTGAATCAATTCAAACCTTCTGTTTTGAAGAAATGTAATGACAGAATGAACAAGTTCTACTCAATGCTTTTTAAGAACCTGATATATAAAAGACAATGAATTAGGCACCAGGTAGACACTTGGTTGTTGCTAAGAGCATTGGGTTTGGAATCAGAGGATGTGGGTTTGAAGCCTGGGTCTCTCTGTGACTTAAGACCTCTAAGTTCTTGATGAGGTCGCTTTTTTTTTTTGTAAGGTAATAGGATTAGACCAAAAGATCTCTTGGGTCTCTTCTAATTTTAAATCCTATGAATAAATTATTCTGGAGAAAAACTTGAAACATAACCCATTCATAAAAGAGGGAATTACAAAGGAATCAAAGTGCATGGCTCAAAGGAGAGAGAACCGTGCCAGAAAGAGACCTAGACCTGACTTTAACTAGTTGCATAACCTTGGCAAGTTACTCACCTCCATTTCCTTATCTGAATAATGAGAAGATCAGACTAAGTGAACTCAGAGGGCCCTTTGAGCTTTAATAATGTATGAATTTTTAACATATAGGAAGACACTGCATATTTCATTTTCTCTCTTCTGGAAATGACCTTGGCACAGAACTAGGTTGTCTACATCTCTTCTACTAACAAATGCATTCATTGAGAGCACTGTGACACTCCACTCTGGCTCCATAGGCAGGATTTAACCATCACTCCAGCCTGGCCTAATGAAGACTGGAGGGGATTATGTGTACATCTCCCTCTGGTAGGAATGTCCTGCTACTTGTGAACTTACTGTTTTATTTTCTTCAGAAACCATAGACCAGCCTCTGTTCTTTTCTCTTAATTCCTCTCCTTAACCCCTTCTACCTCCTAGAGTCTAGCAGTAGGCCATAATTTTTATACATCTGTGATGATTAAGGAAGAGAACTTGTTTTACTAATTGAATCATGGCAATTTATATTCCTTTATATCAACACTTCTAGTCATCACATAGAAGAAAATGCCTTCCCTCTCTACCTTATATTTATTTTGGATTTGTTCTTTATATATTTGTTCCATATATACTGATAAATGCATGTGAATACATTTATATGTGTATAGATATACACACCTTTTCCTTTAATAAAATTTACACTATTCATGAACGGAGATAATTTCACTTTTGTCTTTGCATCTCCAGTGATTAGCATCATACTTGGTACATAGCAAGCCCTTGATTGAATGTCTTTACATTTCCAAAACCTATTAGATGTGTATGTGTACAGGAGACAATTCTGAAAATTGGAAAAGTTCTTTGAAATTAGATACTGCATAGTTCTGGTTTGGTCCTGAGCTGGACAGAAGGTCGGTCTCACTATCCTCTACAACAGGATTCTGGCCTTGGGGTTCTGAGATTAGGTGTCTCAGTGTTTCGAGAGGGGCACTGATTCCAGCTTTGCAGAAAGCTAGGAACCCGCCCCCCTCCTGCTCCCCCATGTAGGAATGGTATTAGAGATTCTCTCCCAAATAACTTATAGCAGAACCTGAAAAGGTGAATAGGTCCTATATCTAACTTCTGTGCTTGACTCCATAAGGGGCTGGAATGTCTTTTTTCCTTCTTGATTTTCTCCAGTAGTCTTCTCTGAGATTTCATACTGGGCTTGATTTATAGAGCCCCAGACTAGGGCAGGAGCAGGGTGCAGTAATTTGCCTACTTTTAGGGTGGGGTGGTCTCCACAGTCCTTCGGTTAAGACTGACAGGAGAGGGACTCCTGTCTTAATACTAGTATTATGATGAATGGCTGGCTTGGGCAAGTAACTTATTTTCCTTTGGCCTTAGTTTCCTCATCTGTAAAACAAGGGGGAGGATTTAGAATAACATGCCTTCTAATGTGCCTGCTATTGCTAAATATGTGTTCCTATGACTTATTGGAATAACAAGTTCTCATTCTCTTCCCCTTCCTCTAAATTCATTTTTGTATTACTTTATTGTAGGCTTCTTCTTCAATAAAGCCATTGTAAACAAAGACCTAGATCCCACATGACCTTCTATTAGTTCCTGAGGGTCTTTACCCTCCTTTCATTTTAACCCTGACAATTGCTCAGTAACCTTCACTTGAGAGAGCAGACAGCCTAGTCTATTAAGGGGTGATAGTAAGTGGTAGTGGTGCTAGGGGATGCTGCTCATCCTATTCTGTTTCCCGAATGTCTTACAGACTAGCTTACCCTATTATCGCTCGTCTGGGGATAGCAGGTCTCTCTCCAGGAACAACATATGCCATTTTTTTTTTGCATTGTGTAGATAGATCTCTGTTTTTATCACTCAATGAATTTTATCCACTGTTAGTCCACAACCATTGGCTTATGTTTATATGGCACTTGAGAATGTCGCTCATAACAGCTCTGTGGTGATTGCACAAATATTATTCCTGTATTATAGTTGAGAAAAGTGTGGCCCAAGACATTAAATCCATTATTCATGGCCACATGGATAGTAAATGACAAAGCTGGGATCCATATATATTGAAGCAATGTCAAATGCTTTTCCTACCACCTCTTCATCTCCTGCCAAATAATTCATATTTATATATCACTTTGTGTTTTACAAAGTCACTTTTTTATAGTAATCCAGGGATATAGATAACACAAGTATTATTAACCCAATTTTACAAATGAAGAGACTTTGGCTAAGAAACTAAGCAATTCATTTATTGTCACTCAGCTAGGAAGTATAGCAGGTTAGATTCAAACCCAGGTTTCATGATTCCAGATCTAACACTTTCACTCCGTATTTCTCTTCATTCCTTAGGTATGGCCCATTCAGAAGAGGTACCTAAATCTTGGGGATACCTTGCTGGAAATGGTCCCCTCTTCCTGATTTCTCACTTCCCTGGGGAGAGTTTTCCATGACCTAGTTCTGTCCAGGTTCTGGATCCTTGTAAATCCTTATGTCACAACATAAGTCATCTTCAGTTTGTAAGAGGACCTCCAGTAGATCTGGGTTTGGTCTTGTGCTGATGAATAGTTTTAATCAATAACTTAGACCAAAGAATAGGTGGCATGCTTATGATATTTGAAGATGGCACAAAGGTAGTAGGGATAGTTAATACCCTAGATGACAGGGAAAGGATCCAAATCAAATGAGATGGAATTTCATAAGGATAAATGTAAAGTTGTCATAATCGAGTTAAAAAATTTCAGCTTTGGGGCAGCTAGGTGGTGCATTGAATAGAGCACTGGCCCTGGAGTCAGGAGGACCTCAGTTCAAATCTGACCTCAGACACTTAACACGAAACTAACCATGTGACCTTGGGAAAGTCACTTAACCCCTCCACAAAAAAATTAGCTTTACAAGTCCAAGATATGAGAGGTATGGCTAGACAGTCATCCTTCTGAAAAAAAAAAACCAAACAAACAAGCAAACTGGGGGGTTTTAATGGACTGCAAGCTTAATATGAGTCAACAGTATGCCTTAAAAGCTAAGAAAGAGAATTCAATCTTAGGTTGCATTAAAAAAGGATTAATATCTAAGATTAAGGCAGAGATAGTATAGAAAGATGGATAGTAGAGTCCCATCTTCTCAAAACACAACAGGAGTACTGCTTTCAATTCTGAGCACCCCATTTTAGGAATGATATTGGTAACCTGTAAAACATCTAGAAAAGGAAGCCAAAGTAAGGATAATGAAGGGCCTTGTGTTGATGACATATGAGAATCCACTGAAGGAGCTAAAGATTAGAGAAGAGGAGGCAAGGAGAATATTATGTCTAGTTTTAAGTATCTGAAAGAATATAATATAGATGAGATATTAGATTTTTCTGATTGGTACCAGAGAGAAGAACTAGGAGCAATGAGTGGAATTTGCAAAGAGACAAATTTGGGCTTGATATCAGAAACTCTCCTCATCCTCCAAACCCAACAACTTCCTAATAATTAGAGCTATCCAAAAGTGGATTGAGCTGTCTCAGGAATGGTGGGTTCTCCCTCACAAGAGGTCTTCAAGCAAAAGCGGGATGACTGTCTACTAGATATGTGGTGGAGATCACTCATGACTGCTTAGCTTCCTTCCAACTCAAAATCTTCTTGAGCTCTGTGATTCTTTGTGTAGGTTTTTTTTTTTTTTGCATAGTCACAATAGAAGGAAAAAATAAGAAAGACATCACATAGCTAATTCATGTAAATAATTGAGTTTCATCATACCAGTATAAATTATCATTTTTCTGAAGTCTAACAGTGATGACTAAATGAACTCATATTTCCAGCTCTTGGACTTCTACTATCTCTTTTCTTTCCTTTACTCCTATCCCATTCCTAGTATGGTGAAAGACTTATAAAAGAGGTGACAGATAATTGCTGATTAATTGATTCCTTTTAAGAAAGACTTTCCCAGGCTCCCAAGGAAAAGAGCACAAGGAACCAAACTAGGGGAGAGCTGGCAAATGATGTCAATCCTTTTTCTGGAAGAGTAATCCAGATGGCAGAGTAAAGATGACTCACTGGATCACTGGCCGGGAGATTTCAGATATAGAGGACAGTATCTTCTTGGTTAGTGACTCTGGGAAGTGCTGTCCAGCAATAGTAACTCTCTTGTTGAATGGTGAGCTCCTGTCAGAGATGTTAAAAGAATTCAGGAAATGGGAGAGATGTTGGCCTATATAACCTGTTAAATCCCCCTATTTTAAGATTCTATCATTTTCTGAATTGGGAATGTGAATGAAAACATTTTAAAGCAATAAAGTAATGATGAACAAATTTTAATTTCCAATATCACATTGATCAAACTAGAATGAAATCCAACTGCCTTTGAGGTTCTTTTTCTACATTTGGGAAGGAAGTGTGAGACAGCCAAAGGAAGCAAAGATCATGTCTCTATGAGGAATGAAGAACTGTCTTTGTTGTCTATAATCACACAGATTTCTATCATGGAAGGTTCTGTGAGGGGCACAAAGACATGTAGGATGCACTCACTGTCATGAAAGAACTTACAGCCCCATTGAGAAGGTCTCCTTACAGATTGTCTTCCATGGATGATAACGTATATCCCCAAAGACCCATTTTACTCTAAGAGCTCCCCATTGGCTTCTCCCCACCTTCATGGGGACAAATAAATACCTGTTCCTGATGGTCTCTCTCATCTCTTTTTGGGTTCTTCTCTATGCTTTCTTGCTGCTGAAAATGAAAACAAGTCATCCTCCTGATGGGGACTCCCATTTTTAGCATTGGGACAGAAGAGTTAGTTGTTTACAAGTGCTTTAGGACAGCTATTCTACTGGAAGCCAGAATGTTTCTGACCAAGGAGACCAAGACCACAACAAAACCCCTATTGGATCTGTGTCCAGAATGATCTCAGAGAAAATAGGGTATCTGGGGGGCTTTTCTGTGGTCTCATCTCAACATCCTTCTATCCTGATGATATTTATAAGCCCATGACAGATTATGACCTGAACTAATGATATTCCTTGGACTCATAGCCTCTGGGAACCAGATCTCCAACCCCCAAGAGGACTGGGCTCCCCTGTCCTTTCTTTAGGTGATTCCTAAGACCTCTTATTTACTCCTGCAGTCTCTTCTTCTTCCTTTCTGGCAATGCTAAAACTCCTCCCTCTGGGGGCTAATGATAATCACTGGAGCTTAAAAAAAATCACATTTATAACCTTCCAACTTTATATTTTAAAATGACTCTGTCCCCTATTGGGACTAAAAAATCCAGGCTTCCTCACAACTAGTGATAGATATCAAGAGGTCAGGTCAAAAAGACAGTTCTTCAAACCTGTCCTGTAAGACCATCTGATCTTATGCTCTCTCCCACCAATTAGAGTAAAGCAGCCAGATACCCAGATGATTACATATCCATGTTCTCCCCTTTTATGGGGGGGGAATACATTCTTTTTCCTTCTTTGGACATAGTTGACCTCTAGACTCCAGCCTTTATTAAGCATCTATAAAGAGAAAAATGAACAAGACCAGAGGAATATCCAGGCAAGGGATACCTTCTTTAGAAACCACCAAATGTTTCTTGAAAGAGATAGGAAGTTCATGAAAGTTTTCACCTTCAAAATGTCAGGCACAAGTCAAACCTATTGAGAATTTTTCTGTGCAATGAAGAAAGAGCATAATTTTCTCTGCTTCTGTTAAAACTGATCAAAATTCTCCATTATTCTAGGTGAATTCTGGCTGTGTGCACAGCTGATTTCTACTGGTCACTGATAATATAGCTGGGATGTGCTACTGTTACGACTTAAAAAAAGAATAAAGTATGAAATTAGAAATTTGTTTGACTGTCCAACTTATATTTACACACAAGGCTAACCTCTCTCCATTAGATGCTCTGGATATGTCTAACACTTCTAGACAAGAAGCTTCAAATATTGGTTCTCAAGATTTATCCTGGGTAATAGTCCACAGTTCTATGTGGTAGCTAGCCCTAGATGTGAGAAATTTTTAGAGGACAGCAATAATCATAAATTCAGTAGCCCTCTCATTGGTCATAGAAATCCCACTGGGGTAACTGCTCTTTTCCCATAATGCCTTCAAACCTCCTCTCTTTTCCTTTGCCTCCTTGCCCTTCCTCCAGTTAAATTTAGGTAAAAGTTTAAGAAAATATTTGCCTCATATCCAACATACACATCAGTTCCAGGAATAGTTAGTCACATCTGACCCAATCTGGTGAGAATTAGAGTCCAGTAAACACCCAGAGGTGATTTTTTTTTACCCTAGATTTAACTAGTGCTTCAAGAATGTTCTTCACTCTCACTGATGCATATTTTCTCCCACATTATCCTTTTTCTTCAGAATTCTCCTTTCCCATAAGATTAGCATTTCTGTGTTGAACAAAAATTGCCAATTATCCAATCATAAAAATTTGGTTCATAATTAGTAAATATGACTAGAGTAACTCTTTTGGAAAATACCTTCTAATAAGCAAAGAGCTGATTGATGATTGATTGAGTTAGCATAGGATAATCACAAGAGTCATAGACTGGAAGCCTGGAGACCTGGATTCTAGTCCTAGCTCAGTTAGCTCTATGATCCTGGGTTACTCACTTAACTTTCCTGGGCCTCTGTTCTTCATCTGTTTATTTGGTTTGGGAGTTGTTTAAAATTAAGTACAATTAAAAATATTTTTTTAAATGTTTCATTACTTGGCCTGACCTGCATGCACTTCCCATGGTCACAGCAGAAGATCTAGGTCTACATACATCCAGACTCAGTGAGGGACATAGTTGGCCCCTCACTCCCACTTACTGAATCACATAAAGTATTCACTTCTTGAGGGCCTTGGGATGTAATTGCATCTCCAGTGGAGGCTTTACCTTCTTCAGAGGTCAGGACCAAGTATGGAAGGGTAGAGAGATCCCCTGATGTTTCTAGAAGCTTCCCAATAACTGAAAGAAGAAAGGCCCTCCCCCCTTATCTTATCTCTTTCTTGATGGTTGTATCCTGGGATCATTTCTCTTATTGTCTTGGTCTGTAGGGCTTTTAACCTCCTTCCAGCAAGAGCAGCAGTTGTTGTGATGGAGGATTTGGAGTCCTAGTGGTATTGATGTGTCAAAGAATTCTTGGCATAGAATAAAAAAAAATGAGGACTGGTTAAGATGCTGCGATGGACAAACCACAGTCCCCTGAAGTGAGACATCTCTGGATCACTTTTTTTGACAATGAAGAAGCATTGCACGACTCATACTAGTTTGATTCTCCTAAGTTTTGCCTTCACTAGACTTCTCCTTGATAATGTTCAACCTCTTGACCTGGACTCTGGTCTGATGCTCAGACTGATCTTTCTGGTGTAGACTCTCACTTTCTTTGATGCCAATTTTGCTAGGTATTTTCCTCTTTTTTACCTTCATTCATTTAAAAAATATGGTAGCTGAAGACCTCTATGATCCCATGTTGAACATGTCCCTACAGGAATATCAGAAGTATAGGTATTAGCCAGAAGTATAGGAATCAGAGGTAGCCACTGTCTGGCAACTATCCATTCATTTAGTTTCTTCTTAGTGTTTCTTTAGGGTCCTGGTGTTTCCCCTTCTTCACTTTCTTCCTCGTGTTTTTTTCAGATCAGTCTCTGAGTCAGTCAGTAAACTCACAGAAGACATACTTTGAGGAGATGAATAATGTCTTTCCCTCTCATACCTCCACTTTAAACATCCAAGGCCACTTCTGGACTTATGCAGCCTATTCTAACCCAGCCTGTTCACCTACATCCAGGAGATGCTCATGCCTCACTGATTTTCATTTGTGGTTATTGAGAAGACACAGGAATAGGAAGAAGAAAAAGAAGAAGAGAATGAAAGCCTCACTTAACTCTTGACTATGGCCTTTCCTCTGGGGCCCAAGCTGCACTGGAGAATCATCTGTTCTCATTGCCCCTGAGGAATGAAAGGAAGTCCAAACTTCACTCTTTTTATCAGACCCCACATTTCCTTGTTCTACCACCTCCTTCCTCAAAGTGTCAGGAATTGTTGGTGAGAAGAGACATAGGCATCTTCACCCTCTGCTCAGGTTTCCATTTTGGGAGTTATTTTTTAAGAGGTATAGAAAGTTTCCTTGTTCAAGCTATTCTTTACACTGCCCTTTCCTCTAAATACAAAATTTGTCCACACCAGTTGAGCAGTGTTTTCTTTGGTCCTTGGGGCTGGAGATTTGGTATGTGGCATTGGTGTGTTCTTCATTCTTCCCTCCATCATCAACCTTAATCCCAAGCTTCCCAAGCTCCTCGTTTACTTTCATCCCAAACAGGAATCACCTACCCTTACATCCTAATCAAACTTTGATCTTTGCTGGTGAATGTCAAACTGACCTCATCTACAGATCCCAGACAGAGTTGGTCAGCTTGGAGATAGGCTGGGTTTGTCAATAATAGTCCAGTCCCCCATCAACAGTCAGAGAGGAATCCCCTTCTTGGCATGTACTTCTCTATGCAATGTCATTTAAGTTCTCCAGGACTCTGTTTCCCCATCTATAAAATGGGGGCTGGTCCATCTCATCTCTAATTTCATTCATCCTTCTCCTGCTGGTCCCAGCCAGAGTATCCAACATGGAAACAGTTAAAGAAGCCAAATCCCTACAACACTGATTATTTTTTGTAGCGTGTCCACCGTATGCTTGACATATATCTCTGTGAAACATTGTATTTGAAGATAAACATTTAGAGGGCAGGAAGTGACCTGAACATTTGTAGATTCTTTGCAATGTCTGACAAATAAGAAACCCTCAACAAGTACATCACCGGGAACAATCACATACCTTCTTCAACACTCAGCTTAGGTCTCTCCGCTTATACCTTAAGTTCTCTCCCCTAAGTCCATGATACCTCTTAGGTTCTCTCCATTCTCTTCCTTTCCTAGGGTATGACAAACCCATCTCCCCTCCTGATCCTTTCTTTTCTTCCCCAGAGAAAATACTCAGCCCTCAAAATTATCTCATATGAGATCACATTTATAAAGGAACTTAGCATAGTCCCCAGAATATAGAAGATGCTTAATAAATGCCTGTTCCCTTCCCCCATCTTCTGCATCTTGGGGGAAGAAATAGCTTGCCTATTGGCTTCTACATCTTAGTGCTTCCTCGACATGGCTCTGCTTTGTAGTGAAGGAATGAGGCTGATCCAAGGAAGAGTAAATTTCCTTGAATCCCCAGATCTCTTTGTCTCAGTACCAGGTGGGTTTAAATTCTTTAGGTAGTTGATAGCAATGATTTCTAGTCAAACTGAAGTCACTCAAAATGCTAACTTCCTTCTGTCCAGGATGATGGGCTTTGGAGAAAGAGTACCAGAGCAGATGCCTGGAGAACATCAAAATGACTGAAAACTAGCCTGAAATAATTCCTTTCCATTTTTTTTCCTTTTCATTGAGGGGTGGGTGGTAGTTTAGTTTAAAGTTCAGGAGGTAGGAAAGGAAGAAGCATTGTTTCCTATTATTCTCCTGCTTCCTTCCTATTGGGATTTCTTACTGAAATGAAATGTGGGCTGCTTTGACTATAGTTTATCTTTGGTTCCCCATCCCTGCCTCCTTTTAGTATTGATTATTTCCCTTCATTTCTCTTGTGACTAAAACAAAGACACTAAATAAGCTATTCTCCCTGGAGGAAATTATGATATATTTTTGGAGGGAATTTACCATGATAACTTAAAAAAAAAAAACAACCAAATAAAAGACCTAGGGAATGTTCTCAGTGATTTTTTTAGGCTGATTCCCCCTCCATAGTCATGCAGGAAGAGACAAATCCACTCCCCGCAGGGGAGCTTCCCTTTTCCCAACACAAAATCCTGAGGTTTCAGAATTGAAAGTTGGAATGTGTGGCTCTTTAAAATTAATATGCAGTCTTAGAATAAAATCATAATGTATGTCATCCTTAGATACTTCAGTGGTTCCATTATCTTACTTCTTCCTGGGCTATATAGCTCAAATCCCAGCCACATTTTTTTCTGTGTAATTTGTGCCCAAGTTTTCCTGTAAAGTCTCCATAGAGCATCTTCCTCTAAGTCTTTGAAGTGCTGAGTGAAGCAGCCCTTACGCTCTCTAATTTGTCTCAATCTCACTACAGCAATAGCCCACCTCCCTACGCCTCTTCTTACCTGGTCATCTTTGGTAATATAATGAAGCCTTCCTCTCACTTACCATTTCCCTTGTTCTCCTCTCACCCTCCCTCTCCTGCCACTGAGCATTGTTCTTTGGGTCACCTGCAATTTTGATTCTTCTGACATCATGATGTTCCACGATTCACAGTTATAGAAACATGAGTAGCAGAATATGAATGTGAAATAACTTGCTTTCTGTGATGGCAAGCCTTTTGAGATTATCTGAAAATTTTCCAATGAGATCCAGCCTGATCCCCTGCTCCTGTTCAATTTTGGGCCCAGCTCATTGTCCATCTGAGGCAGATATGTAGATACACATATATATATGTATACACTGTTGGACTAATTTGATGAACTGCTCTATTGTAGAACTCTGCCAATTCTGAGGCACATCTGCTCCTGCTCCTATGTCATCTTCTTTTAGGCAAGTCAATGTCCCAGGTACTAGAGGCAGCCCTAATACTTCTAAAAGTCCAGGTTCGTCTGCACAATGTATTCTTCTTGCCCATCAGTGATTAGCAGTGGTAGGCAAGAACTTGGAAGATGTGATTTGGGTGCAAGGCGGCGTTGGTCTAGCCAGATGTGCTAGTGCTTGAATGGAAGGCAAAAATGGAACTTCATATAGACATTCTACACATAACTCTAGGTGAAGCTCAGCCAATGCCATTGGTGTGTTTGGGTTTAGTAAATCTTACTTTCAAAGAGTGACTTCAGTATTATACATCCACATAGAGATTGTAGTGTCCATGTATGAAATTTGAACACTTGGAGGTACTCCAAATTCTTCTGGATCAATATTGATCATGAAGATGTGCCATATACCCTTGTTATGGTGCCTCCAAACTCCACTGTGGCTTTGACTAGGAGATCCTTCTTTCAGTATTGTAGGGTTCTTTCTCACACTGGCCATCTTAGGTGAAAAGTATTTTTAAGGGATGGGACATGGAAGAAAAATGCATATAGTCCATGAGGGAAGGGTCACTTGGTAAAGTTGAATTCACTGATCTTCACAATAAATTTTTTCTATGCATCTGGATATATCAGGATAGGGGGCCAAGGTTCTGGTGTCTTCTGCAAGGCCTTGAGGTATGTCAGTGACCTGAAGGTTACTGAAATATGCAGATAAAGATGAAAATGTGGTAGGACTCCCGCTGTAAATCTTTCATGGAAGCCAAGATGCAGAACCATTGCAGAATGACTAAGACCTTACATCTATCAAGACATACTACCCACTGTCCCATCATATGTCTCCAGGAACACCATCTTTTAAAATTTCTAGTTGTATTTCTTCAATTTGGCAAATATCTAGTGTTGGCATAAGTGTTGGAGGTTGTCTTGGACTAATTTGGCATACTGGGCAGTATGTCATGAAAAGGTCAAGATAAATCACCACCTTCTTGTCTAGAAGGTCTTGAAACACTGAATTTATGAGCCCCTGAAACTTTTTGAATGAAGAAATATAATAGGTCATATTCACACTCAGCTCCTTACAGACTTCCCCGTCTTGAATCCTCAGGTGTTTGTTCTTCTGGCTCACTGATTTGGAGTGGTGAGGTCTCCCATCAAATGATTTGACTACCACTAAGATGGCATAAACTCCCGAGATTCATTGTCTCTGTCAATAGACTTTTTAAGGCCATGGCAGGTGTTCTTTAACATTCTAGGCTTGCCAATTCAATTTTTAGGTTTAGAAAGAGATGAGCAGGCACTGAAACAAGGTTGGTTTAGGAATTGAGGGGAATAAGGGAATCCCACTCCCTTCTTACCCATGATGTTGATAAGCCAGTCTTTAGGGGGTTGAATAGAAATCCATCATTAAGAGGTAAATGTGTACCAGGCACTTTAATCACAGAGCCATCAAGGAAATGACTCCTATCTCTGGGCTGGAATGGTGCTATAGGATCTGCCCAAGGCTGAACTGTGCTAACAGCTGGAACTTGATATGTATTTAGAGAGACAAGTCACTAGCCATGTGCACTCAAGGCTATGCATACAGAATGGGCACAGATAAGCCATTCAGGAATAAATTTTCTACAGCTGAGGTGCTCCTTGTAATGTCCCTCTATAATCCTGGTATAAAAGAAGTTAGCATTTTCTTTCATGGTCCATATCTCCTCTTGGAATTATCAAATCTTCTAGTTAGCCAACTTGGCTTTATGGAGCTATTATTGGCAGTTTTTTTTCTTTTGGGTAGGGGGTTGTTTGTTTTAACTTCCTTAGAAAGATTTCACATGGAACATCTAACTATTGTCTGTAAAGTTTAATGTGATGTTGCCTGATAGGCAGCTTGCCCGTCCTTGGTAGGATGTCATGAAAACAAACTCGGTCTAAGCCTTGGGGAGTTTCCTGGGGTGAAACTTGAAGTGAACTGTGGGAGATCTAAAACTCTTGGTAACAAAACTCTGGGTCAGAGTTGCATTTTGTCAAGGTTTCTAATGCCTCTAGTAGCATGTTTTATTTTTTTCTGGAGGTTTGACACATCTGCTATCCCAATTCTGCAGTCTCTGGCTATACCTACTGGGATTGTAGCAATAAGGTTAGGGGCACTATCATTGAATTTATAAGCCATTTGTTTGGAGTTTGCAGAGCCATTATGGTAATAGTGATATTTTCACCTGGGGCAAATAGAGGGATGGACAAAGGGGAAGTTCAACTGGAATATGGTTTGGAGGGAGGAAATGTGCCCTGATATATCCTAAGGTTTCTGCCCAAATGGAACTGTTTCCCTGACATTGTTAGGAGCAGAGTCAGACAGGGATGGAAGGACACCAGCAGAGGTTAGTGATATCTGGTACTGCCAAGGGATGAACAGAAAGGGGAGGAAGTTGCAGTCAGGATCAGGCAAAGCCCAAGCTGTTCTACCTTACTCATGTGAGCTTGTAATTGGGGGGGGGGGGGAAAGTGAGGAAGGGGCAGTCCTTGCCTGTGGCAAGAGACAAAGGCTTGAGATGGGAGGAGAACATATGTGGTCTTTAGGTCAGGACAGGTTACTACTGAGAGTGACAGTAGGTCACTGATATCCAAGCTGTAGTTATATGAAAGAAGAGTAGTAGTAATTAGAACTAGTCCACAGCAGATTAATTCTGTCAATCAGTGATTTTTCTCAGTTCAGGGAATTCTCAGTGTAAAAATATTTCTCCACTGATGAAAGTCATCAATTCATGTGTGACTTAACCATCTTGAAAAGTCATCTAGGTCACTGAGAGGTTAAGGGACCTGTTCATGGTCACACAGACAATATGTGACAGGCACAGACCTTGAATTCAGATTTCCCTGACTCCCCAAGTCCAGCTCAATATTGTTATACTATGTCACCTCTCACCCAACATTTAGAGTCAAAATACACATAGTGTGCTGTGGAGTGGACATTGTCTAATTCCAGGACCTTTCTTGCCCTGCTCCTTCCTATTATCTGGTACTTCTGACCCTCATAGTCCAAAGTAGTTTCTACTATCTTGGCTTGACTTGGACGTCCCTCGACAAGTCAAAAGACTATATAGCTAGGTAGCTTTAAAAATGACAAAGTTATAGAAAGGCCCAAACAATGTGACAAGAAAGTGAGATCAGCAAAAAAAGGTGAAGATACACTCATTTATTACCAACATTAAAAAAAAGGTCAACAAAGGCAACAAACAGATTATTCTTAAGTAGACAGATGGATTTGTTTGAATCAAATTAGCGATACTTGAGCAGATATGGATTGTTATTAGGAACATGCTCAAAGCCTTTCCTGCTTGCTAGCACCTGAAAGACGTGTTAGTCTTTTGGTATAACCTTTGAGAACCCAGGGTCACTCCTGTGCCAAACTGAGGCATCATTGTTGGGCATTTGTGGAGGGATAATGAATATGGATTTAAAAAATAAATACAAATAATAAAAATATTCTTCAGGAGCCAGAGTTTAATATATCAATATCCCTTTGGCCACTTAGAACATTTACAATGATCTCTTTCTCTTCTGGATACAGAGTGTGGGGAATTTTCTCAATTTAATTTGTTTTCTCCTTGTACTTCAAGAGCTCACAGAAAGAAAAGATCTATTTTAAGTTCTATTGTTGTTAACAATAGAACTCTTCCTAATGGTTCCAACATCTCCAGACTTTTGATCCAAGGGGATGCTGGCCAGGTGGCCTTCCCCTTCCCTGGATCTCAGGAATGAATGGATTATATTGTGTGTGAAGCTCTTTGAAGGGGCAAAGTTGAATGCTCTGTGTCCTACCCCTTGAACCCTATAGCAGAGGAATACATAAATTAAACTGGGGGCATTGGATCTTGGATCTGCATATACACCAGAGTCTTTGGTACCAATGATGCTATCAGTGAGATTATGTCCCATGTCTCCCCTATTGCAGCCCTCTGGTGGAGAGTCTGGTAGGTGGCAATATGGTGAGAGGAGTTCTTCTCTGGGGAGTAGAGGGCAGACAGAAAAGAGGGATGGAGAAGTGGAACATGAATTGACTGAGGAATACACAAGGAGAGGGGATTACTATGGAAATTTTTTGATTCTTAATTGAAAATGAAAATGTTGGAATTGGGAGAAAGATAAAATCCACTACAGTCTTGAAGAATTTAACTTTACAAGCTGGTGATTTCTTCCCCATCTCACCAAGGTATAGAGATCTTTATTTTAGTAAGGATCATAAAGAAACTGGGGAGTATTGGAGGGAGCCCTTCTTCTTCAATCTTACCTTTCCTCATTTTGAAAATGGGGAAACTGAGGCGTATTAGCTTAGCTGACTTGACCAAGCTGACAAAGAAATTTGAGTCTTAGAGAATTTATTCTAAAGAATTGTAGTTGAATATTAGGACATTTCAGGCAGGTCTCTTAAGCTTTTATTGGGAGATAGGAACTGTGATATTTTAACTTAAGAATAAACCTGTTGGGTTAGTGGTGGAAAGATTTAGGGGGTGATGTGATCCCTTCACTAGGTAGAGAAGGTTTAAATAGAATAAGGGATGAAAACAGGGTAAGTCTTGAAACCAGGAGTGGATTTTTACCTCCATTTCCCATGTTATCTCTTTTCTAATATTGTGGTTAGAAAAAATAACTTAGAAACACTTATTACTACACCAAGATTTGATACCTTGGGGAGAGAGAGTCTACTGTCTGTTTCCAGGCTGTATGGAATATTGCTGTAATCCTTGGGTCAGTGATTCTCATAGCTCATGAATGTCCAGTTATTCCCTTGGAGATTTCTCATTTTCTCACTTCTCTGACTCATTGCCTCCACTCAGATAATCTGGGAACTTCATGTTTGATACTACCTATGTTTCATCACCAATTCCCCTTGCAAGAATAGGGTTCACAATGTTCAGAGAAAAAAATAGACATTTAATGGGTCGAGGACACAAATAGGGTTTGTGTGAGAGTCCAGAGAAAAAATCAATACTCACCACTTAGTAGCCCTTTCCAGTGGCACGCCTAGCATGATTCAGTTCAAATATTGCCTTGGAGCAGGTGGCACCTGGTGTATATTTACAGCAACAGAAGGCCTTTGCAGGGGTCCTATAGTCATCTGCTCAGTGTCGTACTACCAGTACCATATCCCTCCTTCATCACCACTGTACGACCTACAAGTTTCCTCAAATCCCAACAGATGTGGCCGTCCTAGTTATCATTGAGGTCTTATCTGAGTAACGTCACTGCCTGCAATTCTTGTAGTTTCCAGAAGGGGGTGCCAGTGCTGATTTCCATGAAGTCCATCTCTGCTGTACGGCTTTGCTAGGAATGGCTGTATCTTCCAGCAAGGGACTCCTGTCCTGATTGTCACTGTGATCTTCTCTTCTGGGAAACTCAATCAATCGTATCTTCCATGAGGAAGCTGTCACTCCTAAGTGTCTTTGAAGGTCCTTGCAACTGTCCCAGCTGGCTCTGCCAGCAGTCCTTTAACTCTGTAACTTTCCAGCTGTTTTCTCTGCATAGGCCCACCTTAAATTTCAGTTTCTCTAAGGATTGAGAGACTACTATTATTATAGGGGCTCATCTTTTTTATGTTCATAAATTAAAATGCTATTTTATTTTTTAAATAATTTTTTACCAAAGGAAAAAATACTCCAGAAAGTTCACTCCAGAAAACAGAATTCTGGGTTGTTCACAATAATCCAAAATCTAGCCTGCTGTTTTAGCCAGCATAATGTCTGTTAGGCTATTTTTAGAACCTGGTTCTTCATTCTCTCATGCCTGTCAGCCACTTCTCTGATGGAGGTCACCCAGTCCTCTCTGAGTGAGCCAGCCTTCTCACCTCTGCTTCCAGCAGGCAGATCAGCTCAGGCATACTGTATGTTGGGTGCCATGCTGACATTTCCACCACATTGACTTTGTCTCTTCTAGCCACAAGCAGTCTTAACTTCTTTTTCTATTAGCCTTAAGGCAATCTATTCCAATTTGAAGCAGGTCCCCCCAGTAGTCCATTTGGAAACAACACGACAAACCCATAGTTGTGAGGCTGCCCCTTACTTCCTCAGGTACGGATTCTTCACAGCCGCAGAACGAAGCTTTGAGCTGTGACCGCCCTGACTGAGGTCGGGTTCCGTTTCCATTGAAAGCTTGATGACTTACAGCTAGCTCCTGGAGTCCTCCCTCTCCACAGCAGAGGAACAAAGGGTAGGGACCTCTCCCAGAGGAACCTTTCCTTGGAGGCAGCGCACGGGGCTCATCTTCTGCACTGCAAAATGCCCAACAGAAGAATGCACTCTAAACTCATGCTTGTCTTCATACATCCAAGGCACAGTGTCCCACTTGGCTACTACAAAAGTATGTAGCAGGTCTGGGCTTTAGATGCTATTTAACCCAGCTTCCAGAAGACAGCACCAGTTATGTCCTTCCCTAGGGAACCAGCTCATGTCCCTTAAGGAAGTCCGCAAAAGTTCTTTCCTCCCTCCCCTTTTTTGAAAAGAATATGTCTACAACTCAAAACTTAGCTCCAGACCAATTTGTCTCCATTTCTGTGAAGGCTTCTCTTCTCCTGATCTTGAGCCTTGAAGAAGCATGCTTAGCTGTTAGAAATGCTTTGCTGCCCTTCATGCCTCCTACCATGACAGTGGCACAAATATCACACTGACTCAGGGGGAATTTAGTGTCTAGTGTCCTTTCTTGCCCAGCTTCCTGCCTGGGGTGACACCTTCCATAGTTCTAATGGCTGAAAGCACACTGATATTTTCCTAGTATCTGAGCAGGTTAATTAAAATTACCTGGGCTTTCTTTGCCAAGCCTTTATGCAGATAGTTATAGCTGTGGTCACTACTATACTGTAGAGGCTTTGTACTAGATGGGAGTATCTGAGTGGGGAAAATGGGTCAGAGAAGAGAGAAACTGAGAATTATCCCAGGAGATACCTGACCCTTTCCTCTTTAGTGAGATCTGTTAACTCAAGGGTAAAAACAGTTTAAAGGGTTCCAGATGCTTGAGTTTCCTTTGTCAAGTGACTTGATTTATTTTCTAGACCCTTGATGCATTTTTCTGAGATATTCAAAGTTCAAGATAGAAATGACAGATAGTGTGATATCTTTGGCAAATGGAAGTATAGGAGGAAGGTAAGTGAAAACTTTAGAAATTGGAGAATACAGGTGTTTTTTTTTTTTTTCTGGGTAGGTTTTATTCCAGTCCTAGGGTGAGGTCTGACTTCTAGCATAATATTGTTAATAGTATTAGATGATCCAAAGATATAAGCTTCTTGAGGGCATGAACTATTTCATTTTTGTCTTTGTGTTCCCAGAGCCTGGCTTAGCACCTGGCACTGAATTAGTAAGGGCTTAATAAAATGCCTGTTGATTGAGAGTGGCTTGTTTACTCTGTGAGAGAACTCTGGTGCTTAATGTTCCTGGGAGCATAACAGAGTGTTTTCATTGTATTCTGGGTTAGACAAGAGGCATTACATTATTTGGAGTTGGAAAGAATGATACAGAGAATAGGAAGAGAAATAGCTTATGAATTTAAGAAGAGCTCTTTGCTTAAAAGCTCAGTTACTGTTTTCCAGGGTGCTATAACCATAATGAAGTCCTTCAACATTGATAAAAAGTTCCTTTCCTTTCATTCCTGATCCTTTTGCCTTTTCTAGCCTCTTACTTCTCTTGTGTACCTGATAGAAAAATATAACATACACTACTACAAGGTACCTTTTCCCTTTCCTTTCCTTTGTATCCCCTCCCTAGCTTAGAGCCTCAAAAAATACATCTGGGATTGCTGGGAGACAGGAAGACCAATAAGCACTGGGGTTCTCTTTCCCCTTCTGCTCGTTCCCTTAGACCCAGGTCACCAAGAACTCATCCAGGATGCTTGAATGCTCACATAGCTTACAGGAAATGGACTTTACCAATTCCATTTTTTCCTATGAGATGTAGATCCTCCATACCTTGCCATCTGCCTGGCTACAATACCCTCCAAATTTCCTCCGTACCCATTAAATATAATCTAAGGGTACTTGGGTCTTGCCATCCTGCAGCTCACATTTAGGACTTCTTGACCTTTTCCTCTGACATACAACTAAACTTTTTCATGTTTTTTTTCTCCCTCCTTTAATTATAGTGTGAGCTCCTTGGGAGGGAGATTGACTTTTTCTGTATCACTACTGCTTTTGTATCCCTAGTTCTTTTTTTTTGGGGGGGGGGCAATTGGGGTTAAGTAACTTGCCCAAGGCCACACGGCTAGGTTTTTATTTGTGTGTGCGTTAAGTGTCTGAGGCCAGACCCAAACTCAGGTCCTTCTGACTCCAGGGCCAACACTCTACTCACTGCGCCACCTAGCTGCCCCTCCCTAGTTCTTAATATATGGTGACTGCCTAAATTTTTTTTTTTATTTATTCATCCTTTCAGGTGGAAACTGTGTATATATTCCTGTGTGGTCCAAAAATTTAACATCTATTATATACCTAGAAAAGCATGGTCAAGTGGCTAGAATTATTCGCCAGGGACCTGCTATTCTTCACAAACTATTAAATGACAAATTTGTGTACTATAAATACAAACCCCAAAATATCCTTGAAAATGCAGCACCATACTATATAACTGAGCCAATTTCACAGACTCAATAGTTGACCACAACTGCCTGCTCATCACATTGATTCATACAAAATTAGGAACAATATTTTGGATAGTTGTTGTCATACTAAGCACTCAAATTCTCCAAACTACATAGAATAAAATTCTTCCAAACCATCTCAGACCAAACCCCTAATTGATGGCAGCAGTGGTCTCTTGAGTCTCACTGGAAGTCTATTCTGTTTTCACTTGAAGGGTTTTTTGTTTTGTTTTGTTTTGGTGAGGAAGTGGGAGCCCTTCCTTGTAGCTCTGAGCTGAGAGACAGGAATAGAGACCTTACAGAGGAAATTAGAAAAACAAACATGTGGCAACAGGATAAGGACAAATCCTGTTTGTGACTGGAATTGTCCCCAAAATACTTTCAGTGAGTCTACAGAGGGTGAGTGTTCATTTCAATAATACTCTTATCATTTACCAAATAAGGGTCATTTCATACACCTGGATAATGTCTGTAGAACATTAAATATAAAAGAGTAATAGCAGGAGAATACTTGGTCTTTGTTGTTTAATCATTCAGTCCTGTCTGACTCTAAGCTCCACAGTCCTTAAAGTCTGTCTAAGGCCATGTTTGCTGTTTTCATAATACCCTCTATCCCTCTCATCCTCTGACATTTCCTTTTTTTTGGCCCTCAATCTTTCCCAATAGAAAGATCCTTGGATCATCACTATCTGAACTCCATCCCCCCAAAAGAACAGCAAGATAGTAATGATGAAGTTAGCAGTGTCCAGGCTTCATACAGTTATGCCTAAATCTCTTGTAAATTTCCTTGTGCTTGTCTTAATGGTTATTCTATTACACAAAATATCTGAGTCTGGGGAGTTGACCCTTGACAAATGGATTGATCCTTTCAACCTTTCAATCCCAGTTCCACCTCTGGCCTCTCTTGGCAACTCTTAGGTTAGGTGGCATGACTGAGCAATCACTCCAGGAACTTTATGCTTCTCATTTCCTAGAGATTTGTGTCTAATCTATAGCCAGTTTCCATGGCTAGGATCTAAGGGTAAAGAATCTGAGGAACCAATGATTGATCAGTTATTAGATTATAGGGTTGTGGATTTAAGCTTGAAGGGACCTTAAGAGCCATTAAATCCAATCTCCTCATTTTATAGATGAAGAAATTGAAGCACAGAGGGGTTAAGTGACTTGCCCAGGGTCACACAGCTATTAAGTGACTGAGGTGGGATTTGAACCCTGGGGAGTTGGATAGGTCTTCCTGGCTCCACATCCAGTACCTCAGAGATATCAGATGGCCTTTAAAGGCCAGCCAAACTGGAGCACGACATGAACCAGATTAAAATGCAAAAGGACAATGTTTAACAAAATAAATAAAAGTGTAATACAGTACACATGATGTTAATTTGTGGTTTTCTAAGTCAATATGTACCTCATTTCTCTTTGAGTCTGACATCACTTCTTTAGAGTTTGACATCACTTCACTACACCACATTGCATCTCATTATCTTCATGAATGGAATTCAGATAAGAATTGTATAGGACCACATGTCCTACCCATTGGTAGGACTTCCCCTAGATGACTAGCATTGGTGGAATGAAAAGGGATTATTCTTTTAAAAATCTCTCAAGTGATCCTAGAAAAATTTACACAATGTGGGTATTGGGCAATAGGAGTTGATTAATGGATGAAATGAAGGAGAAATGAAGAAGTGAGGAAAAATGAAGAGTCATGCTGCATCTAACTTTCTTTCCCCCATTTTTTAGGTTCCTCTGACCTAAAGCTGTGGCTGGATAGGAGTTAAAGAGAGGAATAGCAGGGCATTTTGCTTCATGAAATCACAATATATAACCCTTGGATCAAATGACAGATTTGATGGGACTGTCTCATCCTTGGTGGATCCTGATTTACTTAATGCTTTAGGGAGAAGAGCAGTTCTTTTCCTTTCTGATCCCCTTGAATTTCAAGATAGAAGAGACATCCCAACCCCTCTTCAGTTCTTTGAAGGGAGAGAAAGACTGTTAATGTGTGTGTGTGTGTGTGTGTGTGTGTGTGTGTGTGTGTGTGTGTGTGTGTGTAATTGAACAAGTAGAAGAGCTGGCAGTTCCTATTACCAGCTTGCTACACTAGAGATTTTTGGGAGCTGTGCCCTTGGGTAATACACATTCATACACACACAATACACATATATACATACATATACACATATATGTATACTTCATTTTACATAAGTGCACTATACAGCAGACCTCTATATGAAGTGATTTTTATGTAATGAAAATTTGCCCTGTAAGGGAGGAAGGGAAGCAGATGGGGACCACATACCTCCTGTTCAGTTCAGTGAAGAGAGGGGACTGGTATATGGTCCAAGGACATGTGGGGGCTGAGACAGAGAAGTAAAAGCAGCAGTCTGAGAAATGCATGTTGGGGCCTGGCCAAGAAGAATGTGGGATAGACACTTTGGGGCTAGACACAGACAGGATAGCTACATGTATGGCCAGGGACAGACAAATGATATCCCAGTCTTTTAGAATTCTTTATCTAAAGTTGGATTTGTGTAATGTGAATTTACATAAAGCAAGAAATCTCTCTCTCTCTCTCTCTCTCTCTCTCTCTCTCTCTCTCTCTGTCTGTCTGTCTGTCTCTCTGTCTCTCTCCATTGATATATCCTTTAACCAAACTTTAAAGTTGAGAGAGAGAGAGAGAGAGAGAGAGAGAGAGAGAGAGAGAGAGAGAGAGAGAGAGAGATACTGTTAACTTTAAAGTTTGATTAAAGAAGACAACAGTCTAGGGGATATGTATTTTTATATTTATTATTTTATATTTATTTTATCTATTATTATTTTTATATTTATTTATTCCCATAAAGTTAGGAGAAACATGATCATGGGGTTAGAAGAAACTTCTAACTAACTAAACAAAAGAATCAGAGAGCTTAAATACATTTTAGAATAATCCCAATTCAGGGTCAAATTTGTAATTACAGAACAGGAATTTTCTTAATCAGATAAGGGGATTGACAAGGTGTAAATTGATTTTGTGACCTAGATCATCTGTGGTTTCTTTATCATTACCATGCCATAACATAATACAAGCCCACAAAATATTTAGATAAGAAAAAGTTCCAGTATTCAAGATAGTGTCTTAGGTTCAGGGTTCTTCTTGGCAGAAGAAAGAATGCTTTTACATCAGCCTCATCTGGGTTTGTTGACATAGGAAGAGGTATTCTATGAGTTTACTCAGAGAACAAAGAATCTGTTGGGTCTAGGCTCTTCTTCTGGTTGGTAAGTTCAGGCTCTGGCCCTTATTGTGGTGTATGTGTGTATATATGTGTGTGTATCTGTCTTTCTATCTATAAGTCTATCTCCAAGCAGAAATGTTTGCTATTTGGATAAATGTGCTTATTTGCTATTTGACATCTGGTAGGAAGGGGATTACGTCTTGAATCTACAGTTTGGTACACCCCTTCCAAAGCATTAAAGATTAGCAATCAAGGGTATAGCATGAACCTAAAAAGTATTTTCCCTAGACTATTTAGGGGAGCACAAGAGAACCTTGTTTTACTGTATTTTTATATCTTCAGTGCTTATCCCAGTGCCTGGTACATAGTTCTTCAATGTTACAAATGGTCAATGGTCACTCATTGAATGGGAAAACCATGACTGAATGTGGAAAAAGTCTAAAGAAAACTTATGAAACATGACAAAATGAAGAGGATGAAGAGGAAGAAGGAAGATTAAGATGTTTCTTTACTACCCTCAATGTATCCAAGTGTTCTTTGGAATTACCTTGGAGGAAACCTTCCTCATTCACATAGCACTCAACACAGAATGCCAAGGGTGGGAATTTCTCAGAACTTGCTTTGATTCTTTGGATTCAGTGCATTACAATAGCTACAGACTGTGGAGCTTTCTGCATTTAGTGGTGGATTAAGACTTTTCTCTTTCCCTGAATTTGCTAAATGAATTGGTTTTGGTCACCCATTGACTGACTAGGAAAAATCATGATTGAACAGGGAGAAAGTCTAAAGAAAACTTAAGAAACACAAAACAAGGAAGATGAAGAGAAAGAAGGAAGATTAAGATGTTCCTTGACTGCCCACAAAGTTTTCTGTGGAGTTACATTGAAGTAAACTTTCCCCATATCCATATCTACCTATCTGTCTGTCTATCTGTCTATCTATCTATCTATCTATCTATCTATCTATCTATCCATCTATTTTCCTCTTGAAAAGTGGGATTTTAGAGGCAGTTTTGTAGCCTGAGAGAAGGGTCATGGGATGAGAATTACATCTGCTACCTTAAATAGTCTAGCATTCAGTTCTAGGCAACACCGTTTAAGAAAGACATTACAAACTAGGAAGTGTTCAGAGGAAGGTATAGGTAGAGAATAAAAGCAAAACAAAAAAAAATTGAGAAGGTAATTCATTAAATATGCTGGCAAAGGGGAGAGCCAGAAAAGGGATTTTTTTGCTCTTAAGTCTCAAAATTTTACATTATATGGTGTTAAAGAAAAGTACAAGGAAACAACAGCTGACCAGAATAGAGACAGTTTCCAGATAAGACACCTAGGTTTCTTGGGCTATATATAACAGGAGGAAACATACTTTGCATCAGTCTTTAGCCCTGGCTCCCTCCACAGGAAGGCTTTTGGGGTCAGCACAACCTGCAGCCCTGAGTTAAGCATTGAATAAATCTGGTTTCTAAGCACCAAATCTGGTCTCTCAGCGATGGAAGGTAAGGTTCAAAAACTGCAATAAAGTTGTCCTGATTCCCCTCCTTTGGGGCTTTCTAAAGCCCAACATTCTGTACTAATGGAAGCACAATTTCAGAAGCAGAGAGATAGATTAAAGTTGAAAAGGAAGGAAGTAACCCAAGTCAGTGGAGGCATCCCCTTCACTGTCAATTTTATCAAGAGCTCGATAGAATTCCTTAAAGAGGGACCTTTTCCCAACATATCATAGTTAGAGGGATCAAATTTTGAGTAAGGTTTGGGGGCTGTACATAAGGGGACAGACTCTTACCAGGAAATAAGCACACTGTCCAATATAGAGAGATTTCTCAGACATTGAAAGAACATGTATGGCCACAAGTATCACAAAAAGTTTCAAAAATGATAGATTCACAACCTCATACTTCCTTCATTGTCATAAAAATTGAAGAACCTTAAACAAATTCCTAATCTCATACAGCTCTTAAGCAAACTAACCTAGTCAAACAGACTCTTATTAGGTAAACTCAGGTTACAGATTAAAACTATATTTAATCAGCTGACTTTCATCTGGGATCTTAGTTGTCCCATGTAGCCATCTGATTCTTGGAAATGTTTTCTCTTGTAAAGTTTGGAATAGGGCTCATTCCCACAACTGTTCTGGGCTGCTGCTGCTGGTGGTATTCCTCTTAAATTTGGTTTTCCAGTAACTAGATCATATGGTGAAAACCAGTTCAGACATTTGGAGCTAACTTTATACTTGTTCTCTTTTCATTGTTTTTAATAGAAATATTCAAAAGTCTGGTATATACATACATACATGCATGCATATGTGTGTTTATGTATATTATATATGTATATGTATGTATATACACATGCATACACACACACATATACACATAGATATCTACATTGTCTTAGTTCTTAGTGAAAACAGTCTAATCTTTCTCAATGTGAAGTTTACTACTCAATAAAAACTGCAGATGTAAACATCCTTATCACATGTCTTTGTCTTATTTCTTCCTTTTGAGGATTTATTATCCTCATATCATCCAGAGAGAAGGAGACACTTTAGGGACCTAATCTTATACATAAATATGTAACTATTAGTAACCATAAATTCAAATAGAAAAATTAAAAACAGCAAAATCTTTAATACTTATATCCCATTATAGTAACTCAGAGATGTTGAATATTGCAACAAGATTCATTGTATATAAAAACAACAATAAAAAGACCTTTTACAAAGCTTCTGCCCTGGTTATAAAAATTTTCTATGAGGAAGGAGAGACATGGTTATAATAATATCAATATTGTCCCTTCAAGGGCACAGACTAACCTGAAATAAACATAATAGGATAAAACATCTTAAATTCTGTTTGATTCTGAGTAAGAGTTAACCTTTTTTTTTTCAGAATAGCCAATTATGCAGCAAAGTTCCACATTATGCACAGGGTAACACAGCCAGGCTCAGAATAAACTAGGTGGGAAATTCCTTGTTGAGAAAGGAAACAGCACAATAAGGAAACTGATTCAAGAGGATCTTACCATCAAATTTGCAAAGTTACCCCCTCAACCTTCCCAGGCACAGAAATACACCTATAGCATTAATAAGATCAAACTCCCTTTGAGTAGTATATGACATTTCCATTGAATGTTGGATTATTGGCTTAAATGACAATTCAGGCACTAGCCCTTGAAATAAAAACTCAGAACAACATAAAATTACAGTCTCAAGAAATTTTTTCTCATGTTGTTGCAATAAAAATTAACAACAAACACACAAAAGGCCTTATATCTTCTTCATCCTTTCTAGTTTAAATCCATCATGGAGCAGAAATCAATCCTCAGAAATTAAGAAAATAATTACATTCTATGATTACTTGCATACAGTAAATATTTGATAGTTCACTCCAAACCCAGAAAAACACTGGCCACTGTAAGCCTCTAGGCAGACAGATAACCATATTTGAAAGTATTGCATTTTAACACCTAAGGCAAAAAGATTTCCTTTCTTTGCTTATTTGTTTTTATCTGTATAACCCCAACCTTGCCAGAGTTGAAAATACAGAGTGAAAGCATCTTACAGTTGTTATTTTGCTATGTGTGTGTGTGTGTGTGTGTTTAAGGAGAGTTCAGCATCAGATTACAGAAAGCTGGGAGAGCTATTTTAGTATGAAATTCCATTAATCTTTTCTACCACTCTTAGTTCCTTTTCTGTGTTTTCTCCTTCAACAGCAATCTTTATGGTTCTCCTAGGTTTTCCCCTTATAAATCTTCCAAGTTATCAGTATCTATAAACAACGTCAGACACAATACAAGACAAAGATTTTCTTGATAAATTCACAGGAAAGGTAGGAAGAAACAGGGGCTCTCTACTATTGGATTATGAGCATTTGGCCCCTGAATGCCCAACTCTGATGAAAAGTTTATTTGATCAATACGTATTTGAACTTCTCTCATTAACCTGGGATTGTCCTAAAAGAAAGGGTATAGGACTGATATTAAGCAATAAG
The DNA here is from genome assembly GCA_011680675.1 of Gymnobelideus leadbeateri. Classification (NCBI taxonomy): domain Eukaryota; kingdom Metazoa; phylum Chordata; class Mammalia; order Diprotodontia; family Petauridae; genus Gymnobelideus; species Gymnobelideus leadbeateri. Next base: position 321,802 of record WOXC01003786.1, on the reverse strand, counting down.
TTTATCAAAGTTGCTCACTCAACTAAATATCAAGACAAGACATAACACAAACATCTGATAAAGGATTGTCTCATGGCAAATCACATGGTTCAACTGGTGGCCCTTGCATTTGGACCCTGGATCACAGTGCCATACTCATCAGTATATCAAAGCAATTACCACAAAGTTTTGTCATGTAGCTGGTATCTAGCAACCATATATTAAAGATCTACTATATGCCATATACTGTGCTAAGGGTAAGGGATACACAATGGAAAGTAAAAGAGAATGTCTGCTTTCAAGGAGTTCCCAGTTAGGGTGGACACAACATGCAAATAATGATGTATAAAACATAAGCAGTATAAAATGGAGATAAGTGGAAGGGTGTGAAGGTGGATCTGGAGAGGCTTTTGGCAGAAGGTGGGAATTTAGTTGGAACTTGAAGCAAGGGAGTAGAAGGCAGAGATGAGGAAGGAGACAATTGTAGCCATGGGGAAATAGCCACTGAAAATGCATAGAGTTGGAAGATGGAGTATCTTTTTTTTTTTAAATTAAATTGGTTTGTTTATTTACTTTTAGTTTACAACATTCAGTTCCACAATCCCTTGAGTTTCAAATTTCCTCCCCTTCCCTCTCTCCCCCCACCGCCATCATGGCAGCATGTACTTGAATATAGGATCTACAAATATCTTCACATTAATCATTAGTCAGGTTGTAAAGAAGGATTATAACTGATGAAATGATCAGTGGGAAAGAGGGAACAAAACAAAACATGAAAAAGAAACACAGCAAGGAGTTTGTTTCAATCTGCATTCAGACTCCACAGCTCTTTCTCTGGATGTGGGTATCTCTTTCAATCATGAGTCTTTTGGAGTTGTCTTATAACCTTACATTACTGAGAGCAGCCCAGTCTATCAAAGTTGGTCGTCACATACGTGTTTGTGATTGTGTAGAGATTTCTCCTGGTTCTGCTCTTCTTGCTCAGCATCAGTTTATATAACACAATCTTAAAGGGAAAAGATAAAAAAAATCATTTAACAGTAATATGAAGAAAAACCATTTAACAATAATATTATATCTGAAAACTTTGCATTTTGAGCAGAAGTGAGTTTTAATAACTTTATAATTATTAGAATCAATGTAGTAGGCTATGTTTCTAGTTTTAAGATTTATAAATGATCACCAAACTTTTATGAAGAAAATTAATTGTAAAGTTTTAAAATGATAGCTATACTTTATCTTAAAGCAAAAACAAAACTTGCAAAATTGAGATTCATTTAAACCAAGTTGGTGAAAATTCCCAAAGTATTATTACCAAACTAATTTCCATAGTTGATTGCAGAATTCTTTAGATATCACAAAGTTTTTTAGTCAAAAAGGTAACTGAATCTTTATATTGGCAACAATTAAGAAACTGATGACAGTATTTATAAAAGCTATTAGTATTAGAATCCCTCTAAACAATGGGAATATTATAAAGTGAGCCTTAAGACTTTTGTAAAAATTTCTGCATACATTCTAATTCTAGATGAAAGATAATATTGTATTTCCTAGAGAGCTAACACAAAAGAGTTCATATCTTTTATTATTTGCTTTGATCATAGAAGAATATAATCTTAAGTGCTTTTTGTTTTAACCAACAATTTTCACCAATCATGGCTCATAGCCAAATTACGGTTAAATTTTTCATTCCCCTGGAACTGTAATAAACAATAAAAATTTACTAGGTCCCTTGTACATAATTTCATTTAACATATTTTTTTTTTCAAATTTAAACTTGTCTTGATGTGAAAGCCAACTGTTAGAAATCTTTTTAATATTTTGCAACTTTCTTATCAAGTTAAGTTCATTATTTAGGAACTACATAACAAAAACAAATTCCCTTCTCAGGCTGAATGACCTTGCCTCTAGAGATAGTTTCCTTGGCAATTTTACAAAATAAGAATAACTGAGATGGACTTTAGCGAGGGGCTGGGGTGATGCCCCTGATTCATCAAATCTCCTTAAGCCTCTTACTCTTCTGTCTCCCTGCTGTATCCCCTATTACCAAATCTACTGTCCCCTTTTGATCTACACATTCCAAGAATTTTTGTAGCTGATTATTGGTGATAAGTTAACCTCCTTCTTTTACTCTTCTTTTTAAAAATCTTAGATCACATTCTCTGTCTCTACTTTTGTTTTGTACCTGTCCCATTTTCTCCTGAAAGCTATTTTTTGGAGACTGGGCTACTCTTTGCTTGTTTTTATTTTCTACTAATCCCTATCACACACTCCCTTTAGCCTGGTGAGTTACCCTCTGTAAGTTTTTTTAAACTTAAGAGAAAATTTGACTTTTGTCTCCTACCTTTTCTTATGTTCTCTGGAGTCATAGGAGGCCACTCCTGTACTGGTACTTTTCTTAAATCCCTGTTTGGGGCGCCATTGATGCCTGCATCGAAAACAAGAAGTGTTGAATGATGAACACAAGGGATCTGTCAGAGCAGTTCCAATTTATAGATCAGATGGCAGGGTTTGTATAATGAATGTAAAGCAATTATCTCTTAGATTCCCATGAGAAAACGTTTAATGTCCTTGTTCGTTGATGTAAATCTGTATATTTTAATGTCCTCGTTCACTTATGAACATCCACATTTTAATGTCTTTGTTCTCTTGCATGTATCTATGTCTGAGTCACTGCTTGGTTATCATGTCCTAAACTCCTGCGAGTCAGGAAGAGATGGTGAGCCAATTTTTTTTTTTTTGCTTTTTGGAGGGCAATTGGGGTTAAGTGACTTGCCCAAGGTCAACACAATTTTTGTGTTAAGTGTCTGAGGCCGGATTTGAACTCAGGTCCTCCTGACTCCAGGGCTGGTGCTCTATTCACTGCACCACCTAGCTGCCCCTTTTAAAAAAAAAATTTTTTTTGGGTGAAACTTAAGACATGATATAGCCTTCACTGGGAGCTGGCTTGGGAAAAATCCTGCACCACACTCTTCCGATGCATGGACCGGGTCAGAAACTGGCCCTCAATAATTTTCCGTTTTTGTCACAGTAATCAATCTGATTGGTGTGAGGTGGTACCTCAGAATTATTTTAATTTTCATTTCTTTAGTCAGTGATTTTGAGCACTTCTTCCTATGCCTATAGTTGACTTGTATTTCTTCATGTGAAAACTGCCTGTCCATCTCCTTCGACCATTTACCAATTGGGGAATGGCTTGTATTTTTATGAATTTAATTCAGTTCTTTATATATATATATATATATATGATATATGATATATAAATATATATAAGTATATATATGATATATAAATATATATAAGTATATATATATTTGAAAACTTTATCAGAGACATTTGCTGTAAAGCTTATTTCCTAGCTTTCTGCTTTCCTTCTAATCTTTGTTGCATTGGTTTTGTTTTACAAAAGCTTTTCAATTTAAATGATCGCTCTGTACCTCCACCGCTGCCTCCTCCTCCTCCTCCTCGTCCTCCTCCTTCTCCTCCTCCACCTCCTCCTCCTCCTCCTTCTTCTCTTCCTCTTCCCCACCATCACCACCACCATCTTCCTCCTCCTCCTCCTCCTCCTGCTCCTGCTCCTGCCGCTGCTGCTTCTCCCTCCATTCCCGTGGAGCGGACCATCCTGGTGCCTCTTTTGTGAAGCGGCGGCTGAGGAGACCCCAAGACTCGCCACGGCCGATGAAAAGCCGAATGAAGAGTCAAGACTGAAAACAACGACCACATTAATTTGAAGGTGGCAGGGCAAGATGGTTCGGTGGTGCAATTTAAGATTAAGAGGCACACACCACTTAGTAAACTAATGAAAGCCTATTGTGAACGACAGGGCTTGTCAATGAGGCAGATCAGATTCCGATTTGATGGGCAACCAATCAATGAAACAGACACACCTGCACAGTTGGAAATGGAGGATGAAGATACAATTGATGTATTCCAGCAGCAGACAGGAGGCGCTTACTAAAAAGAGAATCTACAACTCTGCTCCAGAACTGTGCTCCCAAGGAAAACAATACATTCACAATTAGAAAACCAAGATTGGGTTCATCCACATCCTGACTACTGCAGTATAGTTTTCTCTCTTCTTTGATTCCCTTCCTCATTCCTTTATTGTACATAAAGTAACTGGTGAATGTACACAGGTATAATGCGTATTTTTTTTAACTAAATGGCCAATGGTATGTTTTTTTTTAAAACAAACGCTTTATTAACTTCTGTTTTACATCATTCATTTCCGCCAGATTTTGAGTTACAATCATTTTCCCCCCATTATTCCCCTACCCAACCTCCCAGAATAGCAGTCCCACAAGATATCGCTTCCTCCAATCTGCTCTCTCCCATACCTTCTCCCATACCCCCATCGACTTTTCCATTAGAGGAAGGTGAATCTTTGTGTCCCAATGCCTGCACATCTTATCTCCCTATTACAAGCAAAAGAGTATTAATAATAGTATTTATATATATTTGAAACATTTAATGTTACGACCTCGAATTTCAGATCCATTTCCTTCCTCCCTTGTCACCCATTCCCTCTTGGGAGATAAGTAATTCAGTATATGTTGTACATGTCTAGCTATGCAAAACATTATCATAGTAGATATATTGTGCAAGGCTGCTTATAATTCCCTCCCACTCATCCCACCCCCCACCTGGTCCATTCCCTACATGATCCTGTCCCTCTTCTATAGTGGGTACTTCCAACCTCCCCTCACCCCAAGGATGCCCTCCCATCCATCATTCCTCCTCTCATCCCCCTTCCCCCTATCCTGCTGCAGGTTGAGATATCCCATTTAGTATGTATGTCATTTTCTCCCTGAACCAAATTCAATGTGAATGTGGTTTTGCCTTTTTAGCCTTCCTTATTCTCCCCCTCCTTTGCCACCACTTCCCCTTGCTTCTTCTACATGGGATAGTTTACCCTACCCTGTCTCTCCCCATCTCCTCTTGCCACTTTCCTCTCTCACCTCATAATTTCATCCCTTGAGTATTCTCCCTTCTCAACAAATTCAACCTATGCCCTCTATCCATATATAACTGTAACCATATACACACACATTCACATATGTATTCATATGACCACACACCCTTCTTCCATTATTTTCATAGTGAGAAAGATATCATCAGTCACAGTTATTGTTTTTCCATATAGGAATGTAAATAGTTCAACTTTGATAAGTTCCTTTTGATTTCTTTTCCCTGATTACCTTCTCAGGCATCTCTTGCTTCTTGTGTCTGGATGTCAAATTTTCTATTCAATTCTGGTTTTTTCCTCAAGAATGCTTGAAAGTCCTCTATTCCACTGAATGACCATATTTTCCCCTGAAACAAAATACTCAGTTTTGCTGGGTAGGTGACCCTTGGGTTCATTCCCAGTTCTTTTGCCCTCTGGAATATCATATTCCATGCCCTTCGATCCCTCAGTGTAGAAGCTGCCAGGTCCTGGGCTATTCTGATTGTGTTTCCACAATATTGAAATTGTTTCTTCCTGGCTGCTTGTAGTATTTTCTCCTTGATCTGGGGATTCTGGAACCTGGCTATAATATTCCTGGGAGTTTTCTTTTTGGGATCTTTTTCAGGAGGTGATCTGTGGATTCTTTCAACCTCTATTTTGCCCTCTGGATCTAAAACATCAGGGCAGTTTTCCTTGAGAATTTCTTGAAGGGTGATTTCTAGGTTCTTTCTTTGATCATGGCTTTCAGGTAGTCCAATAATTTTTAAATTGTCTCTCCTGGATCTATTTTCCAGGTCAGTGGTTTTTCCCATGAGATATTTCACATTGCCTTCTAATCTTTCATTTGTTTGGATCTGCTTAACAGCATCTTGATTTCTCATAAAGTTATTAGCTTCCATTTGCTCCAGTCTAACTCTGAAGGAATGAATCTCCTCAGTGAACTTTTGATATTCTTTATCCATCTGGCAAATTCGACTTTTTAAGGCATTCTTCTCCTCATTGCCCTTTTGGGCCTCCTTTGCCATTTGAGTTAGTCTATTTTTTAAGGTGTTGTTTTCCTCAGTCAGGCTGTTGACCCTCATTTCATACTTTTCCTGCATCCTTCTCATTTCTCTTTCCAATTTTACCTCCACTTCTCTTATTTGATTTTTAAAGTCCTTCTTAAGGTCCTCTATGGCCTGCAACCCGCTCATGTTTTCCCCTGGGGCTTTTGGAGCAGGACTTCTGACCTCACAGTCCTTTTCCCGCTCTATGCCCCCAAAATAGGAGTCTAGGGTTGCATTTTTCTGTTTCCTTTGCCTTGGCATGTTGCCACTTAATTGCTTGACTTTTGGGCTTGTTGCCACACTATGGCTTTAAGGCCAGATAGAGGAATTTTCGTCCCGAACGTGTGGGGGGCAACTTCCGTTTCTGGCAAGCTGTAAACCCACCCACAACTTCCACCCTAGATCACAATCCAGATCCAGGGAGGTTAAAGCAAGAGCGATTACCCCCCAAGACTGATCGCTGGATCTCCCTACGGTTCTGCAGGCCAAGAGCTGGAGCTGCCTCTGAAAACTACAAAATGGTGTGTCTCCTCAGCGGCTTCTAGCCCCCAGGGGAGGGAGCTGACGCATTCCCCAAATACAGGTCCCAAAGTCCATAGGACACTAACCTCTTACTTTGTCCTAGGCATGTCTATGTTGATAATTCTGGAGTCGCCACAGCTACTGGTGTTCTGGGGTTCCTCCAGCCAGCTGCTGGCCCTGCCACCCTGGGGCTAAAACCTCGGCTCACGTGGACCTGGGCTCGGCTCAGCTCCCCGAGCTCTGCACGCTGTGCACTGCCTGCTCCCAGACCGCTGCGCTGGTCCTTCCTGCAGGGCTGCTGGGCTGTCCTCAGTGGGAGGTTAGCTTCTCTGTGTTGTTCTGTGGGTGCTGGGGCTCCAGAAGTTGTTCAGAGTCCCCTTTTACATAGTTTGGAGGTCATCTGAGGGGAGAGTGCCTTGGACATGCTGTTTCTACTCCGCCATCTTGGCTCTGCCTCCGTAGGTCCCTTCTTTATGTCTTTTAATTAGGTATATTTAGATGGACACTTTTCTGATGCCTCTGATAAGTCCTCTTGTCTGTTCTGGGCTCTTCTAATTTCCTGTAATGATCCATTTTTATTGAGGCATCATAGGAGCATGGGTCTGGCTCATAGACACTTCAAACACCATTTAGTCCAACTCCTTCATTTTATAAGTGAGGAAACTGAGGCCTAGTGAGGTCATATGACTTACCCAAAGTTACACAGTTAGCAATTATCAGAGGCAGGATTTAAACCTAGATCTTCTGATTACAGAACGTGTGCTATTTCCATTATACTATGTTGCCTAAAAATGGAAACTCTTATTTTAGGGAATCACATTTTTAGTTTTGGGCAATATACTTCCAAGCGAGGACTCTCAACTACCTATCATTGTAGAAATCAAAGCCTTCTTGGGAGTATCTCAAGGAACTCAGGCTTTGCTGCTTTTGTAAAGTCATAGAAGATTTGTGTCCAGAAATATATTGAAAGGGAAAAACCTCCTGGGTATCAGTATGTTTTCTCGTCTGAAAAACCTGTCTCGATTTTGTACCAAACTGATGAAACCTTTGGCTCTTCATCCTCTTAGTACCAGATCTCAAACCAGGTAAGCCAGGTTCCACCATTCACCTTACACAGTAGTGGGGAATCTTTTTTTTTTTTTTTTTGCTCCTGGCTTCTTGGCTACTTTCTTATCTTGATCTTATTGGATTTTTTTCCCTCTAGGCTGATAATAATCGTAGGAACTGGGGGATACATCACAATCAAAGGCTTCCACTTCACAGTCTTTTGGAGATAACTGTGTCTGCTCTGGGAGCTCTGAGCTCCCTCATAGCTGAGGATCAGATCATACCAGGAACCCTTATAGCAGATTATTTCCCCCTGCATTTTTGATATTTTACTTTTCCCCAATTACGTGTAAAAACAATTTTAACATTCTTTTTTTCCTTCAAATTTTGGGTTTGAAATCTTCCTCCCTTTCTTTGCTCCTTCCCTCATTGAGAAGGCAAGCAATTTGATATACCTTATATATGTGTAGTTGTGTAAAACACATTTCCATGTAAGTCATGTTGTGAAAGAAAATACAAAAGAAAAACCCAGGAAAAATAAAGAAAAAGTGTGCTTCAATCTGCATTCAGACTCCACCAGTTCTTTTTCTTGAGATGGATAGTGCCTTTTATTTTATTTTATTTTTTAAAGCAATTGGGGTTAAGTAACTTGCTCAGGGTTACATGGCTAGTCATTATTTATGTGTGGGTGCTCTTTTTCTGAGGCCGGATTTGATCTCGAGTCATCCCAACTCCGAGGCCGGCGCTCTTACTCACTGCGCCACCTAGCTGCCCCTTTAGGGCAATTGGGGTTAAGTAACTTACCCAAGGTTACATGGCTAGGTTTTTGTTTGGCTAGGTTTTTGTTTGTGTGGATTAAGTGTCGGAGGCCGGCTCCAAACTCAGGTCCTTCTGACTCCAGGGCCTGCGCCACCTAGCCGACCCGATAGTGCCTTTCATTGTAAGTCCTTCAGAATTGTCTTAGAAAAGTCAGAGCTAAAATGGTGGCAAAAAGAACTCAGAGTTCTTCCTCAAACTCCTCCAAATACCTTTACATAATGCCTCAAAACAAATTCTAGTGTAGCAGAACCCACAAAAAGATGGGGTGAAACAATTTTCCAACCCAAGACAGATTAGAAGGTTGGCAAGAAAGGTCTGTTGCAGCAGTGTGAGAGTGGAGTTCAGTCCAGTGCAGTTTGTGCCCCAGCAAACCATCAGTAGATTTTTTGGGGGTGGGGGAGGCCCATCTTAATCAGTGGCAACAGTGGTGTTTCCTGGACCTATCAGTACACAAATGGTAAGGGAGTTAAACAACTGGTCAAAAGGAGATAACAAGGGTCCCTTTGCTGGCACCAGGGGCAGGATTCTATGGAATTGTCCATACTTGGATCTTGGTCATAGTCCTGGGTCTCAGTCTCAGGGAGAAGAAGAGCACTAACACACTAGAGTTTGTTGCTGGGAGGGGATCTGGGACTCTGGTCAAAGGTCCAGAGTGGAAAAGAGTGCTTGGGGTCCCTCAAAGACCAGAGTACAGAACAAGATTGTAGCAAATACACCTCTCACCAGATCATTCCACCTTGGAACACTGAAAACTTACAGGTCCCCAGAATTGCCTCTGAAGACAGCTGCATAAAAAACTTGAAGCTTGGAACAGTACCACCTCGACTCTGGGAGCAGAGCTCCACTTTAGCATGGAGACAAAGGTCAACAAATAGGTTGGAAAATGAGCAAATAGCAGAAAAAGATCCCGATCGTAGAAAGTTACTATGGTGACAAAGAAGATCAAAACACAATCTCAGAAGACGACAACAAAATCGAAACTCCTACATCTACTGCATCAAGAAAAAAATATGAATTGACTCCAAGACATGGAAGAACTCAAAAAGGATTTTTTTTGCTTTTTTTTTGGAGGGTAATTGAGGTTAAGTGATTTGCCCAAGGTCACATATTCTAGTATGTGTTAAGTGTCTGAGGCTGAATTTGAACTCAGGTCCTCCTGACTCCAGGGTCAGCACTCTATTCACTGAACTACCTAGCTGCCCCTCAAAAGGGATTTTTAAAATCAAGAAAAGTAGAGGCCCTGGGACCTTTGACTTGGATACAAGTATGGGCAATGCAACATGTCCTGCCCCTGGTGCCCGAAAAAGGACCCCTGTAATCTCCTTCTGACCAGTTGTCTGGCCCCTTTATCATCTGTGTGCTGAGAGTTCAAAGAATCACCACCGTTGCCACTGATTCCCTCAAGATCTACTTCTGGTTTGCTGGGACACAACCTACATTGTACTACACACCACTCTCACTGTGGTGCTACAGACCTTTCCTGCCAACCTTCTAAGTTGTTTTGGGTTGGAAAATTGTTTTACTCCATCCTTTTGTGGGTTCTACCACTCTAGGATTTTTTTTTGAGGCATTATTTAAAGGCATTTTGAGGGGTTTGGGGAAGAGCTCAGAAGAGTCTCTACCTTTTCTCCACCATCTTGGTTCTGCCTCCCCCTACAGCAGGTTCTATAAAGCCTCTAATCTGTCTTGCTTCTGCTAGCTGTGTGACATCTCTGTCCACCAAGGCAATACTGTAGTCTGGTCTCCAGTTGTATAACATGTGTTAACCACTCCAGAGAAAGCAATACACTGTCTTTTTTACCTTTTCCTTCTTTTTTTTTTTTTTTTGGACACAGGTATCCTTTATATCTTCTGTCCTTCTAATAACTGTGACTGATGAAATCTTTCTCAGTATGAAAATAATGGAAGAAGGGTGTATGGTCATATGAATGCATATGTGAATGTGTGTATATATGTTTACAGTTATACATGGATAGAGGGCACAGGTTGAATTTGTTGGGAAGGGATGATACTTAAGGGGTGAAATTATGAGGTGAGAGAAGAAAGTGGCAAGAGGAGACTCGGAGAGACTGGGTAGGGTAAACTATCTCATGTAGAAGAAGCAAGGGGAAGTGGTGGCAAGGGAGGGGAAGAATAGGAAGGCTAAAAAGGCAAAACCACATTCTCATTGAATTTGGTTCTGGGAGAGAATGACATACATACTAAATGGGATATCTCAACCTGCAGTAGAACAGGGGGAAGGGGAATGAGAGGAGGGATGATGGATGGGAGGGCATCCTTGGGGGGAGGGGAGATTGGAAGCACCCACTATAGAAGAGGGACAGGATCAAGTAGGGAATGGACCAGGTGGGGGGTGGGATGAGTGGGAGGGAATTATAAGCAGCCTTGTACAATATATCTACTATGATAATGTTTTGCATAGCTAGACATGTACAACATATACTGAATTACTTATCTTCCCAGAGGGAATGGGTGACAAGGAAGGAAGGAAATGGATCTGAAATTCGAGGTCTTAAGATTAAATGTTTCAAATATATATAAATACTATTATTAATACTCTTTTGCTTGTAATTGGGAGATAAGATTGCAGGCATTGGGACACAAAGATTCACCTTCCTCTAATGGAAAAGTCGAAAGGGGTATGGGAGATGATAGGGGAGAGAGCAGATTGGAGGAAGCGATATCTTGTTGGACTGCTATTCTGGGAGGGTGGGTAGGGGAAAAACAGGGGGGAAAAATAATTGTAACTCAAAATCTGGCGGAAATGAATGATGTAAAACAGAAGTTAATAAAGCATTTAATTAAAAAAAAAGAAAAAAAGAGGAATGAACAAAAGGAGAACAATCATTCAGGTACAAACCCTCAAATGGTTTCCTCTAGGAGCTAGGAAGCTTATGGCAAATTTCATTCTCAGACATATGTCAGGTCTAAGTCAAAGCTGTCACTTAAGCAGTCTTCTGTGTAAGGAAGACATGACCTTATTCTTCCCATTTCTGCTAAAACTGTCTTAAATTCTTTTTTTTTTTTTGTAAGGGGAATCCTGGATTTGGGTCCTGTTCTCGTTGAGCTCATCTCCACCAGTCACTGGGAACACAGCTGGATTTTCTCGTTCTTGAATACAATGAAAAAAAAAAACAACAACCTGCATGTAAGAATGGGAGACTGTTTCCACGTGCAACAAAAGCTTAACTCCAAATGGCCTCTATTAGACACTCCCAACAAAGCTGACTCCTCTGGAAAAAACAAAACAAAACAAAACATGAGTCCAACTCCTAAGCTTCTCCTAGCTAACTGTCCACAGAAACTTATGCTGTCAGCTTATACTACATATGTGAAATTCTAGAGAGCAATGATGTCCACAAACTTAGGATTCTCTTCACTTATCATCAGGGAGGGGTTCTTAACCCAAGGGATCCATGGATAGATTTCAGGGGGATCTGTGAACTCAGAACTTTTAATATTTTAATAACTATTTCAGTATAATTTATTTCCTTTATAGTCCTTTGTACTGTATTCTTCATTTAAAAACATCAATCTGACATAATACTTCACATTTAGCATAATGCCTGGACCATAGTAAGGCATAAAAAATGCTTGTTGATTTAACTTGGTTTGAGGAGTCCATAGGCTCCACCAGACTGGCAACAGGGTCCATGATGCAAGCACCCCTGCCATAGGTGAACCATGACCTCAAACATTACTTTATAAAAATATCATTTTGGGGACTAGATTTATGATTTCATTTATATAAGGAATTTTTGAGGAGGAGACTGCCCCTAGTAATATAGACCTGCCACTTCTGTAATTCACTGAGAAGTTAAGTAACTTGCCTTGAGCCAGTCCCACTGCCAATGTCAGTGGAAGGCCTTCCTGACTCTAAGGCTTGATCTCTATTACCTATACCACACTCCTCTCTCTTTTTTCGTTTTTTGATTTTTGGAGGGCAATTGGGGTTAAGTAACTTGCCCAAGGTCACACGGCTAGGTTTTTTTTTGTTTGTGTGTGTTAAGTGTCTGAGGCTGGATCCAAACTCAGGTCCTTCTGACTCCAGGGCCAGCGCTCTACTCACTGTGCCACCTAGACACTCCCCACACGCCTCTCTTTATAATAACAAGAACTCACCTTTATAGAGTGAGTGCTTTCAGGTTAATAAAGTACTTTTCCCCAATTATACCATGAAATACTAAGGCAAGTATTTTCTCTTCTGATTTACTCAGTCTACTGAGCTAGTATCATGATCAGGATTTGAATAAATGTCTACTGTTCTTTCCACTAACTCCATTCTGCCTGTGGAAACAGCGTCAGTCATCTATTCATTCAATAACTTTTTGGGAAAGGGGTGGGATTGCCTCGAACCAAATGCTTTCTCTCTTCTGTTAGATGTGCCCTCACCTAGAGTGGATGCAGCCTTATGTATCAGCCCCAACCAGAATTTAAAAGGTAGGCTTAATAGATTCTTCAGGAATTGGAGATGGGTGGCAAGTAGAATGGGATGGGTGGGTGAAAGACCTATCTCATCTTCTCTGCTTTCCTTTTGGGCTTCTTTCTGACATTTCCAGTCAAATCTGGGCTTTCCACTAGACCATTCAGTCAGTCAATAAGCATCCATTAAGTGCCTACTATGTACCAGACATTGAACTAAGCACAAAGAAAGGAAAAGAGCAGCCCCTTCCCTCAAGGAGATCACATTATAACTGGGGACAACATGAAAACACAAGGTGTATACAGGGCAAATTCATTACCTTAAAATTTCTTATGGATAAACCAGGCTGAAAAAACGGACACTTTTGGAACACAAGAACTTTGTAAGGCAGGGATTTGCAGATGGCTGTGGCACTGAAATGGGAAACAGGAGACCCCTGTCTTAGTACTGACTTTGACACTACCTCTTGCTATCATCTTGGGTAAAGTCACTTTATTTTTCATGGATGGAATCTTAAAGGTATTCTTAACCAAGCTCCCTCCCTTTATAAAGGAGGGAAAAGGTCTAGAAGAGTTAAGTGACTGTATGGTCACACAGGGAGTAAATGACTCAGTTTTGTTATCTGCCAAAACTAGGTAGTGAGACTATTCTTTGGTGTTCTGAGATAGGAGAGAGTTACAGAGCTGGCCCAGGTCGGGGGTCAGATCACACAGGGAATCCCTATAGCATATTCTGGTCAGGCTTAGAGGGTTATAGATTTAGAGCTAAAAGGGACTGCAGAAGGTTTTTAGTCCAACCCTTCATTTAACAAGTGAGGAAATGGAGATTCAGAGAGGTGAAATAACATGATTGCATCCCAGAGCTAAAAGTCATCAGACGCAGGATTGGAACCTAGGTCTTGGCACCAACTCCAAACATTTGAACCATCACACCATTCTGCCTCTCACATCTGCTTTGGCCTCTGTGCCAGGACCCAAAAACATACTCACCTTTCCATGGGTGCAACATGCTTTCCTCTTTCTTCCCTTGTATACAGTCAACCCCTAGGCTTCAGTCTCCATTTGGGATTAGTAAAGAAAAGAATTAACAAAAAGGGATGACTAATTTTAGCCTATGGGCAAGACACAGATAATTAAAAAATACTCAAGCAGTTTCCTTCTGGAACTAGAAAGTAATAATGGCACCTAAGCAATGGTTTAGTGGAAAGAGGGTTACATTTGGAGTCAAGAAGAACTGAGTTCAAATCCAACCTCAGACACTTACTAGCTGTGTGACCCTGGGCGAGTCATTTAACCTGTCTGCTTCAGTTTCAATGACTATAAATGGAGATCTTAATAGCATCTACTTCAATAGATTGTTGTGAGGATCTAATCAAATGAGGTAAATCTTTGTAAAGCATTTAGCACAGTGAATGAATGGCTTATCATAAATGATTAATAAATACTTGTTCCCTTCCCTTCTCCCCCTTCTTTCAGAAGCTAGAAAGGAATGGCATCTTTCACGCTCTAGGAAACATCAAGCTTAAGGCAGATCTGAGCAGCTTCCTGTAGGAGATGGAAAGGTTTTTGTTCTCCCCACTTCTGCTCAAACTGGCCTAAACTTCCCTTTGTTCCCAGGAATTGGCTTTTCAGACTGTTCACCCCTGTATGTGAACACTAGCACAACTATGACCTCCTAGTGTTTGGACACAATGAAAGAGCAAATTGTAAAATCAATAGAAACCTGTTAGTGTTCTAATTCATAAGAGTCCAGATCCTCCCCAGTAGATGATTCATTAGACATTAATAGTCACTTCCAGAAAACAAGAGGCTTGAATGACTGTGGGTTCCCAAACTTTCATAGGATGGAAACAGTAACTTGTACAAGATGCATGAAATTTTAGAGCCATGAATGACCATAACCTCACAGATCAGAGAAATCCCAGGAGGGAAGCTGACAATATGATTCCACAATATGCTGGCAAAGGTTTGAGAGAACAACTCTGTCATGTCCAACTCATTCGTCAGTTCTAGGAGGACGTGGCCAGACCTGCCCCACTCTGGAGCAGTTGCCTGCCTAAGAAACATTTCCAAACTGACTTTTGATTCTAGACTTTCTGGTTTTTCAGGAATGGGCAGCAACACTCTCATCTACTTATTTCCTTGGTCTTCCCTCTAAGGATATTATTACTCTGTCCAGTCTCTGTGTTGAAAAGCAATTGTCACAATTCATTCTTGAATATTTGGTTTCCTTTAAGTGAGTGAGTCTGGAAGAAAAACCCTGGGGAAGGAAGAGACTCACATAAATGGGTGAGGAGGTTAGTGTAAGCAGTGTGAAGGGAGTGAGGAGATATGGAATCTAGTCCTGTCTTTGCTACCCAAGCAATCTTGGGTAAATCCTTATAACTTTCTGGGCTTTTGTTTCTCATCTCTTTCTTTGGTTTGGGGACTGTTTAAACTTAAGGACAAACCAAATCATTTTTAAACAGAAAATTTTAAAAATCACTTGGGCTGACTTGCATGCCCTACCTTCGGTCAAGAAAGAAGCCCCATGTCTCCATAAACCCAGAGTCGTGAAGGATGGCATTGACTCCTAACTTAGGCTTGCTGAATGATACAAAGGAGTCACTTGCTGTGGTTCCTTGGGTTGTGGCTTCACTGGCATGGTGCAACCTTTGGAATCAGAAGATTTGGGTTCAGTATTGCCTCTGTCACCACCTGTGTGAACTTTGGCAAGCCATTGAATCTCCTTGGGTCCCTGTTTCCTTATCCATAAAATAAGAGGGTTGGACTTGATGGCCTCTAACGTTTTTCATTTCTAAATCTATGATTCAATGGTCCTGTGAGTCTGTAGAAGTTAGAACCAATTGTGTGAAACAAATGAAAAGCCTGAGACACAGAGTTTCTGGGTAATTAATAATTGATTTACTAATTAGGTTGCTTAGCTGATAATAAATTAATGGTCAGTGGTCTCAGTAACCAAAGACAAAACCATGGTGATCCATGAATGCTTAAATAACTTTGGAAAAGGAGGTGACAGGTGAGAATCAACCCTGATGAGTGAACAATTAATGAGAGGGTAGACACATTAATGAGATGGGCTAGAAGTCTTCAGCTTCTGCTGACAATGTGATTTGATCATAAGACTCAGTTGCCTCCAGCAATCTGGACAGGGGAACCTTTCTCTACCCAGACCACTCTGGTTGATTTTCTCCTTCCTAAGCTGGGTTCCCTTAGGCTCTATTGGAGTGGTACACTGACATGGGCTTAGCAAGAATTCACCTAGATTAGATTCTTTTTGTAAGGTCTTCTAGTTGGGTGGGGTTCTGCCAAGATCTCAGAGCATGTACCTGGGAGATTTGGGCAATCTCATCTTTCAGCAATGTCCTGCAGAGACTGACTGACTGGCTTATAGGGGCTGATTCCTGAATGAAGTAAAAGGATCCTAATTTAATAATTGTTTGTTAACATAATAGAAAAATAATCACTCTCTCATGTGAAGTGTGGGGGTGAAGGTGTTAGGAGATTCTCTGTGTTGCTCGAGTCCTCTCCCCTCTGTCTTTTAGTCTTCTCTTGGATTTAATTGCTCTCTGTGTTGTTCTGGTCTATAGAACTTTTCCCTTTTTTGGGTGAGAACAACAGATGTTAGAGATGGAGGATTTTGGGTCATGGTAGTGTTTGTTTGCCATCTAGTTCTTGGCTGGGAATTTAAAGTGAAATGCTTGGGCTGGGTAGGGTGCTCTGATGGACAAGCCATCATCTTACAACACGGGGCACCCAAAACTCCCTCATTTATTTATTTTCCTTGGAGGGACCACAGGGGACATCAGGTGTGCTGACTCTTCAAGAATGGGTCTTCACCACATTCCTCTTCTTGATGTTGCACAGTTTGACTTTGACCCTGGTCTTTTTGATGCCCTGGTTGAGCTTCTTGGTACATCGTTTGGAGATCTTCACTCTGCCCTCCATTCTGAAGGGTGATTCTCCTCTCTTGTAGTGGGTGATGAAAAATACTGCAACTGAAATCCTCTCTGACCTCATGATGTGTATGTGCTTCCAGAGCCCCACAGGAAGAGAAAACCCTGAAGCAGGTAAGGCAGCGGTAGGCACCTTCTGTAGGGCTGGTCCAGTCAGGAGGCTGGGATTCTGGCCCTTTTTCAGGGTCTCTTGAGGTTCCCGCTTTTTCCTCTTCTATTTCTTTACTGTTTCCTTCCAGAGTGGCCTCTTTGCCAATGAGCAGGCCCAAGGGGGACATATTCTGGGGAGAAGAATCTATTATACTCCCCTCCCACACGTCCATGCTGTACATCCTAGACCTCTTTGGAATTGGTTCCAATTTGGCATCAGGCTCCCAAGCAATGTTCTCTGCTGTGATTGTTTCTACATGGCAGTAGCTAAGGCTGTCTGGATCATCTGCACTGTCAGAGAGTGAGGAAACACAGGAATGGTAAGAAGAAGAGGAGGAAAGTGGAGAATAAAGTGATGGAGAAGAAGTTTCTCTTTCCTCTTGCCTCTCAGCCCTGTCTTCCCCCCTGGGCCCAGGCTGGACCAGATCTTCTTCTGCTCTCCCAGCCCCTGCGAAATGAAAAGAAGAGCTTCTCAGTTTCACTCTATTGGTAGACCTCCTCCTTCCAGGATCAATCACCTCCTTTCTTAAAGGGACAGGAATTGTTGGTGAAAAAAGTCACAGACATCCTCAGCTGGGTACTTAGCTCAGATTCCTATTTGGGGAGTTTGTCTCTGAAGGGCCCAAACCTCCTGTCTGCACTGTTCTGTCTTGTTCACAGCTCCCTTGAGCCTGAACCTGTTAAGTTGAGCTTTCTTTGGCCCCAGGGCTGAGAGATTTCCCTTGGAGTTCTGGGGTCTGCTTCACTCTGTCCCTTCTTACCTCCTTCAACCCAGCAGGAAAGGTTCTGACTGAGAATCGAGACGAGGATGTCTGAGATCAGATTCTTTGCTAATTCTTTGCAACAAGTCTGGGGCACAGTCTTAGAAGCTCCTGTAAATGTTTTCCCTGGTCATGGTGCAGACTCAGGTGGAGGTGGGTATAGGCACATAGGAGTGGTTAGGGTTGTGTTATGTCTTCATCCTTCCCATTGGGATTTCTCAGAGAGATGAGAGATAGATTGTACTGTCCTCTCCACCCCATGCCCAATTGATCTAGTAGATTGGTTCTCAAGGACTGGCTTTCACACTAGACTCTCAGTTCCCTCTCTGCTTTTTCCTCTTCTATTTCTTTGCTATTCTCTTCAAGAGTGGCCTCTTTGCCAATGAGTAGGCCCAAGGGGGATATTTTTAGAGGGTTTTTATATCAAAATTGAGCCACTGCATGGACTCAGAGAATGTACTCACAGAATTTCTGGTCACCCTGTAGAATCCAGCCCAATAATAGTCCCCAAATGGATCCCATGTTAGAGCTCTCTACTCAGTATCATGGCTACTAAGACCTACTTTTATCTTACTGAAGCAGAGATATTGCTCTCATGTATGCTCTTCCATTGTTAAAACAGTTTTATCTTTTTATGGAGGATTTTTATTTTTACATCACATGCACTACTGACTATGTCCCTCTCATAATAAAGATTTAAAAAAAAGAAAAAGATGTTCAGAAAATACTGACTATATCTGGTAGTATATGTGATATTTCATATCCATAGTCTCCTACCTCTACAACAAATTTTAACCAAATAGCACACAGAGGTGCTAGAGAAATGGCTCAGGCTAGCTGAATAACTTTCCAAAAATTCTCATATTTCTCAGCCATTAGCATGCCTAAGGAGTAACACCAGCTGTGACTAATCCACCAGGATGGGGGAGGGGAAGGTAACAAACATTTATTAAGTGCCTACTATGTACCAGGCACTGTGCTAAGCACTTTACAAATATCATCTAATTTGATCCTCACAACAACCTTGGAGTTGGGGGGTGGGGATGGAGGCAAGTGCTATTATTCCCATTTTATAGTTGAAGAAACTAAGGCAGTCAGAGATTAAGTGACTTGCCCAGCCAGGTTCCATAGCTAGTAAATGCCTGTGGCTGGATTGACCTCAGATCTTGTTGGCTCCAGGCCTGGAGCTCTACCCACTAACCACCTCGATAACAGTGGAAGAGCATGCAAGAGGGCAACATCTCTGCTTCAGTAAGTTCAAAGGAGGTTTTAGTAGCCATGGTACTGAGTAGAGTTCTGACATGGGATCCATTTGGGGACTGGACTGGATTCTGCAGTGTGACCAGAAATGCTGTGAGTAGAACCGGACATTCTCTGAGTCCATGAAATTGCTCAATTTTCATACAAACCCTTTGAAGATAGGGAAAATTTCTTATATTTGTATTCCCAGGGTCCAATATAAAGCTGGTTTTCCTGAGTCCACTCTCTTGTATTGAAAAGCAACTATCACAATTCATTCTTTTTTTTAAAGCAATTGGGGTTAAGTAACTTGCTCAAAGTTACACGGCTAGTCATTATTTATGTGTGGGTGCTCATTTTCTGAGGCTGGATCTGATCTTGGGTCATTCCAACTCCGAGGCCGGCGCTCTTACTCACTGCGCCACCTAGCTGTCCCTTTAGGGCAATTGGGGTTAATTAACTTGCCCAAGGTCACAGGGCTAGGTTTTTGTTTGTGTGGATTAAGTGTCAGAGGCTGGCTCCGAACTCAGGTCCTTCTGACTCCAGGGCCAGCGCTCTATTCACTTCGACACCTAGCCGCCCCACAATTCATTCTTTTTTTTTTTTTTTATTAATTTATTAGTTTAGTTTCAGTTAGCAAGATTCAATTCCATAGTTCCTTGATTTTCAAATTTCCTTTACTTCCCTCCCCCCTCCCCTCATGACAGCATATAGTGCAGTATAGGGTCTGCAAATGCATTCATATTAAACATTATTCCAATTACAAAGGCATATTGTACTAGGTGGGATGAAAGATGGTAAGGAAGAAATAAAACCAAACAATGAAAAGAACAAGATCATTTAGTTTGCTTCCATCAGGATTCAGGCTCAGTTCTTTCTAGTTACATCTCTGGATGGTGCATTTCTCACTTTCTTGAGTCATTCGGGATTAACTTATATCACTGCATTGCTGAAAAGAGTCCAGTCTGTCATAGTTGGTCGTCACAGATATGGTATGTCTGTGATTGTATACAAATTTCTTCTGATTCTACTCTTCTCGCTCAGCATCAGTTTGTATAAGTCTCTCCAGGTAATTATGAAATCCGTCACCTCCTCGTTTCTTATAGCACAATAAATTCCATTACATTCATATACCACAACTTGTTTAGCCATTCCCCAATTGATGGGCACCCCTTTAGTTTCCAATTCTTTTACAAAAAGGGCTGCTAAAAATATTTTTGTACATATGGGTCTTCCTCCCACTTCTATGATCTCTTTGGGATATAACCCTAGAAGTGGTATGGCTGGGTCAAAGGGTATGAAATTATTTATAATCCTTTGGGCATAATTCCAGATTGCTCTCCAGAATGGTTGGATAAGTTCACAACTCCACCAGCAATGTATTAGTGTTCCAATTTGTCCACATCCTCTCCAGCATTTGTCACTTTCTTGTTTTGTCATCTTAGCCAATCTGACTGGAGAGATGTGGTATCTCAGAGTTGTTTTGATTTGCATTTCTCTAATTAATAGTGATTTAGAGCATTTCTTCATATGCTTATAGATATCTTTAATTTCTTTCTCTGAAAACTTCCTGTTCATATCCTTTGACCATTTATCAATTGGGGAATGACTTGTATTCATATAGATTTGGCTCAATTCTCTATAAATTTTAGAAATGAGTCCTTTATCAGAGACACAAGTTGTAAAAATTCTTTCCCAATTTCCCACCTCCCTCTTGATCTTGGTTACATTGGCTTTGTTTGTGCAGAAGCTTTTCAATTTAATGTAATCAAAATTATCCATTTTGCATTTTATAATGCTCTCTAATTCTTGTTTGGTCCTAAAATCTTCCCCTCTCCACAGATTTGTCAGGTAAACTATTCCTTGCTTTCCCAAATTGCTTACAGTATCATCCTTTACACCTAGATCATGCACCCATTTAGACTTGATTTTGGTATATGGTGTTAGATAGTGATCTATGCCCAATTTCTGCCATACTGTATTCCAGTTTTCCCAGCAGTTTTTGTCAAATAGTGCATTCTTATCCCAAAAACTGGGGTCTTTGGGTTTATCGAACAATAGATTGCTATATTCATTAACTGCTGGGTCTCCTGCACCTAAGCTATTCCATTGATCCACTACTCTACACCTCTGCCAGTACCAAGCAGTTTTGATGAGTGCTGCTGTATAATACAGATTAAGATCTGGCATAGCTAGTCCACCTTCCCTAGCATTTCTTTTCATTAATTCCCTTGATATTCTAGACCGTTTGTTTTTCCAAATAAATTTTGTTATTATTTTGTCTAACTCTACAAAGTAGTTTTTTGGTAAATTGATTGGTATGGCACTAAATATATAGTTTAGTTTGGGTAAAATTGTCATTTTTATTATATTAGCTCGACCCAGCCATGAGCAATTGATATTTTTCCAACTATTTAGATCTGTTTTATTTGTGTGAGAAGTGTTTTGTAGTTGTGATCATATAGATTCTGGGTTTGTTTTGGCAAGTAGATTCCCAAATATTTTAAAATGTCTACAGTGACTTTAAATGGGATTTCTCTTTCTATCTCTTGCTGTTGAGTTTTATTAGAGATGTACGGGAATGCTGAGGATTTATGTGGGTTTATTTTATATCCTGCAACTTTGCCAAATTTATTTATTGTCTCAAGTAATTTTTTACTTTATTCTCTAGGATTCTCTAAGTATATCATCATATCATCTGCAAAGAGTGACAACTTGGTCACTTCTTTGCCTAATTTGATTCCTTTGATTTCTTTTTCTTCTCTAATTGCTACTGCTAACGTTTCTAGTACCAGATTGAATAAGAGGGGTGATAGTGGACACCCTTGTTTCACTCCTGATCTTATTGGAAAGGCTTCTAGTTTATCCCCATTGCATATAATACTTGCTGATGGTTTTAGATAGATGCTAGCAACTATTTTAAGGAAGGCTCCATTTATTCCTGTACTTTCTAGTGTTTTTAATAAGAATGGATGTTGAACTTTGTCAAAAGCCTTTTCTGCATCTATTGAGATGATCATGTGGTTTTTGCTAGTTTTGTTGTTGATATGCTCAATTATACTGATGGTTTTCCTAATATTAAACCATCCTTGCATTCCTGGAATGAATCCTACCTGATCAGGTTGTATTATTTTTGTGATAAGTTGTTGGAGTCTTTTGGCTAATATTTTATTTAGAATTTTTGCGTCTAAATTCATGAGGGAGATTGGTCTATAATTTTCTTTCTCTGTTTTATCTCTTCCTGATTTAGGAATCAGTACCATATTTGTGTCATAGAAAGAGTTTGGTAGGACTCCTTCTTCACTAATTTTCCCAAATAGTTTGTAGAGTATTGGAATCAATTGTTCTTTAAATGTTTGATAGAATTCACTAGTGAACCCATCTGGCCCTGGAGATTTTTTCCTAGGGAGTTCATTGATGGCTTGTTTGATTTCTTTTTCTGAGATGGGGTTATTTAGGTAATTCACTTCCTCTTCAGTTAATCTGGGCAACTTGTGATTTTGTAAATATTCATCCATTTCACTAAGATTGTCATATTTATGTGCATACAATTGGGAAAATAATTCCTCATTATTTTTTTGATTTCCTCTTCATTGGAGGTAGATTCACCCTTTTTATTTTTGATACTCATAATTTGGTTTTCTTCTTTCTTTTTTTTTATCATATTGACTAAGGGTCTATCAATTTTGTTGATTTTTTCATAAAACCAGCTCTTTGTTTTATTTATTAATTCAATGGTTTTCTTAATTTCAATTTTATTAATCTCACCTTTGGTTTTCAATATTTCTAATTTAGTACTAAATTGGGGATTTTCAATTTGTTCTTTTTCTAGCTTTTTCAATTGCATGTCCAATTCATTGACCTCCCTTCTCTCTGCTTTAATTAAGTATGCACTCAGGGATATAAAACTTCCCCTGAGAACTGCCTTTAGTGCATCCCACAAATTTTGGTGTGTTGTTTCATTATTATCATTCTCTTGAATGAAATTATTGATTGTTTCTATAATTTCTTCTTTGACCCACCAATTTTTTAGGATTAAATTGTTTAGTTTCCAATTAGTTTTTAGTCTATCTTTCCATGGCCCTTTATTGCATATAATTTTTATTGCATCATGATCTGAGAATGATGCGCTTACTATTTCTGCCTTTCTGCACTGGATTGTGAGGTTTTTATGCCCTAGTACATGGTCTATTTTGAGTATGTACCATGCACTGCTGAGAAGAAAGTAAATTCCTTTTTATCCCCATTCAGTTTTCTCCAGAGATCCATCATATCTAGTCTCTCTAAGATTCTATTCACCTCCTTAACTTCTTTCTTGTTTATTTTGAGGTTAGATTTATCGAGTTCAGAGAGAGGGAGATTAAGGTCCCCCACTAGTATAGTTTTGCTATCTATTTCGTCCTCTAATTCCTTTAACTTCTCCTCTAGGAATTTGGATGCTATACCACTTGGTGCATATATATTAAGTAGTGATATTGCTTCATTCTCAATGGTGCCTTTTAGTAGGATATAGTTTCCTTCCTTATCTCTTTTAATTAGATCTATTTTTGTTTTTGCTTTATCTGAGATAAGTATTGCTACCCCTGCTTTTTTTACTTTAGCTGAGGCATAATACATTTTACTCCAACCTTTTACCTTTACCCTGTGGGTATCCCTTTGTTTCAAATGTGTTTCTTGAAGACAGCATATTATAGGATTATGGTTTTTAATCCATTCTGCTATCCGCCTCTGTTTTATGGGAGAGTTCATCCCATTCACATTCACAGTAATGATGACTATCTGTCTCTTCCCTTCCATCCTATTCCCTCTCCTGTTTATGTTTTTGTTTATTCCTTCTCCCTTCCCCTCCTTGAAGTTTTCCCTTTTGACCGCCCCCTCCCTCAGTGTTCCCACCCAGTGACCCCCCTTCTTAACCTACCCTCTCCCCTTACTACTATTTCCCTCCCTTATAATCCCTCTCTTTAGTCTCCTCCTTTTCACCCCACCCCTTACCCTCCCACTATCTATAGGACACACTAAATTTTTATACTTATCAGAGTAAATTACTCCCCGTTTGATTCCAAACCAATGAGAGTAAATTTCAAACAGTGCTCCTCTCCCTCCCTCCAATTCCTCTATTTAATGAATTTATGTGTCTATTCATGTTAGATTCTTGAACTTCACTGATTAATTTGATCTTTCTTTGAACCAGAACCAGTGAGAATAGTGTTTAAATGATGTTCCTCTCCCTCTTACTTTCCCTTCTTCTATAGTGTGTTTTGATGCCTCTTCAGATGGCATATTTTACCTTTTCCTAGCTCATCCTTTCCTTTTCCCATTACAGTACCATTGATCCCCTTAATAGTCTTTTTTTTTTTTTTAGACTCCATGTTAGTGCATTCATACCCACACCCTCTAAGTATAACCCTTTTGCAGGTCATGATAATCATAAAGATTTCAAATATTGACAGTTATCAGCTCCACATATAGGGATGTGAACATTTTGCTCTTATTGCATCCCAGGTAATGAGCTTGTGTTTGTGGGTGTGGGTGTGTGCACTTCTGCATGTGTGAGTGTATGTTACCCTTGTTTACCTTTTTATGTCCTTCTGGAGTCTTGTAATTGGAGATCAAATTTTCCATTGAGCTCTGGCTTTTTCATTAGGAAGTCTGGAAGTCCTTTACTTCATTAAATGTCCATCTCCTTGCCTGAAAGATTATGCTCAGTTTTGCCGGGTAGTTAATCCTTGGTTGTAGTCCTAGCTCTCTTGCCCTACGAAATATCAAATTCCAGTCCCTCCGCTCTTTTTTTTTTTAAACAAATGCTTTATTAACTTCTGTTTTACATCATTCATTTCCGCCAGATTTTGAGTTACAATCATTTTCCCCCCATTATTCCCCTACCCAACCTCCCAGAATAGCAGTCCCACAAGATATCGCTTCCTCCAATCTGCTCTCTCCCATACCTTCTCCCATACCCCCATCGACTTTTCCATTAGAGGAAGGTGAATCTTTGTGTCCCAATGCCTGCACATCTTATCTCCCAATTACAAGCAAAAGAGTATTAATAATAGTATTTATATATATTTGAAACATTTAATGTTAAGACCTCGAATTTCAGATCCATTTCCTTCCTCCCTTGTCACCCATTCCCTCTGGGGAGATAAGTAATTCAGTATATGTTGTACATGTCTAGCTATGCAAAACATTATCATAGTAGATATATTGTACAAGGCTGCTTATAATTCCCTCCCACTCATCCCACCCCCCACCTGGTCCATTCCCTACATGATCCTGTCCCTCTTCTATAGTGGGTACTTCCAACCTCCCCTCACCCCAAGGATGCCCTCCCATCCATCATCCCTCCTCTCATCCCCCTTCCCCCTATCCTGCTGCAGGTTGAGATATCCCATTTAGTATGTATGTCATTTTCTCCCTGAACCAAATTCAATGTGAATGTGGTTTTGCCTTTTTAGCCTTCCTTATTCTCCCCCTCCTTTGCAACCACTTCCCCTTGCTTCTTCTACATGGGATAGTTTACCCTACCCTGTCTCTCCCCATCTCCTCTTGCCACTTTCCTCTCTCACCTCCTAATTTCATCCCTTGAGTATTCTCCCTTCTCAACAAATTCAACCTATGCCCTCTATCCATATATAACTGTAACCCTATACACACACATTCACATATGTATTCATATGACCACACCCCCTTCTTCCATTATTTTCATAGTGAGAAAGATATCGTCAGTCACTGTTATTGCTTTTCCATATAGGAATGTAAATAGTTCAACTTTGATAAGTTCCTTTTGATTTCTTTTCCCTGATTACCTTCTCAGGCGTCTCTTGCTTCTTGCATCTGGGTGTCAGATTTTCTATTCAACTCTGGTTTTTTCCTCAAGAATGCTTGAAAGTCCTCTATTGCACTGAATGACCATATTTTCCCCTGAAACAAGATACTCAGTTTTGCTGGGTAGGTGACCCTTGGGTTCATTCCCAGTTCTTTTGCCCTCTGGAATATCATATTCCATGCCCTTTGATCCTTCAGTGTAGAAGCTGCCAGGTCCTGGGCTATTCTGATTGTGTTTCCACAATATTGAAATTGTTTCTTCCTGGCCACTTGTAGTATTTTCTCCTTGATCTGGGGATTCTGGAACCTGGCTATAATATTCCTGGGAGTTTTCTTTTTGGGATCTTTTTCAGGAGGTGATCTGTGGATTCTTTCAACCTCTATTTTGCCCTCTGGATCTAAAACATCAGGGCAGTTTTCCTTGAGAATTTCTTGAAGGGTGATTTCTAGGTTCTTTCTTTGATCATGGCTTTCAGGTAGTCCAATAATTTTTAAATTGTCTCTCCTGGAGCTATTCTCCAGGTCAGTGGTTTTTCCCATGAGATATTTCACATTGCCTTCTAATCTTTCGTTTGTTTGGATCTGCTTAACAGCATCTTGATTTCTCATAAAGTCACTAGCTTCCATTTGCTCCAGTCTAACTCTGAAGGAATGAATCTCCTCAGTGAACTTTTGAGATTCTTTTTCCATCTGGCAAATTCGACTTTTTAAGGCATTCTTCTCCTCATTGCCCTTTTGGGCCTCCTTTGCCATTTGAGTTAGTCTATTTTTTAAGGTGTTGTTTTCCTCAGTCAGGCTGTTGACCCTCATTTCATACTTTTCCTGCATCCTTCTCATTTCTCTTTCTAATTTTTCCTCCACTTCTCTTATTTGATTTTTAAAGTCCTTCTTAAGGTCCTCTATGGCCTGCAACCCGCTCATGTTTTCCCCTGGGGCTTTTGGAGCAGGACTTCTGACCTCACAGTCCTTTTCCCGCTCTATGCCCCCAAAATAGGAGTCTAGGGTTGCATTTTTCTGTTTCCTTTGCCTTGGCATGTTGCCACTTAATTGCTTGACTTTTGGGCTTGTTGCCACACTATGGCTTTAAGGCCAGATAGAGGAATTTTCGTCCCGAACGTGTGGGGGGCAACTTCCGTTTCTGGCAAGCTGTAAACCCACCCACAACTTCCACCCTAGATCACAATCCAGATCCAGGGAGGTTAAAGCAAGAGCGATTACCCCCCCAAGACTGATCGCTGGATCTCCCTACAATAATTGCAGGCTGGGAGCCGGAGCTGCCTCTGAAAACTACAAAATGGCGTGTCTCCTCAGCGGCTTCTAGCCCCCAGGGGAGGGAGCCGACGCATTCCCCAAATACAGGTCCCAAAGTCCATAGGACACTAACCTCTTACTTTGTCCTAGGCATGTCTATGTTGATAATTCTGGAGTCGCCACAGCTCCTGGTGTTCTGGGGTTCCTCCAGCCGGCTGCTGGCCCTGCCGCCCTGGGGCTAAAACCTCGGCTCATGCAGACCTGGGCTCGGCTCGGCTCCCTGTGCTCTGAGTGCTGCGCGCTGCCAGGTCCTAGCCTGCTGTGCTGGTCCTTCCTGCAGGGCTGCTGGGCTGTCCTCAGCGGGAGGTTAGCTTCTCTGTGTCGTTCTGTGGGTGCTGGAGCTCCAGAAGTTGTTCAGAGTCCCCTTTTACATAGTTTGGGGGCAACCTGGGGGCAGAGAGGCTTGGACGAGCTGTTTCTACTCTGCCATCTTCCCTCCGCTCTTTTAATGTAGAAGCTGCTAGGTCCTGTGTGATCCTAACTGTAGTTCCTCGATATTTGAATTGTTTCTTTTTGGCTGCTTGTAGAATTTTTTCTTTAATCTTATAATTCTGGAATTTGGCTACTATATTTCTTGGAATTTTCAGTTTGGGATCTCTTTCAGGAGGAGTCCGGTGAATTCTATCAATAGCTATTTTATCTTCTGATTCCAGGACCTCAGGACAGTTTTCTTTGACAATCTCTTGGAGGATGTTGTCTAGACTGCTTTTCTCATCATGGCTTTCTGGTAGACCAATAATTCTTAGGCTGTCTCTCCTGGATCTGTTCTCTAGGTCAGTTATTTTTCCAGTGAGATTTTTTACATTTTCTTCCAATTTTTCGATCATCTTGTTTTTTTTTTTATTAACTCCTGCTGCATCATAGAGTTCTGAGTTTCAGTTTGATTGTATCTAATTTTTAGTGAATTATGGTCTTCAGTTAGTTTTTGAAGTTCCTTTTTTAGGGAGGTATTTTCTTTTTCCAAGTTGGTCATTGCCTCCCTGATTTGGTCTTTAAAATTTTTCTTAAGCTCCTCCAGGAATGCTATTTGGGCTTGAGACCAGATCATGTTTCCTTCTGTGGTCTCTGGTGTGGGCAGAGAGTCTATATTGTCCTGTGTGTTTTGTTGTTCTTGCCCTGCATAGTATGCTCGAATAGACTTTCTTGCCTTCCCCTTCTCCTTTTCAGCTTCCTTCCTTCCCATTGTGACTTCCTGTTTCTTAGTGTCTCAGGCTATGAGTTTGGGGCCTGATCCTTGACTTTGAATACCTCTGGGTGGCTAGTTTATGGCTAAGTCAGGGAAGTCAGTGAGGAATGTAGATGTGTAGGTGGGGATGAGTCTGACCACTTCAGATTTCTGCCTCTATACCCCTGGGCTATAAGTAGGCTTTTGTTGGTGAGGTGAGGTGGGGCTTGTTGGGTCCCCTCCCTCTCTTCTCTTCAGATTCCTGGCTGTCTCAGTTACACCCCTTCTTGGAGATTCTCAAGCCTGAGGCTATTTCCATTAACTTGGGATTTCAATCTGGTGGGAGACTTATCTTTGGGTTTTCTGCTTCATGAAGGAGGGATGAGAGGATCAGAGCAGCTAGAATTTACTTTGCCATTCCAGCCCCTGTATTATACAGGCAGGCAGTTTCTAAACTTCCAGGCTGGGGGCTGAATGCAGCCTGAGAAGCCACTCTCTCCACTGGGGGCCCGCCTCTCCTACCTGGCTCCAATGATCCGTTCCCTCTGCGAGATGACTGCGATTCGTCCTTGGTAAGTCTGCAGGCTGGGGCTTTTTCTCTCTCTGGTGTAGTCTGCTTGTCTGCTCTTAGGTCTGAGCTGTGCAGACCCCACGCGCTCTGCACTCGACCTGTGCAGACACACTGGGCAACCTCCTGGGCTGGATTCTGCCACACTCTGTCTTCCACTGGGCTCCGTCACTCCAGAATCCACTCAGATTTACCCTTTGGGACTTAGTGACAGAGGAGCTCAGCGAGGTTACTGCTTCCTTTCCGCCATCTTGGCTCCGCCGGACATCCCACCCACAATTCATTCTTAAACATTTGATTTCCTATGAATAAATGAGTGTAGAAGACAAACCCCCGGGGAAAGGAGGGACTCACATAAATTGATGTGGAACTTTGTGTGAGCAGTGGGATGGGAGGCAGGAAACATGGGGTCTAATCCTTTCTCTGTTAGCTAAGCAATCTCTGGTAAGTTGTTATACCTTTTGTTCCTGGTTTGGGAACTGTTTAAATACAAACTAAATTATTTTTAAGCAGCAAATTAAAAAAAAAATTCATCACTTGGATTGACCTGCATGCCCTGTGGTCAAGACAGAAGCCCCAAGTCTCCATAAACCCAGAATCATGAAGGATGGCGCCAATTCCTTACACTTACTGGGTGATATCAAGTAGTCCCTTCCTGTGGACTTTGGGATGTGGTGCATCACTTCCTCCTAATCTCACAAGCTCCTTGTTGACTTTCCTCTCCCATGGGTATTATTGACCACTGGATCTGGATCACTCCTGGTGAGTGTTGCCAGATTCCTGTTGGTAACTGGAAAACCTGATCTTACCTGCTATCCCTAGACAAAAAAGTTGTTCAGCAGCTAAGAGTTGTCATGGTTCAGTCCCCCATCAACACAATCAGAGAAAGAATCACTTTCCTGGCATACACACCTGTTCAACACCATTGTATTTCCTCATCTGGAAAATGGAGTCTGGATTACTTGAACTTTAATTTTATGCATTTTCCCATTGGTCTTAGCCAGAGAGCATCTAACGGGAAAAGTAAACTACACAAAGTACTATGCCTGTCTGTTTATATTAAGCTCCTATAAATTTGGTTATCTCTTCCTGTTGAATAGAAGCCCTTAGATGGCAGGAATCAGGGTATTGTTGATTCTTGTGGTGTTTGCTAAGTTTGATGCTCTCATTGAATAAATATGGTCAGGAGTAACCACCCCAAATTTACCTTCATTAGCACTTATCAGAAGTATTTCCTCTCCTAACTCATCATTAGTCTCCTCAAACTTCACAATATTTTGATTTCTCCCCACTTTTCTAGGGAAGGACTAACTGTCCATCGTCCCTCTTAATCCGTCCTTCTTTCCCTTGAGGAAAATCCCCACCTCTTAACTTCTGAATTCTGTGAGATTTGACTATTACCCTCAAGATCAGGCAACTCCTCCTCATGTTGACGCTTCATAGTGAGGGACTGAAGAGTGTCCCTCAAGTCTCCAGGTCCCCTTGTCTCAGTGCCAGAGAGGGTCTGAGTCCCTGAGGTAGCCAACAAGAAATGATCTTACTTCAACTGAAGCCGCTCAAACCTTCCAGAGAAGGATGGATCCAGACAGCAACCTTCAGAGCTCACTTCACTCTGTGGACCTTTTAGGATCCTAATGGCCACCGGGAGCCTGCAGAATGCTATGACCTCATCAGTGACATGGCAGCCCCACATTAAACATAAACATAGCAACAGTGGAACCCTCATGCTCATCATTAATGGAGGGATGATTTCCCCAAAGGGTCTGCCCCATGGACCATAGGTCAAATAACTTCTAAATAATATGATTTTAGGGAAATTTAACTACAAAGGAAGGTTAGATTATGAAAAGTAAAAACATCAGCCTATATATGGATTGACCTCACACACTATTACCCATCATTAGTTAATAGGTTCAGAAGAATACCAAGTTTTATATAACATTTCATAGAGATCATAGATCATAGATTTAGAGCTGGAAATGACCTCAGATACTACCTCATTCTATTTCCTTATATTATAGATAAGGAAACCGAGGTCAAGAGAGGTTAAGTAATTCACCCAAGATAACACAGGTAGGAGGCCTAAAAAATGAGATTTCAGATTCAAAACACACCTGAGAATTACTGAAGCAGAGAGATTTTATGCCTTGGACTAAATATCACATAAATGTATGTGTTTTATTTACCTTTCCAACTTCTGAGAGATCGCTAGCATTGGAATTAGGAAGAGATGGGTCCTGCCTCTGACCTATATTTTCTATGTGACCCTGGGCAAATCACTTAACCTCTTCTTCCCTCTCCCTCCTCCTTCCCCCAGGCAGCTCTCTAAGGGTATACACTGCAGACAAGTAGCTGAGATTCATGGAAAGAATTTCCACACCGACAGTTTCCCCAAAGGGATGAAATCACTGTTATGGACTGCTCCCCACAACTCTCCCCATTCCCCCTAAAAAGAAAAAAAAGTTCTGCTCCCTCTTCTCCTAGTCATTCAAGGGAGAACTAGTAAGATTGGAGGAAGAGAAGTGTGTGAGTGGCTTTTAGGCCAGTAAGTAAAAAATTATAGTCTTCTTCAAAATGCCAACATCCTTCAACCCAGATGCTCTGGCGGAGGAGCAGAGAGGCTTGGGTGCCTGCGATCAGATGCTTCACTAATGGCTACAAGACCAGGATCCAGGTTGAGAAACTCCTACAAAAAGTTTTCCTGGTCATTGTGCAGACTCAGGTGGAAGTGGGAAAATGGTTAGGATTGTCGTTTCTTTGTCTTGTTGCCATCTTCTCATTGGGATTTATGAGAAATAAGAGGTAGATTACTTGGACTCCCCAGTCTTCCATTATTATTTTTCTGGTTCTCACTCTGGGTCGTCACTAAAGACACAGAGACTTGGTATAAAAGCAATTTCTCAGCACCCCAGCTGAGACAGCTGCTCTGTTACTCTAATATAGAGATGGTGATCCAGAGTCATCTCTAGTTTCAAAAAGTAATCTTTCAGAAATTTAATTGCTTTGAATATGCTTTGAATATTTAAAATAATTTTGGTAGCATTTTAGTTTTTATTATGTTATTCAGCCTATCCACAAGCAATGAACATTTCTTCAATCATTTAACTCTTTTTCTAAACAATGGTTTGTAGTTGTTTTTATATACTTTTTATGTATATCTTGGTAGATAGATTCACAAGTATTTTATGCACTCTGTAGTTATTTTAAATAGCATTTCTCTTTTTACCTCTCCATCATGAATTTTGTTGGCATTACACAGAAATGTCAATGATTTGTGTGGATTTATTTTCTATCATGCAACTCTGATGAAGTTAGTGTTTAATTTAATTTTAGTTGACTCCCTAGAGTCCTTTAGGTATACATAATTATATCATCTGCATGAAGAGTTAACTGGTTTTCCTTTTCCTCTGCTTATTCCATCAGTTTTGTTTTCTTGTCTTATTGCTGTAGCCAGCATTTCTAGTGTTATATCAAACAGAAGTGATAAAAATAGCCATCTTTGTTTCAGTCCTGATTTTATTGGAAAGGATTATAGTTTATCTTCATTATATAAAATGTTAGCTCTTGGTTTTACATATATATATACATATACATATACACACCCATATATATGTATGTGTGTGGGGGTGTATATGTGTGTGTTTATATTCATATATACACAGTTTGTCATTTTAAATAACACTTCATTTTTTCCTTTGTTTTCTGGTATATACAATCTTTATATGTAAACTAAGGAGAATCAAAACAGAAAAAAGAAAACTATAGACCAGTAATTCCTAATTCACACTGATGCAAACATTTTAAACAAAATAATAGCAAAGAGTCCAAAACAAGATATCACAAAGATTATACACTATGACCAGGTTGAATTTATATCAGGGTTGTTTTCATATAGTTTTCCTGATTTTATTTATTTCCTGATTTATTTACTCACTGTAATTTTTTTTACCATAATGATCACCAAGTATGTATTGCCTCTATTCTCTTTCCCCCCTGCTTATCCTACACTCTCTCTTTCTCTCTGTCCTGTCCATTCTCAAAAGTGTTTTGCTCCCAACTTTTACCTTCCCCAAACCTCCTTCCCTTTGATCAACTCCCTCCACCCTTATTCCATTCCTTCCTACTTTCCTGTATGGTAAAGTAGATTTTTTTTTTTTTTTTTGCTTTTTGGAGGGCAGTTGGGGTTAAGTGACTTGCCCAAGGTCAGATGGCTAGTTTTTTTGTTAAGTGTCTCAGGCCAGATTTGAACTCAGGTCCTCCTGACTCCAGGGCCGGTGCTCTCTTCACTGCTCCACCTAGCTGCCCCTGTAAAATAGATTTCTACACCCAGCTAAATGTATATATTATTCCCTATTTGAGTCAGTTCTGATTAGAGTAAGTTCATGTCCTCCCCTCCTTGCTTCCCCCATTTCTCCCTCCACTGTAAAATTTCAGACCTCTTTTATGTCAGATAATTTCCCATTCTACCTCTTCCTTTCCCTTTCTCCAAGTGTATTCTTTTTTATCCCTTAACTTTATTTTTTTTTTTAGATAATTCTACCATTACATTTGACTCATACCTCTGCTTCCTGTCTATATATACTCTTTCTAACTGCCCTAATGAGGAGAAAGTTTTTTAGGGGTTAGTTATAAATATAATTTTTCCATGTAGGAATATAAACAATTTAACCTTGTTTAATCCCTTATAATTTCTCTTTCTTTTTACCTTTTAATGCTTCTTTTACATCTTGTATTTGAAAATCAAATTTTCTATTCAGCTCTGGGATTTTCATCTGGAATGCTTGAAAGTCCTCTATTTCATTGAATATTCATTTCCCCTCCCTGATGAAGGATTATGCTCAGTTTTTCTGGGTAAGTGATTCTTGATTGTAATCCTAACTCCTTTGCCCTCTGGAATATCATGTTCCAAGTCCTCCAATCCTTTAATGTAGTAGTGGCTAAATCTTGTGTTTTCCTGACTGTGGCCCCATAATATTTTAATTGTTTCTGTTTGACTGCTTGCAATATTTTCTCCTGATCTGGGAGCTCTGGAATTTGGTTATAATATTCCTGGGAATTTTCATTATGGGATCTCTTTCAGGAGGTGATCAGTGGATTCTTTCAATTTCTATTTTACCCTCTGAACCCAGAATATTAGGTAGTTTTCCTTGATAATTTTCTGAAAGATGATTAGGCTCTTTTTTTATCATGATTTTCAGGTAATCTAATAATTCTTAAATTGTTTATTCTGGATCTATTTTCCAAGTCAGTTGTTTTTCTACTGAGATATTTCCCATTTTCTTCTATTTTTAAAAATTCTTTTGGCTTTATTTGATTCTTTCTTTCTTTTCTTTTCTCTGCCTTTTTTTTTTTTTTGGAGGGGGAAGGTAGAGCAATTGGGGTTAAGTGACTTGCCCAAGGTCACAGGGCTAGTTTTTTGTGTTAAGTGTCTGAGGTCAGATTTGAATTCAGGTCCTCCTGACTCCAAGGCCAGTGCTCTATTCATTAAGCCACCTAGCTGCTCCTGGCTTCCACTTGCTCAATTCTAATTCTTTTTTTGTTTTTGGAGGGCAATTGGGGTTAAGTAACTTGCCCAAAGTCACACGGCTAGGTTTTTGTTTGTGTGTGTTAAGTATCTGAGGCCGGATCCGAACTCAGGTCCTTCTTACTCCAGGGCCGGCGCTCTACTCACTGCACCACCTAGCTGCCCCCAATTCTAATTCTTAAGGAATTCTTTTCTTCCATGAACTTTTGTACCTCATTTTCCATTTGGCTAATTCTACTTTTTATTTTTATTTTTAAAGCAATTGGGGTTAAGTAACTTGCTCAAGGTTACATGGCTAGTCATTATTTATGTGTGGGTGCTCATTTTCTGAGGCTGGATTCGATCTCGGGTCATCCTAACTCTGAGGCCGGCGCTCTTACTCACTGCGCCACCTAGCCGCCCCGTAATTCTACTTTTTAAGGAGTTCTTCTCTTTAGTAAAATCTTCACATCTTTTTCCATTTGGCCAATTTTGCTTTCCAAGGCATTCTTCTCTTCATTAGGATTTTGTACCTCTTTTACTATTTGGTCTATTCTTTTTTTATTTTTCTTTTTGGAGGGCAACTGGGGTTAAGTGACTTGCCCCAGGTCACATGACTAGTTTTGTGTTAAGTATCTGGGGCCAGATTTGAACTCAGGTTCTCCTGACTCCAGGGCTGGTGCTCTATTCACCATGCCACCTAGCTGCCCCCTATTCTGTCTTTTAAGGTGTTATTATTTTCAGTATTTTTTGTGCCTCCTTTACCAAACCATTTACTCTTTTTTCATGATTTTCTTGCATCATTCTCATTTCTCTTCCCAATTTTTTTCCTTTTCCTCTCTTACTTGACTTTTAAAATCCTTTTTGAGCTCTTCTATGGCCTGTAACCAATTCATATTTTTCTTGTAGGCTTTTGATGTAGGAGTTTTGACTTTGTTGTCTTCTTCTGGCTGTATGTTTTGATCTTCTTTGTCACCAAAGTAAGATTATTTAGTCTGAGTTTGTTTTTTGTTTTTTTTTACACTGTTTGCTCATTTTCTAGATGATTTCTTGAATTTAACTCTATGCTAAAGTGGGACTCTGCTTTTGGAGTGAAATGGGCACAGTTTCAAGCTCCAGGTTTTTTGTGTAGCTGTTTTCAGAGGTAATTCTGGGGACCTGTAATTTTTCAATTCTTCCAAGGTGCTATGATTTAGGGAGATGAGTGTTTACTAATCTCATGTACTGTGCATTGTTTTATGAGTGACCAAAAGTACTCTTTTCAATCGTGGAACAGTGATCAGGGTCCTTCTCTCCTGTGGGCCATAAGCTGTGGTGTGCTAGTGCTCCTACTCTCCTTGGGATTAAGACCTAGGACTGTGACCGAGATCCAAATATAGGCAATGCAAAAGAGTCCTACCCCTGGTGCCAGCAAAGGGACCCCTATAAGTCTCTTTCTGACCTGTTGTCTGATCCTCTTACTATATGTGGACTGAGAGTTCTGGAAACTGCCACTGTTGCCACTGATTCAGTCACCCTGAGGTCTGCTCCTGGTTTGTGGGGGCTAGCCTGTCTTCCTCTCATCTTGGTGCAACAGACCTTTCCTGCCAACCTCCTAAGTGGTCTTAGGTTGAAAAATTGTTTCACTTCATCCTTTTGTGGGTTCTGCTGCTCTAGAATTTGTTTAGAGCCATTATTTAAAGGTATTTAGAGGGGCTTGGGGGAGATCTCAGGCGGGTCCCTGCCTTTACTGTGCCATTTTAGCACTGCCTCCTCCAAATGAATAATTTATATGTTGCATAAGCAATCTTCTCACAATTTAATTGCATACTAAATATTCATGGTCCTTGAAGGCTACACCTTTTTTCA
This sequence comes from Gymnobelideus leadbeateri, assembly GCA_011680675.1. Lineage (NCBI taxonomy): Eukaryota > Metazoa > Chordata > Mammalia > Diprotodontia > Petauridae > Gymnobelideus > Gymnobelideus leadbeateri. The sequence goes on along the minus strand of WOXC01003786.1, from coordinate 285,696 downwards.
AGCCATGTTCTATGTGGTTATTTTTGCACTTGTTAAGGTATCCTATAGGGAAGGGACCGTTTAGTCATTATTTTTTGAAAAGCTATTAGACTATCTAAATGAAATTAGGATTAAATCATATGTTAATAAATAGCTATATAATTATTTTGTTCCCATTTGTCATGGAGAAGTAGGGAGCCTATGAGTGTGTATACTTAGGTATTTTTTCATAGAGGGAAATTGTTCAGATAGCTCATATTTAAATATAAAAATTTACACAGCCTTTCATATACACCATATTAATCTGAAACTTTAAAATCCAATAGTCAGATTTCTATGATCTATATTTTTCAGGGTAAAAGTTCTTAAAAAGCTTTCTTATACACATTCCTATAGAACCTTATGTTTCCTTTTTTTTCTCCCAATTTAAAGGTGCCTGAAAGTTATTTTTTCTTTTCTCACAGAAAATGTTTCATAAATATTTTTTTTTGCAGACAAATTAAGAGGTAACTAAGGTTGTTTTATTTTAACCAAGGCTAAATTCTTACAGACACTTAGACTTCTAAAGATCTTATAAGCTTTTATCACAGCCAAGTTAATTCTTGTTACACTGGGTTAGAATTTTATTATCTGTGAGATTAAGCATAAAAATAATTAGAAGACTTCAAAAATTGCTGTTAGCTGTCTGGGCTAGGTGAGTGGGGATTACATAATCAAAAGGATGCCCTGGGCTTAAATACAACAGTGATGATCACAAATCACACCCTAAAAGTTTTTCTTGGAGATTTTTTTCTATTTGTGGATCTTGGCTTACAGATAAGGAAAATCCAGTAAAGATGCCAATGATATTCTATTACATAGAACATAGGTAAAGTCAGAATAAATTTTAAGGGCTCTGATGCAACAGAAGCTCCATCTCTGTCATGCAGACATTCATGAAGGAGAGAAATAAGGGAGAAGGAGTAGGAAGGGAAAAGGGGCATAAAAGGGGAACACGAGAGGGTAGTTTTTAGTCTTAGTGCATTTGTACACACATTCCATGACATCTGAATGTATTTTACCAATCCCCAGGGGCATGTCTCCCAATGAACTCCATTAAGAAATTCAGGATATTAGGCAGAGTCAAGATGGCAGAGTAAAAGCACAAACTTGGCATGGACTCTGGCTCCAACCACTTTCAATGCCGGTTAAAAATGACTCTAAACAAATTTTAGAGCTACAGAACCCACAAAGTGACAGAGAGAAACAAATCTCCCCCTGAAGGCAGCCTGGCAGGCCAGCAGGAAGGGTCTATTACAGCAGCTGGGAGCTGAGCACAGTCCTGTGTGAGCTGCATAGTTCTGGCCACAGGGTGGCCCCAACCAGTCACGCAGACTGGCCAGACCAGACTTCAGGAGAGTGAATCACCAGCAGCTGGAGCAGTTTCCAAGACTTCTCAACCCATAAAAGCCAAAGAGAAAGTAAAAGGTCAGTGGGAAACTCTGTTGGAACTGTGTGATGGAAGAGCACAGTCTAGCCTCTGCCCTCTGCTAGAAGTGATGGAAGTGTGGTGGCTGCAGCTGCTGCCGCATGGCTACCTCCAGAGCTCCTGGCCTGTAGATCATAGGGAGACCAAGCAACCATTCAGAGGGTAATCACTTGCTTCGACCTGCTTGGATCTAGATCTCAGCCTTGGGTGGTGGTCCTGGGTCTAATGGCAGTGTGCCAGAGCTTGGGGGTGTTTGTAGAGAGGACATCCTCCTAATAGCTCCATCAGTTGCAAAAACCCCAGTGATTTGGGACAAAGCCCTCTCCACTCTGGAAGCAGAGTTCTACCATGGCAAAGAGCTCAAAAGTCAAGTAATTGACTGGAAAGATGAGTAAGCAGAGGAAGCACTATCAGACCATAGAATCTTTTTTTGGGGGACAAAAAGGATCAAAGTATGGAACAGGAGGAAGACAACAAAGTCAGAATGCCTGCATCAAGAGCTTCCAAGAAAAAATATAAACTGATTACAGGCTATGGAGGAGCTCAAGAAGGACTTTGAAAATCAAGTAAGAAAAGTGGAGGAAAAATTGGGAAGAAAAACATGAAAAGTGAGTCAACAGCCTGCTAAAGGATACCAAAAAATACTGAAGAAAATAATACTTTAAAAAATAGACTAACTCAAATGGCAAAAGAATCCCAAAAAATCAATGAGGAGAATGCCTTAAAAAGCTGGATTTGCCAGATGGAAAAGGAATTTCAAAAACTCACTGAAGAAAATAATTCCTTCAAAATTAGATTGGAGCAATTGGAAGCTAATGACTTTATGAGAAATCAAGATACTATAAAACAAATCCAAACAAATGAAAAAATAGAAGACAATGTGAAATATCTTGTTGGCAAAATCACTGACCTGGAAAATAGATCCAGGAGAGATAATTTAAAAATTATTGGACTACCTGAAAGCCATGATCAAAAAAAGAGCCTAGACACCATCTTTCAAGAAATGCTCAAGAAAAATTGGCCTGATATTCTAGAACCAGAGGGCAAAATAGAAATGGAAAGAATTCACTGATCATCTCTTGAAAAAGATCCCCAAAAGAAAACTCCTAAGAATTTCATAGCCAAATTCCAGAATTTTCAGGTCAAGGAAATACTGTAAGCAGTCAGGAAGAACCAATTTAAGTATTGTGTAGACACAATCAGGATAACAAAAGACCTATCAGCTTCTACATTAAGGGATCAAAGGGCTTGGAATATGATATTCCAGAGGTCAAAGGAGCTAGGATTAAAACCAAGAATCACCTACCCAGCAAAACTATAATGAATATAATGCTTCAGGGGAAAATATAGTTATTCAATGAAATAGAGGGTTTTCAGACATTCTTGATGAAAAAACAAGAGCTGAAGAGAAAATTTGACTTTCAAATACAAGAAGCAAGGGAAGCATGAGAAGGTAAACAGGAAAAAGAAATCATAAGGAACTTATTAAAATTGAACTATTTACATTCCTACATGGAGAAATGATAATTGTAACTCATGAGACTTTTCTCAGTATGAGGATAGTTGAAGGGATTATATATGTATATGTGTGTGTATATATATATATATATGTACATATATATATATATACATATATATATGTATGTATGTATAGGAGGGTGTATGTGGGTATAAATATATGTGAGTATATGCATATGTGAGTAGATGTAAAAACAGATAGAGGGCACAGAATGAGTTGAATAGAAAGGGATGATATCTAAAAAATAAAATTAAGAGGTAAGAGAGGAATATATTGGGAGAAGGAGGAAGGAAGAGAGAATAGGGTAAATTATCTCATATAAAAGAGTCAAGAGAAAACTATTACAATGGAGAGGAAGAGCAGGAAGATGAAAGGAATGGGTCAATTTCCTTCTTTCTTCCTTCCTTTCTTTCTTCCTTCCTTCCTTTCTTTCTTTCTTTCTTTCTTTCTTTCTTTCTTTCTTTCTTTCTTTCTTTCTTTCTTTCTTTCTTTCTTTCTTTCTTTCTTTCTTTCTTTCTTTCTTTCTTCTGGAGGGCAATTGAGGCTAAGTGACTTGCCCAAAGTCACATGTAAGTAAGTGTGTCAAGTGTCTGAGGCTGGATTTGAACTCAGGTCCTCTTGACTCCAGGGCTGGTGCTCTATTCACTGCACCACCTAGCCACCCCATGATATACATTTTTTAATTTATTCCCTTAAAGCTAGACAAAACTAACTTACTTGTGTGTACAAGGAGCCAGAAGCTTTTTACATGCAACTGGGAAATAATATATACAGGCACTGGGGTATAGAAATCCATCTTGCCCTACTAGAAAGTTGAGGAGGAGATGAGGGAGGATATGAGAGAGAACAGATTGGGGGAAGGGTTATTCAGTAAGCTTGCTATTTTAAGGAAAAAATGGGGAGAAAAATTTGTAACTTAAAATCTTGTGGAAATAAATGTTGAAAACTAAAAAAAAATGAAAATGCCATGGTTAAAAAAATATTTACTGGGGAACGGCTGAAAAAGTTATAGTATGTAATTATGAAGGAATACTATTGTATTTTAAGAAATGATGAGCAGGATGTTCTCAGAAAAACATGGAGAGACTTGCGTGGGCTAATGCAAAGTGAAATGTACTGTGTACAAAGTAACAGCAATATTGTAAGATCATCAGCTGTGAATGACTTAGCTATTCTCAGTAAAACATGTCAATCCATAACAGCTCTGAAGGAGTTAAGATGAAAAATGCTATCCATTCCGAGAGAAAGACCTGAGGGTGTCTGAATACAGATTGAAGCATACTCTTTTAAATTTTCTTTTTTTTTCTTTTTTTTTTTTTTTAAGCAATTGGGGTTAAGTAACTTGCTCAAGGTTACACGGCTAGTCATTATTTATGTGTGGGTGCTCATTTTTTGAGGCCGGATTCGATCTCGGGTCATCCCAACTCCGAGGCCGGCACTCTTACTCACTGCGCCACCTAGCCGCCCCTAAATTTTCTTTTTCTTGAAGGTTTTTTGTCTATGTTTTCTTTCATAACATAACTATGTTTTGCATGACTACACATGTATAACCTATATAGAGTTGCTTGCCTTCTCAATGAGGGGTGGAGGAGGTGGGAGGAAGGAAGGGAGAGAACTTGGAACTTAGTTTTTAAAAGAAATGTTAAAAATTGTTTCTACATATAACTGGGGGAAATTTTAATATAAATAAAGTACAATAAATAACATAAATAAATAAAATGAAATTCAGAATATCAAAATGTTTGAGTACCTGCTTATCACAATTAGGAAATTCACATTCAAAAAATCATTCTTGATTTGAGTCATGAGTTTAGTCCTCTTTAAATTTCCAATGTAACAAATCTTAGGAATTTGAGAGTGATACTCCCTCTTTTCTTCATCACTTCTTTCTTGCTTGGTCAGACCAAGGAGAGGAAGAATAAGCTCTGCTGAAATTATCCAATCAGATAAATTCAGAGAAATTTCCTTGCTGAAAAAAAATTCCTCTTTCTCAAAATGATTCTACACTAAACAAGAACTATTTACTCATTCACTAAGCAGGTCTAGGTCCTTTCATGGGCTAAAAGACTCATAAAGATGAAAGAACATTTTTAAAGAACATCAGGCTCTTTCTGTACAACAAAAGACAGACACAAGAACTAACTTTGAAAACTTTGTTTGCTGGGATGATGGTCTATTTAAGTTATTTCTGTTGCAAGAAGGGTCAAGCTCCCTTTCAGAGGGACTAGGAATTTTTTTCTCTATGAACCTATCACTGTTGTGTGATCTTTTTCTCTCTCCACTCCCAACCCTGCCAAGCATGGCTCATAGAATGACACTTTTTGCTGCTTCTCTATTAACAGCTTGTAGAGCCTCATCAATTCTTTTTGAATTTTCTATAATCAAACATTCAAGTGCAATAAATGGGATCCATCTCCAATCTCCAGATCCCTCTTGTTCTTTCATACTTATGTGTTCCAATCCCAATTTCTATATTACCTTGGTTATCATGTGTGGAGTGACTTTGTAGTTGGGGCCAGAAAGTAGGCTCATCCAATTTTGTTGCTTTCTCAAGTGGGATGTGCTCATATATCTGACTGTTGTAAAATATGTCTCCCTTCCCTTACTTTCTTCCTTCTCTTTGCTCCAGACCATGGCATATTCTCCATTTGGGAGTCTCTATAATCTTGTTCCTGTACACCAAGTATTTGTTGATCATAGAGAGTCTAAGTTTGTGGAGTGTGGCAAGTTATAAGAAGCATAATATGATAGCAAAAAGAACTATTAAAATGATAGAAAATAGATAAAGGGGGGTGGCTAGGTGGTGCAATGAATAGAGCACCAGCCCTGGAGTCAGGAGGACCTGAGTTCAAATCCGACCTCAGACACTTAACACAGAAACTAGCCATGTGACCTTGGGCAAGTCACTTAACCCCAATTGCTCTACCTTCCCCCCTCCAAAAAGCAAAAAAAAAAAAAAATCGATAAAGGGGATGAGATGTGGCTTACACCTCTAACAGCAGAGGAAGCCCTGATAAAATCATTGTGGAGTAGGAGGTCAGAGAAAGTTTGATTTAGAGGCTTCAATGTCTTAACCTGGAGCAATATTTTTTATAAGAAATAATCTTTTTACAGGTAATATTTCATTAAAAATTTTTGTATCTTTATCATTTAACACAATACCTTGAATAACTCGGTGCTTAATAAATCCTTGTAGATGGATCATTTATATAGGCATCAGCACAAATGGATCATGCCCAGCAGTTGTTTCCCAGTGGTTCAGCACTTGAGTATTATATATCAAGTACTAGGACTAAGAAGGTCTATTGCCCAGGTTTTGGCAGAGGTCACTACATATCTGAAACCGAGAGCTCCTTCATTCATTCTGCATTTCCATAATAAATTCTTCCACAAATTTTCTCTCATGCACCAGGGCAGGACTGTGGACCTTTGGAAGTCTAGTAACAAGGAATTATTTGTGAGATACCGAAGAATGGAGGAAGCTGAATATGTCCACAAAGAGTATATAATTTTCCTTCCTTGGACCTTGAGCAAGACTTCTGACTGTCTACTGACTGACTCGCTGGGCTGGAAGTTGAAGTTGCTGGCTAAGGCTGCTGCCCTCCCTCCCTGCTGGCCTGCCACTGCCAATGCTTCAGTTTCCTCTTTGCCTCCCGGGAGCACGGGACTGGCCTGGCTATGGATAATTAGATAGCCCCCGCCCCCATCCTCCCTGCATCCAGCATGGTTCCGATGGCGCCGGGGCTGCAGCAAGAGGAGGCGGCGGCGGTGGAAGATGGCGGGCCAGATGGTGACCTGTGTAGTGGACTGTGGCAGCAGGTATACAAAACTTGGATATGTTGGAAATACAGAACCACAGTTTATCACCTCATTATTGCTATCAAAAAGTCTGCAAACGCAGAAGATCAAGCACAAAGGAGGGTGATGAAGGGTGCTGATGATCTAGACTTATTTACTGGGGATGAAGCAATAGAAAAGCCAACTTATGCGACAAAGTGGCCAAGCCGCCAGGGTATAGATGAAGATTGGAGAGATTTATAGAACAAATGATCTTTAAATACCTAAGAGCAGAACCTGAAGATCATTAATTTTCTTTTGACTGAACCTCCTCTAAATAACCAGAAAACAGGAAATATACAGCTGAAATTATGTTTGAATCCTTTAATGTTCTAGCCTATATATACCTGTACAGTCTATCCTTGCTGTAATCGCATTTTGGACATCAAGACAGGGTATCATAGCAGATACTGACTGGTACAGTTATAGACAGTGGAGATGCTGCCACTCATGTCATTCCTGTGGCTGAAGGATGTGTTATTGGCAGCTGTAACAAGCACATTCTACTTGGTGGGAGAGATATATCTTATTCAGCAGTTATTGAGAGAATGACAAGTAGGAATTCTTCCTTAACAAACCCTGGAAACAGCTAAGGCAGTGAAGGAACATTATAGTTATGTCTGCCCAGATGGTCGAAGAATTTAACAAGTATGATACAGATGGGTCAAAGTGGATTAAACAGTATACTAGAATCAATGCAATCTCAAAAAAAGAATTTTCCATTGATGTTGGTTATGAATGGTTCCTGAGTCCAGCAATCTTCTTTCACCCAGAGTTTGCTAATCCAGACGTCCACAACCTACCTCAGAAGTAGCAGATGAGGTAATTCAGAAATGTCCGGTCCATGTCAGACGTCCTCCCTACAAGAATACTGTCCTCTCTGGGAGTTCAACCATGTTCAAGGATTTTGGATGTTGACTACAATGGGATTTAAAAAAATTATTGATGCAAGGCTGAAACTAAGTGAAGAACTAATTGGTGGTACACTGAAGCCCAAGCCTGTTGATGTGCAAGTCACATTATACCGCATACAGTGACATGCAGTATGATTTGGGGAATCAATGTTGGCTTCCACACCTGAGTTCTACCCAATATGCTACACCAAAAAGGATTATGAAGAAATTGGACCTAGTATTTGCAGCCACAAACCAGTGTTTGGGGTCATGTCTTAAAGCTGACTTCATAGTTATTACAGGGAAATGGGGAAGAATTCATCTTTCTGATTACTTCTTTTGTCTGGATAGCTGATATTAAGATAGCAAACTGACTTGACAAGACAAAGACCAAACATAATTCAACAGGAATGTTTTAATAAATATCAATATACAAATGGAGAAAAAGTCGAAATGATTAAGTGTTTTTCTTTAGGTAATATTTGGATCTGTGTGTAACAAAAAGAAGCGGGTTTTAGTTCTTTCTGTGAATGGATATTCTGTATATTAATGGATTATCCAAAATTTAATGGAATTTAACAGCATGTAGATAACTGTCTACAGATAACTGTACACTTCCAAGGGTGCAATGCAAGAGCTTGCTTATATTTCATACTTTGAGGAAAAAAAAGTAAAAAAAACAACTGTCATATTTGAGGAGACCTCATGATACTTGCTTACACGCTCATGTTATTCTAGTTATTAAAATTTTCAACCATCCAAAAAAAATCTGGTTGTCTTTGCAAGTGCATTTTGGAACTAAAGCTAGTGTCTTGGATTAGCCGATGCCTGCCTAGTGCTTTCTGATTACTCTCAGTCTGTTTCTTACTTTAAAAGAAAAGTAAAGACAAGATTGTTGGACCAGTATTACAGTTATTTAGTGTCATTTCTGATAAAAAACAAATCTTTTTTTTCCTTTTTTTCCTCATATTTGGAGGGGGGAAGGCAGGGCCATTGGGATTAAGTGACTTGCCCAGGGTCACACAGCTAGTAAGTGTTAAGGGTCCGAGGCCAGATTTGAACTCAGGTCTTCCTGCATCCAGGGCTGGTGTTCTATTCACTGTGCCACCCAGCTGCCCCCCAAACCAAATTTGAATATCAAAATTGGTGTATTGAGCCTAACACCATTCCAATAAAAACACAAACACAAAATATCTCTTTTTTTTTCTTTTTGGAGGGTAATTGGGGTTAAGTGACTTGCTCATGGTCACACCGCTAGTAAGTGTTAAATGTCTAAGGCTGGATTTGAACTCAGGTCCTCCTGAGTCCAGGGCCAGTGCTCTTTTCACTATGCCACCTAGCTGCCCTACAAAATATCTTTTCATGTCTGTTTGGAGCTCTTTAATCTCCTTACACGTAAAATGATAAATCTTTTCTGAAAACCTCACAATCAACAATTAGTTTAGCAAGATGAATTTTTTATGTGCTTTGTACAAACAAGTGTGTAATTTTAGGACTAAAATATCGACTGTTTTCATTTTGATAATTATTCCAACATTTGATATTTTAATTTGCATAATTAATTTTCACAGTTTGAATTTTTCCCCCCAATCACTAACAATATCATGCAAGTTAGATTTTCACTTCATTTTAAAATCTCTGGATCATGAAAAAAATAAAAATAAATTGAAGCTGAACTATCTTTTCTAATGTTTTGTAAAAACATTTAATGTATTTTAGATATAATTTCTTCTGCATCCTACTGAAATTGTGGAAATAAAAATCTTTATAATGTGTGTGTGGTAGGAAAAATTATCTTGAACTCAGTTATACCTGTTTTGTACAAAAGACCAAAAGAGGGAAATCTTTGATACTTTTTTGTTCTACAGTATGATTGCATCAATAGTGTCAATATTTAAGCTATAAAAGGTGTTATCATTGAAAATAATAGGTTAAAGTAAATCTATCCAAAAGATCAAGACCAATTTTTTAAAAGTCGCAATATGTTTTAGTCTAGGTATAGAATTCTGGAGCAAAAACTAGCCTTCATTTGAAATGATTCAGAAATGTGAGAATTTACTAAATATATGTAAAATTTCATTCTTTGAGAATGGGAGTAAATGCTAACGGAATGTATGTCATGTATCCTTTGTAGCAATCATTTTTCAAAGATCATGTGGTTTAGAAATAAATTAGATAAACAGTGGGAAAAAAAAAAACTTCTGATTGTCTATTCATTCTTTCCTATGTAGCTGGGAACAGAGGAGTAGAAATGGAAAACTTCCAGTGGGACAAATAACCATTGCCAGCTGCTTGTTTCTGCCACTGCACCTTGAGCTATAAGTCATGATCACAGATCTGGGGCAGACCCTGGAGGGCTATAGTGGCAGAGGTAGAGACCCTAGGATACAGACAAGGCAAAGTGTGGTTTTGACTGTATAGATCAGTGAGCATAGACGAATGAACTGACAATTGCTGTGAAACCTTGGTCACTGGTGTGATCAGAGTAGAAACCCAATCCCTTCTTTTCTTTGTTATTTGCAGTATAACCCATTGGGTTTCAAAAATATAATTTCTTCACTTAATCTGTCTTTTGATCTGTAAGGCCAAAGAAGGTGGGGGAAACTGCTCAAAATACTTTGATGGAGTATTTGACAGTTGCTTGGCAATTTAATTTACTGTGCTTTACAATGAGTATTACTAATGTAGATACAAACATCATAAGTTGGTCAGAATGAAGGAAATTTCTCAGATATGGAATGGGAATGAACCAATTAGAATATTCTTAATCTTTTTTTCAAATGCTTTATTAACTTCTGGTTTGCATCATTCATTTCCACCAGATTTTGAGTTACAATTTTTCCCCCATTTTTTCCCTACTCCCCACCCCAGAATAGCAGTCCCACAGGATAACTCCTCATCCCATTTGCTCTCTCCCATATCTTCTCCCATACCCCCTTTGACTTTTCCAGTAGGGCAAGGTAAATCTCTGTGACTCAATGTTTGTATATCTTATTTCCCAATTATATGTAAAATAGTATTAATAATAGTGTTTATATATTTTTAAACATTTGATTTTAAAACTTTGAATTCCAGATTCATTCCTTTCCTCCCTTGTCACCCACCTTTACTGGAAAGATAAGCAATTCAGTATATGTTGTACATGTGTAGCTATGCAAAATATTACCATAGTAGATATATTGTAAAAGACTGACTATATTTCCCTACCTCCTATCCCACCTCCCACTTGGTCTATTCCCTACTTTGATCCTTTCCCTTTTCAAAAGTGGGTGCTTCCAACTTCCCTCCCCCCTTCCCTCTTGTCCTCCCTTCTATCATCCTCTCACTCATCCCCCACCCCCTACTCTCCTGTGAGATATCCTATTTAGTATGTATGTCATTCTCTCCCTGATCCAAATTCAATGAGAATAAGGTTTTGCCTTTTTGCCTTCCTGTTCTCCCTCTTCCTTGTAACCATTTTCCCTCGCCTCTTCTATGTGAGATAGTTTACCCCATTCTGTCTCCCCCCATCTCCTCTTGTTATGTACCTCTCTCACCTCTTAATTTCACCTTTTAAGTGTCATCCCTTCCTATTAAATTCGACCTGTGCCCTCTATCTATATATACCTGCACACACACACACACACACACACACACACATTCACATATGTATTCATATGCCCATATACCCTTCTTCAACTATTTTTATACTGAGAAAAGTTTCATCAGTTACAGTTATCGTTTTTCCATGTAGGAATGTAAATAGTTCAACTTTGATAGGTTACTTATGATTTCTTTTCCCTGTTTATCTTCTCATGCTTCTCTTGCTTCTTGTATTTGAATGTCAAATTTTCTATTCAACTCTGTTTTTTTCATCAAGAATGCTTGAAAGTCCTTTATTCCATCGAATGACCATATGTTCCCCTGAAACAAAATACTCAGTTTTGCTGGGTAGGTGATTCTTATTTTTAATCCCAGCTCCTTTGCCCTCCAGAATATCATATTCCATACCCTTCGATCCCCCAGTGTAGAATCTGCCAGATCCTGCTATATCCTGATTGTGTTTCCACAATATTCAAATTGTTTCTTCCTGGCTGCTTGTAATATTTTCTCCTTGATTTGGGAATTCTGGAACCTGGCTATAATATTCCTAGGAGTTTTCTTTTTGGGATCTTTTTCAGGAGGTGATTGGTGGATTCTTTCAACCTCTAGTTTGCCCTCTGGTTCTAAAACATCAGGGCAAGGGGCAGCTATGTGGTGCAGTGAGTAGAGCGCCGGCCCTGGAGTCAGAAGGACCTGAGTTCGGATCCGGCCTCAGACACTTAACACACACAAACAAAAACCTAGCCGTGTGACCTTGGGAAAGTTACTTAATCCCAATTGCCCTCCAAAAAGCAAAACAAACAAACAAACAAACAAAAAAACCATCAGGGCATTTTTCCTTGAGAATTTCTTGAAGGAGGATTTATAGATTCTTTCTTTGACCATGGCTTTTAGGCAGTCCAATAATTTTTAGATTATCTCTCCTGGATCTATTTTCCAAGTCAATGGTTTTTCCCATAAGATATTTCACATTGCCTTCTATTCTTTCATTTGTTTGGATCTGCTTAACAGCATCTTGATTTCTCATAAAGTCACTAGCTTCCATTTACTCCAGTCTAATTCTGAAGGAATGATTCTCCTCAGCAAGCTTTTGAGATTCTTTTCCCATTTGGCAAATTCCCCTTTTTAAGGCATTCTTCTCCTCATTGGCTTTTTGAGCCTCTTTTGCCATTTGAGTTAGTCTTTTTTTTAAGGTGTTATTTTCCTCAGTCAGGCTGTTGACTATCATTTCATACTTTTCTTGCATCTTTCTCATTTCTCTTCCCAGTTTTTCCTCCACTTCTCTTATCTGCTTCTTAAGGTCCTCTATGGCCTGTAACCAGCTTTTATTTTCATTTGGGGCTTTTGGTGCAGGAGTTCTGACCTCCCAGTCCTCCTCCCGTTCCATGCTTCAATCCTCTGCCCCCAAAATAAGAGTCTAATGTTGAATTTTTCTGTTTATTTTGTTTCCTTTGCCTAGACATGTTGCCACTCAATTAGTTGACTTTTGGGCTTGTTGCCACAGTAGGACTCTGCCACCAGCCAGGGGAGCTTCTGTCTCAAATGCTGGGGTTTTCTCAGCTGCTGAAGGTATTAGTTGGGTGCCCTCTCTGAAGCCGCCACATGCTCTGACAAGCTGGTCACACACCTGGAGACCTCCACCCCAGACTTCAATCCAGATCCAAGAAGGTTAAAGCAAGAGTGATTACCCCCAAGACTGATTGCTTGGTCCCCCCAAAATACGCAGGCTAGTAATTGAAGCTGCCATGTGTGTCCCTAGCTGTGCTAAAGTGTCTCAATGGCTTCTCGCTCCCAAGGAAAGAGGCCGATACGCTCTTTCCACTGAGTCCCAAAGTCCATACTGCACTAACCTCTCACTTTGTCCATGGCATCTATGTGTCGGTAATTCTGGAAACCACAGCTGCTGGTGTTCTGGGGTCCCTCTAGCTAGATGCTGTTCTGGCCACCCTGGGGCTAAAACCTCCAACTCACTGGGGCCTGGGCTTGGATCCCAGAGCACTGCTCTGGCCACTCCCTACCAGGCTGTAGGGCTGTCCTCAGTCAGAGGTTAGCTTCTCCATGTCATTTTGTGGGTTCTGGAGCTCCAGAGTTTGGAGTCACCTTTTACATAAATTTGGAAGTGGTAGGAGCAGGAGCTCCTCAGAAGTGCTGTTTTTACTCTGCCATCTTGGCTGCCAGCCCCAAAATATTCTTAATCTTAATGTTTCAGAGTGATATTTCATTTTCTTTCCCCTTGTACTGAATTTTGCATCCAGCCAGTGAGGGAAAATAGACCAACCTAGCATGATAGAGGAATAAATCTCTTTTAAAATTTTTATTTTTAAATTTGTTTTAGTATTTTTTCCCAATTACATGTCAAGGCAATTTTTAGCATTCATTTTTAGAAGATTTTGAATTCCAAATTTTTCTCCCTCCCTCCCTTTCTCTACCCACTTCCTAAAATAGGCAAATTTGCTATAGGTTATACATGTGTGATCATGTAAAACATATTTCCCTATTAGCCACAGTATGAAAGGAGAAACAGATAAAAAAAACATGAAAAAGAACAAAATGAAAAAAGTATGCTTCAATCTTCATTGAGTCCTTCAGTTCTTTATCTGCATGTGGATAGCATTTTCCTTTGTGAATACTTTGTACTTGTCTTGGATCATTGTTTTTTTGCTGAGAAGAGTTGAGTCATTTATAGTTGTCACATGATGTGCTGATAGTGTGTACAAGTTTACCTGGTTCTGTTCACTTCACTTTGTCTCAGTTCATAAAAGACTTTCCAGGTTTTTTCTGAAATCTGTTCATCATTTCATATTCCATTCCATTCATATACAACAGCTTGTTCAGTAATTCCCCAACAGATGGGTATCCCCTCAGTTTCCAATATTTTGCCGCCATGAGAAGGGCTACTATATATATTTTTGCATAAGTAGGTCCTTTTCTATTTTGTATGATGACTTTGGGATATAGGCCTAATTGTAATATTGCTAGATCAAGGGATATGCGCAGCTTTATAACCCTTTGGGCACAGTTCTAAATTGCTCTCCAGGATGAATCAATTCACAAGTCCACCAGCAGTACATTAGTGCCCCAATTTCCCCATATCCTCTTCAACATTTATCATTTTCCTTTTTTATCATATTAGCCAAGCTGATTGGTGTGAGGTGGTCCCTCAGAGTGGTTTTAATTTTCATTTCTCTAATCAAAAGTGATGTAGAGCATTTCTTTATATGCCTATAGATAGCTTTTATTTCTTCGCCTAAAACTGCCTTTTCACATCTTTTGACCATTTATCAATTTGGGAATGGCTTTTATTCTTTTCAAAGTTGACTTAGTTCTCTTACATATTTGAGAACTGAGGTCTTTATCAGAGACATTGACTGTAAAGATTGTTTCCCAGCTTTCTGCTTTCCTTCTAATCTTGGTTATATTGGTTTTGTCTGTGCAAAAGCTTTTTAATACAATCAAAATTATCTATTTTAACCTTCATAATACTCTCTGTCTCTTGGTTGGTCATTAACCTATAATTCACTTCACTTCTCCTTTAAGAATTTGGATCCTATACCACTTGCTGTATGTATGTTTAGTATTGATGATTACTTCATTGTCTATGGTACCTTTTAGCAAGATGTAGTTTCCTTTCTTGTCTTTTTAAAGTTAGGTCTATTTTTGCTTTTGCTTTGTCTGAGCTAAGGATTGTTATCTCTGCAGTTTTTTTATGCTTCAGCTAAAGTGTAATAGCTTCTGCTCCAAACCTTCACCTTTACTCTGTGTGTATCTCTCTGCCTCAAGTGTGTTTCCTGTAAACAACAGATTGTAGAATTCTGGTTTTTGATCTGCTCTGCTATCTGCTTCCGTTTTATGGGAGAGCTCATCTCCCATTCACATTCACAGTTATGACTACGAACTGTGTGTTTCCCTCCACTCCATTTTTCCTCCTGTTTGTCCTCTCTCTCCTTTCACCCTTTCTCTCCTTACCAGTGAAAACACTGGTTTTCTCTCTATCGCTCTCCCCAATCTATCTTCCCTTCTGTCAGTCTCCCCACCCCATGCCCTTTATTGAATCTCCTCTTCTCCTACTTTCTATATTGGATAAGATAGACTTCTATATTCATCTGATTGTGTATATTATTCTCTCTTTGAGCCAATACTGAAGGGAGTAAAGTTCAAATGATGCCCATAGTCAACCCTTCCATCTTCTCCTCCACTATAATAGGTTTTTTACATCTTTTCATGTGAAATAATTCACCTCATTCTACCTCTCCCTTCCTTCTACACCCAGTGTACTCCTCTTTCTCATAACTTAATTATTTTTTAATGTCATTCTCTCAAATTCACCTTCTACCCATACCCTTTGTTTATGTGTATTCTGTCAATCAGACCAGAATCAGCTTCTAACCTGTGAATGTCCAGAGCTGAACAAAGGAGGCCAGAGGCAAGTGTGTTGGGAATCAAGTAATGGTTTAATTAATTTCAGAGTGAGGAAAATGTTTGCAAGCAAAGCTCCCCTTAGTAGGAGGACTTAACTTACTGGGGCAAGGGTAGGGCTTATATACATGAAAACCACAACGTTACTGGACCACAGCACAATCATTCTAAGGTCTTGAATAGCAGTTCTCATGATTGGCATTCATTGGGCAAATACAGGCATTCTTAGATCCCATGGGAACAATCTCTAAGCTGCATAAACGTTGGTGAGCCTTGTGATCATTCAGTGGAATACAGAAACAAAGTAAGTGTGGCGGAAGGAGGAGTGCAGTACCTGGTTCAGTTCACTTGGAAGTAATAAGAAACACGGATAGTGAGAATGTCAAGAAATGTAAAAGAAGACTTTAGGCTGTAGCACATTACCTGCTTCTGGCTCTCAGGTCCCTGGGAAATAGGGGAAGCTCTAACAAATCTAAGCAGTCATTGATTAATATGAAAATAGTAAATCTCTCAATGAAATCTCTGGTCAAAGCAATACACTTTGCCAGAGGGTGAGACTATCCAGAGTGCAAAGGATTATTGTTATGCCAAGCTTAGGGCACAACTTGCTTTTTGGGCCTTAGCTCTGGGAAATAGGTTGTCTCCAAATATGTTGATGATTCCTTCTAGCTGTACTATTGGTAGTATAATTTTTAAGAATTACAAGTATCATCTTCCCTGTAGGGATGGTAACAGTTCAACTCTATTGAATCACTTCTTACCTTTTTAGGCTTCTCTTCAGTCTTGATATTGAAGATCAAATTTTTTTTGTTCAATTCTGGTCTTCTCCTTTTAAACGCTTGAAATTCTTCTATTTCATTGAATGACCATTTTTCCCTTGAAGTATTATGTGTAATTTCACCAGGTAGGTGATTCTTGGCTCCTTTGGATCCTAGCTCCTTTGCCTTTTGGAATATCATGTTTCATTACCTCCTATCTTTTAATATTGCAGCTG
This sequence comes from Gymnobelideus leadbeateri, assembly GCA_011680675.1. Lineage (NCBI taxonomy): Eukaryota > Metazoa > Chordata > Mammalia > Diprotodontia > Petauridae > Gymnobelideus > Gymnobelideus leadbeateri. Next base: position 269,008 of record WOXC01003786.1, on the reverse strand, counting down.
CTAAATCCTATGTAATCCCAATTGTGTTTCCCTGAGATTTGAATTGTTTCTTTCTATCAACTTGCAGTATTCTTTCTTTGACCTGATAGTTCTGAGTTTGGCTATAATGTTCCTTGAAGTTTTTATTTTGGAACTTCTTTCCTCAGGTGATCAGTGGATTCTATACCTATTTTGCCCTCTGAATCCAGGATATTGGGGTAGTTTTCTTTTGTTTTTTTTTTTTTTTTGAGGGCAATTGGGGTTAAGTAACTTGCCCAAGGTCACACGGCTAGGTTTTTGTTTGTGTGTGCGTTAAGTGTCTGAGGCCGGATCTGAACTCAGGTCCTTCTGACTCCAGGGCCGACGCTCTACTCACTGCGCCACCTAGCTGCCCCATATTTTATCTTTTAATATCCTAATAATTCAGACTTCTTCTCTGATATGAAAGGGGGGTTAAATATTTTACTTGGATTTTTTTGTAAACATATACTTGTGTATGTGTGGGTTTTTATGTGTATATATATACATGGGTTTTTATGTATATATATATATACACTCTACTCACTGCACCACCTAGCCACCCCAGGGGTAGTTTTCTTAGTTAATTTCTTGAAAGAAGCTATCCGGGTCCTCTTTTTTATTATGGCTTTCAGGTAGTCCAATGATTCTGACATTGTCTCTCCTGGATCTGTTTTCTGGGTTAGTTTTTCACATGAGGTATTTTACATTTTGTTCTATTTCTTCATTCTTTTGAATTTTTTTGATTCTTTATGTCTCATAGAGTCATTAACTTCCATTTATCAGTTCCAACTTTTAAGGAGTTGTTCTCCTCAGCTAGTGTTAGTACTTTCTTTTCCAGCTGACAAGTTGTACTTTTTAAGGAGTTGTTTTCTTCAGTGGATTTTTGTATTCCTTTTCTATTTGGGCAATTCTACTTTTTAAGCAATTAGTTTTCTTTTTCCAAACTTGACTCTTTTTTCATAATTATCTTGCTTGCATCACTCTCATTACTTTTCCCAGATTTTCTTTTACCTCTTTTATATGATTTTAAAGATTCTTTTTGAGCTCTTCCATGAGTTCTCCCTGGGCTTCAGATCACTTCCCATTTTTCTTTGAGGTTTTGCCCATAGTTATTTTGACATTGTCCTCTTCTGAGTTTGTATCTTGATCTTTCCTGTCACCATAATAACTTCCTACCATCAGATTATTATTATTTTTTTTTTGCTTTTTGATCATCTTTTTTGACCATTATCCTTTCTTTTAGATTTGAGCTGTGTTTCTAGAATGGAAGGCATACTGACTCGTGCAAGGGACTGCAGGCCCTGTGTGTTTACCTGCTGTTGCACTGATATTTCCCTGTGACCCAAGGACGACCTCTGTGTCTTATGCTGCACTGAGGGAGTAAGGTGGCTAGTGCTGCTGGAGGCCATAGTGGTCTGGTAGCTTACCTAGTGCTGAGCCAGGGTCCTAGTGGTAGAATCTGGCATGTGCTAAGGCCAGTGGGGTGTTTCTGTGTTTCCCTGGGACTACACTGAACCATGTGGCGACCTGACTGCTAAAAGTTGCCTGTTCACCCAGGGCTATGCTGCAGCACATGGTGGCTCTTGGATCTGTTGTCTGCCCATTACCCTGGCTATTTTGAGGCATGTAGGGGATCCTAGTTTTGGCATTTGCCTGCTCCACCACACTGGGTCTCCCACTGGTTTGCTGAGGTGGGGCTTAGTCCTGGCTTACTGGAATGCTTCCTGTCCTAGAATGTGCTCCCTGGGTGAGACAGACTTTTCTTTCTTATCTTCCAAGTTTCTTGGGTTCAAAGATTGTTTCACCCCATCTTTTTGCTAGTTCTATAGTTGTACTGTGCTATTTTATGGTGGCATGGAGCTGAATATGGGAGAATTATGGCAATTTACTATTTACTTTGTCGTTTTGGCTCCCAGAAATCCAGGAATTGATCTCTTGCTTGCATGTTAGAGAGACCTTTATTTGACCTCTTTCTCTCCCCATGGTTAGTAGTAGCTAGAATGGAGCAACAACTAGTGGTTTGTTGTATAGACTATACATTGAACTCCTGTGCTATTTGATTAAATAATGTGACACTCTGGTTTTCTGGAGTTTTGCAAAAAGCAGGACAAAAGCTTCATGCATGTTATTGATGATATAATTCCTCAAGTATCCTTTGGACCCCCACCAACCTTCACCAGGGTGGAATGTCATTCCAAAACTTCTCCCTGTTATATCTGGTATTCTATTGGTAGAGCATTTGAATACATAGGGTTATTTCCATATTGTGATGTACATTAGTGTAGGGCTTTTGTGGATGGACACATAGAAGTTTTCACAAATTGAAAATAGAAGCAAAGTTCTACAGGAGCAAGGGTTTAATCTACTAACACCTTTTCTGCCACTTAGAACATTTACAATGATCTCTTTCTGCTCTGAATATGGGATGCATGGAATTTCCCCAAATCAATTTGATATTTTTCTCTTTATGTCTCAAGGGGTTAAGGAAAGCAAAATTGCTATCTTATGTTCTCATGTTGTTAACAATATAACTTTTTCTAATGATCCCAAGGCCACCAGACTTCTCATCTAAGGGGACCCTGACCAGTGAATATCTTTTTTTCTCTCAATAATAGTTGAAAAGTAATGTGTGGGAAGTCATTAAATATTTTGAGGAAGGTTTTCCTAGTTGCTATGCTGTGCCTTAATCCTGGGGCTTGGGGCCAGAAGAACCCCTCTAGATAAAATCTAACTGTGGGAGCCAGAGGAAGGAACATTGGGCCTTGGGTCTGCAAATAAGTCAAAAACTTCTAAACCAGGGAGAGTCTGCATGCCCCCACATCTTCCATATCATAGCACTCTGATGAAGACAGAATCTGATAGAAACAGGAAAGGGGTGAGAGAAATTATCCTTTGGGGGAGTAGGGTAGAAGTTGAAAGAGAGGGATGGCAAAGTAGAACATGGGCTGGATAAAGCACACACAGGGAGAGGGGATTGGTGTAAAATTATTTTGACTCTTCATTGTGCAGTGAGAGTTCCCACCCATGCACACTCAGGTTAACTGTTTAAAAATGAAAATATAGCTTTAGATTGAAACTTTATCCATTGCAAACTCTACTCAAACAGCAATAGAAATAAGACATTTTATTGAGCCATACTAACAAGATGTAACAGGAAAATACATGAAGCAAAAATCATTCTTCTCCCTTCATAAACCAGTAAAAAACAATCCCTCCCTCAGACATCAACATCACTGGAGGAAAAAAGAACAAATCATCATGGAGAAAATGGGGTAGATTGTAGAAGACATTTCTGATCCAAAAATCTTACAAGGAAAGCTGCCTTGATTTGTTGCTCAAATAGCTCTCTGAGAAGTTCTATTTCTTCTAAGAAATATCCCCCAGACATTCTAGAGCGACACTGAGTTGTTGATGGAACAGGTCTCCAGGCAGCTCCTTGTCTCCTCAGCTGTGTACCTGAACTTGTCTCTTCCAGAAACTGCCTCAATTGGTTAAAGGATTCCCCTCTCCCAAAAGTTATTTTGTAAACAAGTTCTGATATGCTTTTTGCATGAGATGTTTTTAAGTAGAAGAAATGCCTTATCAGAATAGAATATAGACACCTATCTTAATGCAATAAGCTTTTTTTTTTTTTTGGTAAATGGTCAAATCAAATTGCCTGTTGTTGTTGTGCTAGCCTTGCATTCCTGAGTTGTAAGACCTGTTGTCCAAATTCCCTCAAAGCCATAGCTGTATAGTGATCATCTATGCAGGTGGGCTTCTCTATTCAAAGTCCAAGCCCCTCTTCCATATTACACCATTTCAGATATTTAAAGACAACTCTATAGGGATAGGCAGGATGGCATAGTGGATTGAACACTGGACTTGAAGTCAGGAAGACCTGAGTTTCAATTATCCCTCACATGCTTATTAGTTACCCTGCACAAGCCACTTATTTATACCGTCTGGATCACAATTTCATCATCTGTAAAATGAAAGGGCTGTCAGTCATGACCTCAAAGGTCCTTTTCAGCTCCAAATCTGGTCAAGGGAATTCTTTGATTAGCTTAATGAGCTTGTAGGGTAATGCACTTCTTTTTTCCTTTGAATGGGAATACCCCTCAGCTCCTCCTGGAGGATGGATTTCAATTTAGGGGATTGAGCCACAGATCTTTAACTACTAGTGTCCCCATTCAGAATATGCTGGGAAGATCACTAAATATACCTGGGGCCTAGTTTCTTATTGACGTAACTTACAAGACTCCTGAGAGTCCATATAAATACTCAAGGTAACAGTGCATTCACTAGGAGTAGAACAGTCTTTATTCTGTCCCACAGAAATAAAAAAAAATATAAAGGGTTTATAGGTGCTCATAAATTAATAAGTCAAAACATAAAAGGCCTTCCATAATCCATAAAAAATAGAGTCCTCTTCTCTCTCTGGAGAGTTCAACTTTTTACTAGAGACCCAAAGTTCTCCAGATTCAGTACCATCCTATAGCTTGGATTCTTTTTGGAAGGAAAACACATTTTGGGTTGCCAGTTGGGGTAAACCCAGCTACATTCCAATGGGTGCCACTATTTTTATGGTGATGCATACAGCCCCTCATAGATTGATAGAACTACCTAGTGGTTTTCCTTGGAAGGTTAATAGAGGTTAAGGTTGCTGACAAAGATTACACTCCAACATTCTAGTGTATGCTTCTTTGGTCCCACAGAGACCCATACAGCCATTCAGCTTTATTGTACTACTCTGAGGTCTTGGACTTTTCCCAGCAGGAAGCATTAGGTCTACTATATGGGTCGACCCTATTCTATCAAAATCATACCATCTGAATAATTCAAACTAACATCAGAAATAAGATTCAGATCACTTGCTACCTCTACATATTGTGACCCTTACAAGTACCAGGAGTCATATGATCTTTTCTTTTCAAGGGGCATATATTGCTCAGGAAATCCCTCTTTTTTTCAAAAGAAGGGCAAATCTCTGAAATTTTGGATGTGGGGTTAGATGCAATACAATTGCTGAGGCTGGAGTTAACCCAAGAAATCACCCTTATTTGGCTAGAAATTTGAATTCAAAGGTAATGCTACCCAGGAAATCTTTTCTACTATGGGTGAAGCTGTGATTTGGTTCAACCATTCTGGAAAACAGTTTACATACCCTTTAAATCAGTAATGACACTATTGGGCACATATATAATCAAGAAGATCAAGTCAGAATTACAGGAATATGTGGCTGAGGTCATGTATACCTTGGCTACCATCTCTCTGAAAACTCTTGGTACTCAACTGTCTGGGCTACTGCCTTCTCTTGTGCCAGGAAAACCAACATTCAGGGCTCTAGTCTCAAATTTCTGCTTAGAGAAGGGGAAGGGAAGCACAGAAAGCACATAGGTGGGAGCCAATATCCATTTCCTTTTCAAGGTCTACTCTCCAATGCTTTTTTCCCCAAAACCATGAACCAAGGCAAGCAACTAGAAAAAGCATCCATTGTTTCTCTTGAGAGCAAGGCAGCAAAAAGTGATCCTCTCGATGTTCCTTGTCTCTCTTCTGCATGCTTCTATCCCAGAAACTCTTCCTCTATGTTTTCCCTCCCTACAAAATATTGATTCAATAGCGAGGGTATCATGATTCTAGGCTGTGATATATTAATTCACTTCTACTCCATTCTCTCCCTATTTTTATCTTTTTTGAAGTTTGTCCATAGAGATTCTTTCTTGACTGGCTCATTAGGCCTGGAAGAATACAGAAGTTTACTGCCCCTGCCCCAAATCAATAGTCTTATTTTGCCCTAGAAAGATGGAAGTGATGATTTCACTGCTTACTCTTTTCTTGCTAATTGAACATACTCATTTTAAAAATGTTTCTTTTGTTTCATGAAGTTTAGACAGTCAATAAAAATTTATTAAACACCTACTATGTTCCAGGCATCATACTAAACGCTGAGGATACAAAAAAGAAAGGTAAAGTACAGTGCATGCTCTCAAAGAGCTCCCAGGGGAGACAATATTTATTTATATATAAACAAGCTACTTACAGCATACATTGGCAATAATGAACAGAAGGAAGGTACTAGAAATAAGGGGGATCTGGAAAGATTTCCTATAGAAGGTAGGATTTTAACTAGTAGTTGAAGAAAGTCAAGGAAGCCAAGAGGTACAACGACAAGGGAGAACTCTGTTGTTCAGTTGTTTTCAATCGTGTCTGACTCTCCATAGCTCCATTTGAGGTTTTCTTGACAGAGATACTGAAGCAGTTTGCCATTTCCTTCTCCAGCTCATTTTACAGATAAGGAAACTGAGGTTCATTGAGGAAAGTGACTTTGAGGAACAGCAAGGAGGCTGTTGTTACTAGATCACAGAGTATGTTGGGGGGAAGTGATGATGAGGCATAAGAAGATTGGAAAGGAAGGGGAGGGGCAGGTTATGAAAGACCTTGAATGCCAAACAATAGATTTTATATTTGCTTCTGGAAGTGACAGGGGGCCACTGGAATTTACTGAGTAAGAGAGTGACAAGATCAGAGCTGCACATTAGGAAGATAAGTGACAGTCCAATGGAGGATAGGTTGGAGTGTGTAAAGATTTGTGGCTGAGGTACCAACCAGCAAGCTACTAAAATAGTCTAGGTATGAAGTGGTGAGGGCCTGCCATAGGGTGGTGGCCAGTATCAGGAGAGAAAGGGATGTATGTGGGAGATATTAGGAAGATAAAATTGACAGACCTGACAACAGATTGGATATGAGGGGTGAGAGAGAGAGGAGCCAAGGATGACACAGATTATAAGCCTGGGTGACTGAGAAGATGATGGTACCCTCAACAGTAATAGGAAAATTAGGAAGAATGGTTTTTAGAGTTTTGGACATATTGAGTTTAAATGCATATAGGAGATCCAAATTGAGAAGTCCAATATGCAATTGGAAATGTGAGGCTGGAGGTCAACAGAGAGATTAGGATAATTGAATTCATGCATATCAAATGCTCTGTTTACATCTGATTTCTTAAGACCATAGATCCATTTTACACTTTTTAATGCTCTCTATCTTGCTAGCTCATGAAGTCTTCCCTTCCTCATAGATCTGATAAGAAAACTATTCCATATTTTTCTAATTATATTACGTTTTACATCCATTTTAACCTTATTTTGGTATACTGTCTAAGATGTTGGTCTCTACATTGTTTCTACCATACTGTTTTCCAGGTTTTTCCAGCAGCTTTTGTCAAATAGAGAGTTCTTGTCCCAGAAGCTGGGGTTTTGGGGTTTATAAAATATTAAATAACTGGTCATTTACTATGTGTCTTGTGTCCCTAAACTATTCCACTGTGGATTATAGCTCCAGAGCTGGAAGGGACCCTAGTGTTCATCTGTTATAGCCCCCTTATTTTACATGTGCAGAAACTGAGGTCTAGAGAATTTAAATAACTTGCTCAAGAACAAACAGGTAGGAATTATCTGAGCTGGGGTTGAACTCAAGTCCTGTGACTTCAAATTCATTGAAGTCTTTCCATTGAACCACTTGAAAGAATGTCTCAAAGTCCTTCCTTTTGTTGAAGGTCCATAATTTTCTACTGATGATTAAGCTGAGCTTTGCAGTATATTTTTGATGTGTAAACTGATCTCCTTTTCTTTTCTGAATATCACATTTCAATAACTTTTAGATTCCTGATGCTTATAGATGGCATTCTTCTGACTACCTGAAATATTTGATGTTGAAATTCTGTACTTTGACCATGACATTCTTGATGAGTCCAAGTTAGAGTTGCTCTCTATGTTCTATGTATCCTGTCTATCTGAACTTTGCTCTCTGTTTCCAATACTTCTGGGTGATTTTCCTTTGTGATGTCCTCAAGGGTGCTATATAGGCTTTTTATTTCTTCATGTTTTTCTGGAAGCCCTATTGTTCTTAGTTTGCGCTGAATGATAACAATGAGAGGTTTTATGTCCCATCCATAAATTGGTTGGTTGGTTGTCCTTCATTCTCAGAGAGGACTAACATGACCATCACTATATTGGAGTCAAGGTATACTGTGTCCAATTATGGCTGATCAGATCATCATGAGCTCAGAAGGCTCTATCACAGGTCAGACAGAAATAGTCTACATGAACATTTGGAATGGAGATGTCTCTAAATTTGTGCATCTCATATTTCTTTTGAGCTACTAAAATTCTGTTTCGCTCATTGAGCACAGTGCCTTCTTTGATGTGGGCATGCTGTGCTAAGTGGTTTTGTACCAATGACTCCCATGTCTCCCAGTAGATTCCAAAGTTCTTCAGAGAGGTCTTGAGGGTATCCTTGTATCACTGCTTCCGACTGACATGTGAGCAATTGCCTTGCGTGAGTTCTCTGTAAAAGTCTTTTAGGCAAACTTATGTTTGGCATCATGGTCAGCCATCAGAGTTGCACTTTCTGCAGTAGAGCTTGAATGCTTGGCAGTTCAGCTTGAGAAAGGACCTCACTCACCTTACTTTTTCAGGTAATCTTCAGAATCTTCCTAAGACAATTCAAATGGAATAGATTCAATTTCCTGGCATGGCACTGGTATACTGTTCAGGTTTCACAGGCATACAACAATGAGGTCAGCACAACAGCTCTGTAGACCTTCAAATTTGGTAAGTAGCCTAATGCTTCTTTTCTCCTACACTTTCCTTCAGAGCCTCCAAAACATAGAACTAGCTCTGTGTGTCAATCTCATCATCTAGGTATACATCCCTGGAAATTATACTGTCAAGGTAAATAAACTTAGGACAGCATTCATAATTTCTCCATTTGCTGTAACCAATGATCTCATGTCGGAGTGGTGTGGTGCTGGCTGGTGGAGAACCTGTCCTTTTTCGGTATTGTCAGACCAAAATTAGCATAAGTGGCCGAGATTAGATCCATACTCTGTGACATCTCAGACTCAAAAGCTGCATTGAGTGCATAAAACATTGAGTATGAACAAAAAGTCACCAATCCTCCCTTCATTTTAGTCTTGGATTGTAGCCTTTTCAGGTTAAATAACTTTACCATCAGTGTGGAAGCTGACCTCGATACTCTTCATTCTCACTGCACGAGTCTGACAACATCACTGAAAATACCAAGCTAAAAAGCATAGGCGCAAACATAGCCTTACTTCACTTCATTGGTGACTAGGAAAGTGTGACAGCATCATCCATGATCCAAAACTTGTGCAAACATGCCATCATGAAACGGATGTACAATACTAATGAATTTCTCTGGGCAATCAAATTTTGCCATAATTTCCCACAAGCCCTCATTGACAATATCAAAGGCAAATTAGATCAATGGACATTGTGTATGGACTTCTGTTTTGCTCTTAGCATTTCTCCTGGAGTTATCAAGCTGCAAACATCATATTGACCTTTCTGATGTCTCATTGGCTCTTGGTTAGATGACCATCTTCCAGGTCATGGATCAGCCTATTAAGGAGGACTCTGGCAAAAATCTTACCAACCATGACTAAGAGAGAGATTCCCCCCATGATTGTCACAGGACAAACCATTTCCCTTTCCTTTATAGAGAAGGACAATAGAAGCATCCTCGGGCTCCTGGGGATAACCTCCTCTTGCCACATAACCCAGAAAATTTCAATAAGTTTTTGTATAAACAGTTGTGTGGGATGAAAAATCCCGTTCAAAATTTAATCAAGAACACAGAGATTTCTCAGGATAAAAACAGGAAATTTTTATTCTCTTTCCCCAGAGAAGAAGGCAGTCCTCTCCATGATGGATCAGGGAGAGGAGGCACACAATATGGGGGCAAACAGAGTTTTTAAACCCCAATATAGCAGGGTCATATTTCCCCCGAGTCATCCCTCACTTCCATTGGTTGGGGGGGAGCAGTGAGCTCGGGTTGTCCCTGGCTTCCATTGGCCAGGGGAGGGCTGAAGCTAGGTAGACACCCCACCTCCAACTTACCAAAGGGTTTTTTGAGACCCTCAGCTTGTCTGCTGAAATGGTATACCAGACTGTGGCTACTGCAAATGCTACAGTTTCTTGGAGCCACAGATAAGAGTCAGGTGAATCAGATGAACACCAAAGGTGGGAAAGCAGCCCTTAGAAGGGCTTAGCGCTCTTTATACCAGAGCTACTAGTCTTTCCTGAATATCCTACACCCTCTATCCATAAAATAGGTGAGACTTGTGGGGATTTTTGAGCATTCAAATTTGGTTCAGTTTTTGTAAATCACTCATCATCTTTTGGAATCATAGTTTTATATTAAAATTATTTTCTACCTAACAAATCTTAACCATTTAACTTTCTTTTTTTTCTATTAAATGCTTTATTAACATCTGGTTTACATCATTCATTTCCACCAGATTTTGAGTTACAATTTTTTCACCCATTTTTTCCCTACCCACCACCCCAGAATAGCAGTCCCACTAGATATCCCCTCATCCGATCTGCTCTCTCCCATATCTTCTCCCATACCCCCTTCGACTTTGCCATTAGGGCAAGGTGAATCTCTGAGCCCCACTGCCTGGACATCTTGTGAAACATTTAATTTTAAAACTTCGATTTTCAGATCCATTCCCTTCCTCCCTTGTCGCCCACTCTCTCTGAGAAGATAAGCAATTCAGTATGTGTTGTACATGTATAGCTATGCAAAACATTACCATAGTAGATATATTGTAAAAGACTGCTTATATTTCCCTCCCACCCATCTCATCTCACCTCCCACCTGGTCCATTCCCTACTTTGATTCTGTCCCTCTTTGATAGTGGGTACTTCCAACCTCCCCTCCTCCCAGAAAGCCCTCCCCTCCATCACCCCCCGTCTCATCCCCCTTTCCCCTACTCTCCTGCAAGATGAGATATACCATTTAGTATGTATGTGATTCTCTCCTTGAGCCAACTTCAAAGAGAATATGCTTTTGCCTTTATGCCTTCCTGTTCTTCCCCTCCCCTGCAACTACTTCCCCATGCCTCTTCTACATGAGATAGTTTACCCTACCCTGTCTCTCCCCATCTCCTCTTGCCACTTTCCTCTCTCACCTCTTAACTTCACCCCTTAAGAATCATCCCTTCCCATCAAATTCAACCTGTGCCCTCTATCCATGTATACCTGTAAACATATGCCCATATACCCTTCTTCAATTATTTTCATAATAAGAAAGATTTCATCAGACACAATTATTGTTTTTCCATGTAGGAATGTAAATAGTTCAACTTTGATAAGTTCCTTTTGATTTCTTTTCCTTGATTACCTTCTCAAGCATCTCTTGCTTCTTGTGTCTGAATGTCAAATTTTCTATTCAACTCTGGTTTTTTCCTCAAGAATGCTTGAAAGTCCTCTATTCCACTGAATGACCATATTTTCCCCTGAAACAAGATGCTCAGTTTTGCTGGGTAGGTGACCCTTGGCTTCAATCCCAGCTCTTTTGCCCTCTGGAATATCATATTCCATGCCCTTCGATCCCTCAGTGTAGAAGCTGCCAGGTCCTGGGCTATTCTGATTGTGTTTCCACAATATTGAAATTGTTTCTTCCTGGCTGCTTGTAGTATTTTCTCCTTGATCTGGGAGTCCTGGAACCTGGTTATAATATTCCTAGGAGTTTTCTTTTTGGGATCTTTTTCAGGAGGCGATCTGTGGATTCTTTCAACCTCTATTTCCCCCCTGGGTCTAAAACATCAGGGCAATTTTCTTTGAGAATTTCTTTAAGGATGATTTCTAGGTTCTTTCTTTGATGATGGCTTTCAGGTAGTCCAATAATTTTTAAATTATCTCTCCTGGATCTATTTTCCAGGTCAGTGGTTTTTTTGTCCTAGGCATAGCTGTGCTGATAATTCTGGAATTGCCACAGCTGCTGGTGTTCTGGGGTCCCTCCAGCAGGCTGCTGGCCCAGCTGCCCTAGGGCTAAAACCCCGGCTCACCTGGGCCTGGTCTCCACTCCCAGAGTGCTGCACTGTCGGTTCCCAGCACACTGTGCTGCTTGCTCTCAGAGGGCTGTGCTCACCTCTCCCTGCAGGGCTACTGAGCTGTCCTTAGCGGGAGGTTAGCTTCTCTGTGTAGTTCTGTGGGTGCTGGGGCTCCAGAAGTTGTTCAGAGTCCCCTTTCACATTGTTTGGAAGTTGTGTGGGGCAGAGAACCTTGGAAGTGCTGTTTCTACTCTGCCATCTTGGCTCTGCCCCTCCATTTAACTTTCTTAAGATGTATTGGATTGGATTTTGGGTTTTGGATATTGGATTTTGCCCATGGAATATCTTTTGTCAGTATCCAAAATAGGTAGGCAGTATGTGGGATTCCATTTTTCCTGATATTGTTTTTTTTCATTGTTGTTGAGATTTCTTGTGCTCATTATTCAAATGTGGATCCAAGAAGTTTGTTTTTTTTTTGAACTACATGTTCCATCCTGTAAGACTTGAGAGGATCAATGACAATTTCTTTGTAATTTTTTGTCTTGTAGTTTTCTATAGGATAACTATAGGATAACTTTTAAATATGATTTTCATGTGGCTACTTCAACTTCATTCAACCACTCATCATTCATAGGATCATAGATCTAGAACTATAAAGGACCCTAGACCAATAAAGGACCCCCTTGGCCCTTGTTTTATAGACAAGAAAACTGAGGCCCATAGAGGAAAGTGACTTGCTTCAGGTAAGTAAGATAGTTAAATGTGAATATGGAAGATTATAAGTGAGATTGTAAGGTAGAGTGAGGATTTGAACTCTAGTCCTCTGACTCCATAGTCAGTGTTTGTCCCACTCTGTTATGCTGTATTATGGATGGTCTAAGCATTGGTTGAAGGGAACTAGGAATCAGGAATGTGTTTTGAGTATACTTTGGTACCATCTTCTAGGGAAGTTAATTTTTTTTAGCTTTAAGAAGATAAAATTTTAACTTGATTTTTGGCTAAATTGAGATCATGAACAATCATCATGAATTAATGCTGGAGTCATTGAAAGATGACCCATCTAAGGGTGCAAAGTTGCTTTAAAAGAGGGAGATCATCAACTCATTGTTAAGCTGAGGTTCATTTGTATAATCTAAATCCTCATGTTCATCTCCATTCAAGTTCTTAGTTTCTTAAGATTTGTTACAGGAAGTTCTTTATTATTTAAAACAGGTCTTACCAAGTTGATGGTAGATTTCAATAGTGTATAATATGCTTAAATTTGGAAATAAATCCCTAAAATATCTGTCAAACAAAAATGGGTATTTTTCTCTCCAAATACAGACAGTTCTTACTTTGCTTAGGATAAAGTGATTTTTACATAATGTGAATTTGCCCCTACCCACCCACTTCAATTAGCCTATATAACAAAGGCATACAGAAAATAATACCTTTATCAAAGTCATTAAATGTACCAAAAAACAGACATATTAAATACTTTACCACAATAAACAAAATTATTAAATGAAAGGCAAAGTTAATGATAAAGTATGCCCAGTATGGTACAGCCGAGTTGTCATAGGTGTGCAGTATGTTGCCCCTTCCCTGCTCTCTGCACCTAGCCTTTATTACTGGTGGTTGGCTATGTACCTATTTTCATGAAGCTATCAAGTGATGTTTGGATAGTGGCTCTCTTTTTCCTCCTAGGTCTGACAATAGCAACCAATATTATCCTCAATTAGCACTAAAAATTCTTTAAGTATTTGGACCCATCTAAGAAATTCACTCAAATGATAAAATGCTTCTGCCAACTATCTTATTGTGAACCTTTTTGTTTTGATCTAGAATAGGAAACTTTCCTTTCTTCTTGCAATCTTTGCAGCTAGAAGCTCCATTAGATCCTCATTCACTAGTCCTTCTCCATTAGACTCAATACTCTTCCAAATCATTCTCATCCACTTCTAAATCAAATTCTTTTTTTTGGGGGGGGCAAATAGTATTTTATTTTATTTTCAATTACATGTAAAGATAGTTTTCAACATTCAGTTTTAAAATAAGATTTTAAATTTCAATTTTTTTCTCTCTCCCTCCCACTCATCCTTGCCTCCTAAAATTGCAGGCAATCTGACATAGGTTATACATGTCCATTTGTATTAAACATTTCCACATTAATCCATGTTATGGAAGAAGACCCAGAACAAAAAAAGCCACAAAAAATAAAAAACAAGTGAAGATAGTATGCTTCAATCTTCATTCAGACTCTATAGTTCTTTCTCTGGATGTGATTAGCATTTTCCATCTTTTGGAATCGACTTGGATCACTGTATTGCTGATAAGAGCTAAGTCATGGCACAATGTTGCTGTTATTATGCACAATATTCTTCTCCTGGTTCTGCTCACTTCACTCAATGTCAGCTCATGTAAGTCTTTCTAGGTTTTTCTGAAATCTTCTTGCTCATCATTTCTTATAGCACAATAGTATTCTATTACATTCATATGCCACAATTTGTTCAGCCATTCCCCAATTGAAGGACATGAACTCAATTTTCAATTCTTTGCTGTCACAAAATAGCTGCTATAAATATTTTTGTGCCTGTAGGTCCTTTCCCTTTTTTTACTGATCACTTTGAGCTATAGACCTAGTAGTGGTATGACTGGATCAAAGGAGAGCACAGTTTGATTGCCCTTTGTGCATAGTTCCAAATTGCTCTCCAGGATGGTTGGATCAATTCACAACTCCACCAACAATGCATTAATGTCCAAATTTTCTCACATCTTTTTGAACATTTATCATTTTCCTGTTTTGTCATGTTAGTCAATCTGATTGGTGTGAAGTGGTACCTCAGAGTTTTTTAAATTTTCATTTCTCTATTCAATAGTGATTTAGAGTATTTTTATATGACTATAGATACTCTAGCTTGAATTCTTGTGCTAATTTTGCAATCTTGCTAAGTCTTTAAACATTTCCTCTTTGTCAAATCCATTGGGAATGAACTGCAGGCATATTTTTTTCTGAAACTTTTTTAAAAAATATGTTTCTGTTATATCTTTCCATGCCTTAGCAATATTCTGGATTACATAATAAATATTTTAGGGCTTCCATAAATCTCTCAATGTCAAATCCTTATATCTGCATCCAAAGGTGCAATTGCCTGGGCAAATGTAGTGTGGAAATTATAAACCTTGAAATTCGAAATCTTTCCCTCATCCATAGATTGTAATAAAGAGGTAGTAGTATTAGAGAGAAGGTAGGCCACTTTTACATTTTCATTAAAACAAGAAGGGTGACTTGGGGACTTTTCCAAAATAAGTAGAATTTTGAAAGGGAATGTCATTATCATTACAAAGTTTCCCTTGGGAATGAAGCAGTGCATAATCCAAAGATCTGTAATAGTTATCCATGCCTTAGGGTTAGTGAAATAAAGTAGTATTATCTTACTGATTCCTTTCAATGCTCTGAGTGATGCACAAGAGCAGGTTTTAATTTGCAAGTCCCAGAAGCACTCCCTTGGAGCAGAAGAGTAATTCTATTTTTTCAAAGTTTTATGCCCTCATACAGTTTTTTCTTCTACCAAGATGTGGATTCGAGATGGCATTCTTTGATAATTCTTTGTTCCATCAAGTATATTATTTCTTGTAGGAATTGGGGATTTCTTTGCTACTTCAACATCTGCACTAGTAGTCCTCTGGAAACTTCTCATTATGGAATCCTGCACAACTTTTTAATTGTGAGAACCAGTAACTGCCTGATGTAAATACCTGTGCTCCTTCAGAGTACTTTATCTTTAAATCTTCAAAAAGGCTTTGAGCCTTGACTTGGATCATCCATCAAGCTTAAAGGAATATTCTTCTGAGTCTTGTATTCTATCCATATAGTTAATAGTTTCTCCATCTCTAGAATAGCACCTACCCTTTGTTTTGAGAAATAAGTCAACTTCCTACAAGCCCTACCTTTTGTGTGCTCCTTTATCTGGGGAGCATCCTTCTCTATGATGTTTCAGTCAGCAATCAAAATGAAGTTCACATGCTACTTATGACAGTTTTGGTCCTTCTTTGTATTTTTAAATTATTTTCATTTTCATTTCTAAGTCTATTGGCTTATGCTTTTGAGATGGTTCACTTTTCCCCTCAAGAGCACATTTTCCACTAGCCATGGGGAAAATATAAGAAGCACAATTGAACATAGGAAAAGACACTATCACTCACTATTGGCAGGCACATACGAACTGACTTAGAGATGCTTCTTGGCTTCCCACCACTGTTTACACAAGCTACATTGTACAACATTTTGTCATACAGCATCTGCTTTGCATAAAGAATTTTCATAATTATTTAAAATGTAGATTTCTTTCAGAGTTCTTTACATAAAGTGGAATTTGTGTAATGTGAATTTGCATAAAGTGAGAATTATCTGTAAATGGAACTGTCAATATTTTGTGATGAGATCAATATATTCAATCAGTTACAAGGGAATGCAAAGGAGGTGACCAAGTCTTATACTGATCACCATTTTTTTAAACGAAATAGAATTTATATGCTTTCTTAATCAGAGGAGCAAAATCTAGTTTCTGAGATTTATAAGTTAGATAAAAGTAATAATGATAATATTGCTAATATTTACATAGCATCTACTATGTGCCAGGCACTGTGATAAATGCTTTACAAATATATCTCATTTAATTGTCACAACAACCCTGTGAGGTAAGGTGTTTTTGTCATTCCCATTTTATAATTTGAGGAAACTGAGACAAATAGAGGTTGTTTCTTGCCCAAGTTCACACAGCTAGTAGTGTCTAAGGCCAGACTTGAACTCAGGTCTTCCTGACTCCAGGCCCACCTCTCTAACTACTGTACTACCTAACAGCTTATGCCTAGATGAGTATTCTCATTGAAAATTAGCAAAAACTATTCAAAGGAATGACTTTTGGGGCATACTTAGAATATAAGCAATCAGGAATGTCATAGTAAATGTTTAACAAGATCACCAAAAAAAAAAAAAGCAAGTACAACAGACTTTTTTAAGTGGGTTAACATTTTCTTCATCAGTATTTGAAGTCTATATAATTAATAAAATAATAAATCAAGCCCTGATTTGTAGGGTCTGCAGATTTTCAAAGTGTAAAGGCTCATGCTGAAAATTTAACAACTGGCTCATGAGAACTGGTTCAAGGTGGTTTTAATGTACTGCTATGAGTAAAGCATAAAGCAAGCCACTCCAAATGAGATCAGGAGGAGCTGGACATGACTGAAAACAGCAACAAGTGGACAACGAATAAGAAAAACACGCGCTGATAACATCGGTAATGAACTACAAAGGAAAGAACATTTAGGTAAAGAGGATCAGAAACAATGGTGACCTTCACCAACCATTGCCTGGCACATGATAGTTACAAATTTTTGTAGTATACTGATTGTTTTGCTGCAAGACTAAATGGGTGTAAATTTGTCCTAGCCTGCCTTCCTGAACAGCGCTGAAAGCAGGCACTTTATACAACATGACAGAAAGAGGCAACTAGTGATTTATCACCTCCACATCCCTGCCATCTGCCTGCTCCTTTTAACCAGATCACACTTTATTACTACTCCATATGGCATAATTTAAATCAAAACTCATACATCACTTGTAGGTGATAAATTCCATTTGAATTTTTGAACTCAGAATAAAAAATACATGCAAATACTAAGAAATTTCCACGTGACAGAAGAGATGTTGAGTGATGAATAAAGTTACCTTTTTTCATCCTAAGTTTCATTTTCTTAGTTTGTAGAGGGCCCATTTGTTCTTCCATTAAAAATAAATATAGCACTTACAGTTTATAAAGCACTTTACATATACCCAACCATTTGATACCCATAACAATCTCATGAGCTAAGTAATGTAGGTATTATAATCCCTATTTTACAGGTAATGAAGCTTGGGCTTACAAGGGTGAAGTTACCTGTCCAAGGTCACAAACTGAGAAGTGGCAGAGCCAGGATTGAAACCCAGTTCTCTGATGCCAGACTCTTTATCCTCTTTCTGCTACAGTGCAATTACTTCCATATGTTGCAGTGAGTCCATTTTAGCAATGTAAATGGTTCTACCTGTTCCCTCTTAGCTACTTAAAAAAACAACAACAACTCAACCTTTTTGCTTGGTAAGGTAGAGGGGAAGAAGGGTGGTATATTTCCAGGCCAAGAAAGCAGAGTGTGAGGAGCCAAAGAGGTTTATTCCAGGACTCTGACAAGTACCTTGATACCAGTGGACCTGAATATCAAAAACCTCTTTGAGATGCGACTTTTCACAAAAATTAGCTCCTTGGGTCTTTTGATATGGGTTACACTTAAAAGGATATTATTTGAGTTCTCAGGCCAACAGGCTCTGCCCCAAGACTTTAGTTGTTCAAAACCAAAATATTTGAATTCTTGAGTGGTCAGTTCCTATGCAGATGTACTTGATGATGCGGGTTTCAGCTTCAGGCCTTGAAGCCAGCTCTCAAGAGCATCCTTATTGATGTGACTGCTTATGAAAGGAGTTAACAGACTTTTCCTAAGACTTTCTGGCACCTAGGGAACAAAAGGCCTTACTGCCATGCTACTTCCAGGATGTGACAGACTAAGATAATGATATGAATACTTGAGTTTCCTTCCTTTGTCTTTTTGCTCGATAAAAACCTTGTCCTAAGAATCAATAAATGGAGTTCATCATTCTTCCTTGAACTACCCACACGGCCTGGTCATTTATTATTCACATCTCCAAATCATGCTAAGTGCTGGACACTGAGTAGCCCACGACAGCAGAGAGAATCAAACTTTCCAGAGGACAGTCATCACAGAGACAGAGAGGTTGTCACTCTAGACTAACTTGGCATACAGGGCCCCTAGTCTAACAGCAAGAAAATCACTGCTCCTGCTGTCTCTCTTACTGCATAGGATCACTTTACTGGCATTACTTTTTTGTTGCCTTGTATATGGGCCTCTGTGGAATGACTGGTTTTGTGGGAAACTCAGTGGGTTTGTTGAGATATCTTAGCTACAAAATGTAACTCCAAATAGTGGAAAGAGGTGACTTGATAGAAAACCAACCATTTGAAAACTTCTCCCAGATACAGTGACCTAAATGTTGATGGAATTAGTGATGAATTATTCTGGTTAACAGTAAGGAACCTATAGGTTTAATTGATTCTCATTTTAAAATAAGTATTTTTATTTGTGCTTTAAAACATTGTCATTATTTCTCAGTGATGCCTTCCCTCCCCTCTGCCCCAATAGAAACTCCCTTGCAATAAGGAAATAAAGTTAAAAAAAACAAAACACATTGACATAAATCCTGTTCTAATCTACACCAAGGAGGAAAGTAATCCTCTTCTATCTGAAATCAGAGTTGATCACAGTATTGGTCAGCACTCCATAACTTTGAGTGCCATTTTTCAATCAATTGACAGGAAATTATTAAGCTCCCTGTAATGGCAAGTAAAGAAGTAGTTATCATCTCATTTCAGCTATTTAGTTGACACCTTGTTTCAGTTCTTGCCCATGATTGTATCAAGTCTTTGTTGAGGAGCAGAACTTGTGAACCCCAGAATTGTGAACTCATGTTTTGGATGCAGCAGGAAGGGGAGGAGCTAATGAACACATATAAGGAGATGCCCAGGCTGGAGAGAGCAGAACTGAGAACTGACAAGAGAACTCTTGTGGTGACAGAGTCAAGAAGGAGAAAATTTGTGATATCCTGGTACTCTGTTTGTCTGCTGTCTGTGTTGATGTTTGTTTGTCATACTTTGTACAGAAGCCCTGGGACCTTACTGGAATTCCTGAAAGGGAATTTTCTGGTTATCTGTTTACAGAAGTCTTAGAGGAGGGTTTTGGAGGTCCTGGGACTAGACTGATAATCTGTGTTGACCCCTCAGACCTTGTTTGTGGGTCTATGTTGATTTTTATGCTGATGATTTATGCTGACCTCTTGGACCTTGTTAGTGGGTCTGTGCCGATTTCACGGCAGATAGTGAATTGATGATGATGCTGGCAATGTGAATGAATATTATTGTGGCTCTCTTAAGCTTTGTCTTCCCGGGAACAGAAACTGTGAAGGGTTTTTGAGGTGGACTAGACACTGAACTTCAATGTGGAATGGGAACTGGATGAGGAGCTGGACGAGGAACTAGGTGCTGCTTGCCTTTGAATCCAGGTGATGATTGGGCAGATTCGGGCAGGAGCTGGGACCATAGAAGAGGAACCATGGAAGTTGAGAGCCAGCCTGAAGTCAAGATGAAAAGACCTCTTCTTGGGTACCTGATGCTGAGAAGATTATGATTATACTGTGACCTAGGGGTGGAGAACTTTGACTTTTGTACTTTGTGTCCCTTAAGCAGGCTTGCTTCTTAAGGATATTGAGTTAAGGACTTACTAAATGATTGTACTTTGTTTAAAACTATGTGGCCACTTCAGTGATAAGTTGTTAAGTTATAACATTGTGAATGCTGTACTTTTATTTCTGCCAATGTTTGGTCTTAGTTTATTACTGAATGAATAGAGAGTTCACTATACTATGTAGTCAGAATCTTGGAGCTGTTCACAGCAGCAGTCCTCTGGAAAGTTTCTTGTCCTTGGCTTTACAATGCCAGGCATTGTATTTTCTTTTATACCATTGTGGTGAAGGTCTAAGTTTTCCTCTTCATTCTGCTTACATCACTCCACATTAGTCAAAGAAGTGTCCCCAGATTTCTCCAAATTCTCTAGATACATTTCTTATGCAGTAATAATATTCATTATAGGCATTCAATATGCCTTAGGCATTCAATATGCCTTTGGCATCCATAAATCAATCCATGGTAGCTGTAGTTTGTTTTGCATGTAGCTATTAATTATGACCTCTCTCTTATACCCTCTTACTTCCTTGCACTGTCCCAGCTCAGTTCCCTTTTTGCATTATTGCATTTTTATACTGTATACCCTTAACCACTAGCACCTTAAGTATCCCCTTCTTGGTTTAAAGTAATTTTCATGAGAACCCCAGTCCCCCTGCCTCCATGCCTCCACCTTTGTACATACTTCCAAAATTTATTCTTGTGGTACCCCAATCATGAAAAAAGTCCCCCCTTCCATCTCTAAGGTATTCATTTTCTTTTCCCTTTCTTTATAAAAGAACATAAATGGGGTGGCTAGGTGGTACAGTAAATAGAGCACTAGCCCTGGAGTCAGGAAGACCTGAGTTCAAATGCTGCCTCAGACACTTAACACTTACTAGCCATGTGACATTGGGCAAGTCACTTAGCCCGAATTGCCCTGCCCTCCCCTACCCCCACCCAAAAGTTTTTTTTTTTTTTAAAAGAACACAAGTACAGGCATTGAGTGTGTCTTTCTTTGTTCCCTTACTGACACTTAGAAATGGTGGGCTTCTGAAGGGACAATAGTCTGTTCTCTTCCTTTCAGGAAATAAGTTTTATCATTATTTAATCTGTTAAAGTTGTCCAAGTTATCCAGATTTTTTAGTTTTTCATCTAGGTTTCTCATATCTCCAACCTTAGTAACTGTTTAGGGCCTTTGGGTGAGATCAGGTTGAGTCTCCATCAGGTATCCAGGTTTAATCAGGATGCCCCAACTCTGAGTGGAAAGTAAATAAGAATCTTGGGAGGCTGGAGGGTTGTTGCTGGGTTTTTTTGTTTTTTAAAGCAATTGGGGTTAAGTAACTTGCTCAAGGTTACATGGCTAGTCATTATTTATGCGTGGGTGCTCATTTTCTGAGGCCGGATCTGATCTCAGGTCATCCCAACTCCGAGGCCGGCGCTCTTATTCACTGCGCCACCTAGCCGCCCCCCCAATTTTTTTTTTTTGCTTTTTTGGAGGGCAATTGGGGTTGTCTGAGGCCTGATTCAAACTCAGGTCCTTCTGACTCCAGGGCTGAGGTTCTACTCACTTCGCCACCTAGCCACCCCGTTGCTGGGGGTTTTTGGAGCTGAGGAAGTGGACCCTGGAGCTGTGGGAGCAAGCAAAGAAAATATTTATTTTCTTCTATGAGGGTAATGGGGCAGTGGGCATGGTTGTCTGGCCTGGGGAGCTTTCTGTTTGAAGACAAACTCCCCAAACAGAAACCTAGAAGGAGAGTTTGAGGCAGTCCTTCTCGCCAAAAACTTCTGACAGCTAAAGACAGGTTGACTAAGGAAGAGTGTTTTCTATTAGAAAGAGTGAAGCTGAGAGTGTGTTCATTTCGTTTTGTAGGATCTGTGAGCAAAGAGCTGAATGAGGCTTCCTCACTATCTTTCCTCTTTCTCTTCTTCCTACTCCTATGCCTCCTCGGTATCTGCTAGCAAAAAGCAATCACCCTGGAGCTTCTCCTGGATGCAGACACTGAAGCAGAATTGGTCAGAGTCCAGAAGTGGCCTTGGATGTATGAAGGGAGGTGGGTGAGGGGAGGAAACTAGATTCTCCTCCCCAAAATGTATTTACTGTGAGTCTATAGACTGACTTCAGCCACCACCTTGCAAGAACACAGGGAAGAAAGCGAAGAAGGGGAAACACCAGGACCCTAAAGTGAATCTGAGGAGAGACCCACCTAAGACACCTGACTGAATAACCACTAGAGGCATTGGTTACCACTGCTTTGCCTACTGTGGGATATTCCCTTCCCTGGAAGGCTTGAAGGGGTATGCAAGTATAAGGTCACAAAACTTCGGGAAAAAAACAACAACAACAAAAGCTTTTTAAAATTAACAAATGCAAGAAAGAAGAAATACCCAGCAAAATTGGTGTCAAAATGAAGGATGTGAGAGGCTATGTCAGGTGCACCAGGAAGATCAGAGTCAAGGTCAAGAGGATGAGATGAAGCAATAGCTCGTTCTAGGGATGTCCACTTGCTGGAAGTACCTCATGGTTCTTCAAAGTCAAAAAAGTAAGAAGTGAGCTGGAGTGGACATTTTGAGTTTGTCCATTTCAGCATCTTCCCCAGTCTGACCTCCTCAGTTTAATCTACATGCATGGAAGCCTGTGACATATCAGCACCACTAGGACCCCGAATTCTCCAGCTGTAGTATCTGCTGCTGTCATCGGACTATCAAAAGACTTACTGACCAGAACCTTGAGAAGAGCAATAAGCCCAGAAGAAGACCAACAGACAAGAGAAGAGAGGAGAAATAGAATCAATGAGGAATTAGTAGCATCAGGGCATGTCCCTCACACTTGCTTCTGATCTGTAAAAACACTCTCTATTTTTAAGCTATTATCCTTAATATTATCTTGGCAGGAATCACACAGTAAGCTGTACAAGCCTCCACTGGAAATGCCACCAAATGGCAGGTTTTAAAGGGGCCACCATCTACTCAGTGTGGCCCAATATGCATGAGTTAGAATTCAGTCCCATTTCTCATGCAGTACCTAGGATTTGGGTTGGCCGGGGACCTCTACTATGGCTATGGGTAGCACATGCAGGTCTGTCCCAATTGATAAAGATTCTTAAATTCTGCTTATAAAGAATAATTTATTATTCAGTTAGTTTTAAATAACCACAAAAATTGAACAGATGAGAAATGGAGGCCCAGAAGAGTAAAGCAACATACCCAAAGGTAAGCTCAGAGATACAGGACTAGAAGCAAGGTCTCTAGGCTGCCATCTTGCTATTTTTTTATAGCTAGGCTTAAGGGGGGTCTCACCCATGCACTAGGCCCTCGGCTCATGAAGATAAAAGTACTCCTCCAAATGTGTTACTCCAGCCAGATCTATTCATAGAAAAGCAAGTGTTCACTAATAATTAAGTGGAAGTTTGTTCAGTGCAGAAGCATTGACCTAATGGGTAGGGAGTACTGGAGAGAAGCAAAGAAGAAAATCATGTTTAGAGAAGAAGGGAAGGGCATTCCTGAAGAACTGGTAAAATCTACACCAAAAATCACCTCAGGGACACTTCCTTTTTCTGCCTCTACTCCACATTTGGAAGGAGAGGTATGAGGAATGACCCAAGTGCTCCTGGAATATCATGATAAGGATCTTGGGTATAATAGAGTTCTTTTCTTTATTAGTATTAGCATAATGGAGGCTGGTGGGAAGAATTGACCCTATGGTGTTCCCGTGACCAGTGAGAGGACTCCTGAATTGGTCATAAATGGTCATCAATGGCCCCTAACACTTCACAGTCCTAGCACAGGCTCCTGTTTCTGTGCATGGAGACGAATCTTGGGAGCAGATGCCTTGTCATCCAGAAGTGTCAGCCATGTCCAGAGCCTCTAAAAGAGAGGGACTAGGCCACAATAGACCCTTGTGGCTAAATCAGGTTTGGAATAGAAACAATTTTACAGTCATTCATTTTGTTCTTTCATTGTGCCTCCATACTAGGAGAGCCTAGCTTTGTTGCCAGCATTCAGTCTAGAAAGGCTGAATCCAGAATTGGTAAGAAATGAGAATTTTTCTGAAACAAAGGAGAATTTGGGCCAGTTTTCTAGCAGAGGGGAGAATACTGTCTTTTCTTTCTTTACTAAGAGCATGTTTAAATGATATATTTCTCTTGAGCTTGAAGTTCCCTTTCCTCGGGGTGAAACCTGCCTTGAGTTTCCCACCTCCTGGAGGAACCTGCTTAGGCATTTCTGAAGAATTTGTGAGTCCTACAGAGTAAGTCTTCCTATTTTGTTTCTCTCTAGATAACTAAGAGAAACTGAGGTCTAGAGGTCCCCTGTATCCAGAGGAGGAAATAGGAGAACATAGCTTTCCTCCATGCCCTGCCCCACCCCAAGGGAGCAATGGCTTGGGGACCAGAAGGCCAGGGTACAAAGCTTGGTCCCATTACCCCCTGTACCTGGGCACCATCAGGCTGGGGGAGCCCCATAAACTCTCTCTTTTCTGCAGTTTCCTCATCTGCAAAATGAGGGGATTGGACTAGATGATCTCTAAGGTCCCTTCCAGATTTTCCAGACCCCCAGGAAGGGTCCTCAGTGGGGTGTCTGAGGGCTGTGCTCCAATCAGTGGGTATGAAAATCAAAATCCAGTAAGAGGACAGGTCAGGACGGATTTTCGGGATCCCTGGCATGATTTGATCTCTTGACATTGGTCAAAAATTGTGGGTTAAGCCCAGGTTCCCACAAGGGACCGAGTCACTTAGGGCTACTGTGTGTGAAGTCCTGAGGGGTGTTCCTATGCCATTATCTCCAGTCGTAGTGGTGATTGTCAGCTGGTTGTCTTCAGAAGGAAATACAGCACTATACCAAAGGAGAAGAGGAAGAAAGACTCACTGAACCTATTGAGGATGCCAGAAATGTCCAAGGTGAGGTCAGGGGGGCCTGGTGGTCTTCAGCACTAGGTGGGAGGGGATCCATCACTCATGGGCTAAGTTGTGATCTGGCCTGAGCCCATGAACATCATTAGGACCAAAGGATATTTTGATGAGAGTAGGAATGTCAGGCCACAGAGGCCCTGGGAAGACTTTTATTCTTTTCTCTGAGGCTATTCTGAACACATGCCTCATGCCATTGCTGGGTTTCTGAGTTCTTTGGGACAATTCGAAGAAAGCTCTGACTTCCAGAAGGGTGGATGGAGTATATGACATAACAACAGCTATCGGTAAACATGGCATTCCTTCCCCCTCAGAATGATGTTTTATCTTAATTCTCAATAGGAAAAGGTATCTCTATCTGACCCCTCATGACCCCAAGACCCTAAAGGACAACAACAGACAATATTCAGCAGGCTTTTGGAGACTTCTCACTCATGAAAGAAAATTTATTAGTGATGATGAGGAGAGATAGGACTCCATGGGACCCCAGCTTCCTTCATGACAGCAGAGTGCCCTACCCCTTGTTGAACTCCCACAGAGCCTCAGCGCTGTCTATGTGATGTTAGGAAATGCAGTTTGTCATTACTCTTAATTTTCTCTTTATATATCCTCCTTCACATTCCCTACTCAGAAAATGATAGAATCTTAAAGGTGGAAGGATTTGACATGTCATCTAGGCTAACAGCCCTCCCGGTTCCTGAATTCCGTTAATAACATCTCTGATAAGCAGTCTACCTCTGCCTCTACCTGAACACTCCCAGGGTTTGCTTGGAGCTCACCATTCTCTCCATGGCTAGACAGCACCTCTCCCTGGAACTTTTTAGAAGTCACCTACCAAGAACACACTGTCCTCCAGGTTGGAACTCTCCCAGCCAGGGAGATGAGTGGGTCATCCTTACTTTACTGTCTGGGTTACTCTTTCAAAGGGTTGACATAATTTCCCAGCTCTCCCCTCGTTTGACTCCCCTTGTTCTTTTCATGGAAGCTTGGGAAGCCCTTCACAAATGTGACCAATCAATCAATCAGTGGGCATTTGTGCACCTCTTTTATGAGTCTTGTACCATACTAGGAACTATGGGAGAGAGATAAACTAAAAGTCTTTTAGAAGTACCTTCCAGAATTGAAAGGCACAGGATAAGTGCATTGACTGAGTCCAAGTTTCAAAAGCTGCCCAATGTCTGATTTCCCCGTTTATTTCAGTAGAATGAAGTGGAAGTGAGAAGTAGGAGGAGGCATCTTGGTGTAGTGGATTCTGGAGATCAGAAAAACTGAATTCAAATTCCACCCCTGACACTTTCGAGCTCTATTCTCTGAGCCTCGGTTTCCTCATCTGTAAAATGTGAATGATAATAATACTTACACTACCAACCTCACCAGGTTGTTGTGAGGCACAAATGAGAGCATAGATAGTACTGCTTTGTAGAAGTTAAAGCACTCTATTATTGTCAGTTATTCTATCTACAGAAGGCTAAGGCACCTCGGGCAACATCTAGCTTGGCCCTCTCTTTTTCGGAAAAGGAAACAGGGGCTATGAGAGGTGATGTAGATTGAATAAGGAAGCACATTGACAGTTAGTGGCAGAGCTGAACCTAGAAAATGAGCCTTCTGACTGTCCAGTGCTCTTTCCCTAGGTCTTCCTACCTTGCATAATCTCTGAACAGGGTGACCCCATTCTTTTTTGGTGAAAGTTCAAGCTTTATTGAACTTTGATCAAGTTCAAGATCAAAGTTCTTTTTTGATCTTGATCTACCCATCATTTCTTTCCCTTCTAATGACTTCATCAAAAAATATTCCTTGTGATTGAAATATCTACCATTCTAAATAGTGGTATATCATGTATGGTTTGTATATGACCATATTCAGAATTCTATCAATGACTCAATGAACCTAATGGTCCCAGAGAAAGGTTTAAATTAAACCTGAAATCCAAAGCAGATTTTATAAAACATATGACTATATTAAACAATTTTATAGCACAATGGCGTTTTGTTCAAGCCATCTTTGCATCCAGGAATCCTCCAAACATCACATGATCCCATGTGATCTATGTTTGCTGTAGAAGCATCTTTTCCATGGGCAAACACATAATAGTGCATGCTTTTGGGAATGTCACATAGACCTTCCCTCTCATCGATTTGGCATCACCAATAGCTCAGAGGCATCAGGTGAGGCCACAACAACCCTAGCTATGACTGAATGACAAGTCAACCCTTCTAGTCAGCCATGGATAGCTGGCCATAGAAATCTGAGTTGAGCATGTGTGCTCTCCACATGAGACTGGCGAGGCCTTCAAGTCCTGGTGAATCTTGGCCAAGTGAATGCTTAGGTGGATAGGATCTATAGTTATTCAGACAAGCTGGACAGGGCATTGTGTCCATTCGGTGTGACCTATCTCCTAGGCAAAATGAGGTCATTCTTATAAGAACTGCATTCCTCAGGTAGTTGTGTACAATAATGAACTATAACTCAGAAATGTAACATATCTTATTCGTTTTCCTCATTCATATCAGGAGGATGAATCCAGTGACAGATGGTATGTCTGCCATTCAAGGACCAGTCTAACTAAATTCAGAGAGATTCATCACCATGTTTGCAACAGAATGATGGGATATTCCCTCACAACATTTCTTGAAGTCTATCTAATAAGTTGTATATCAATGGAGGTCAATATCTGACCTGATGACATTGGGTATCCTGGAACTATTTGAGCAAGTAAGAAAAAACTAAAAAAAAACTAGGATGAGATGCAGTTTTGCCTCAGGGTGTCAAAATTTAGAATGCAATGGCAGCACCTGCATCCCAACAAGCAGCAACAACTAAATTTAGCACCAAGTTATTGAGAATAATTAATTAAAATGGAAAGCTACTGAATGGTACAAGCTTTCTTCCTAGGGTGTCCACATCCCAGGTGTGTTTCTCCCTTCCCTAAAGTGACCTCCCTAGCCATGGCTATGAAGGCAATGTCATAGGATCATTTACAGCTAGAAAAGACTTCAGAATATATTTTGTCCTGGGATTTCTCCCCAATGGGGCCTTGTATGTCAAAGCCTGAATAATTCCCAATATTTTCTCATTACTCTCAACTAACTGCATTTGTCTTTAAATTTTGGTACGAGGGCACTTTTGGTGCGGTTTACTTCAGGGTTTCTGTTGGGATATTTGTCCCAGGTGCTGCAATTGCTAGTTGCAGATCTGAACTAATATTGGGAGTCATACAAAACAAAGAGTATTATGGTAATTAGGAAGAAGGGAGAAGAGAGGGCATCCAGCAGCACCCACTATTCCCAAAGAACTGGCACTTCTCTGTTACAATGTCTCCCTTTCACCAACAGTAAAATATCCTAATTCCTCAACTGGGGCTTAATATCCTCCAAAATCTGCCTTGTATCCCATCTTTCCTTTTCTCCTCTCCTACTGTTCATCCTCATGAATGTTCTACTCCAGCCAAATTGGTCGTTAGTACTGTTACCTGAAGATTATTTAGGCTTTCCTTCCTCCCTGGTATGGAGAATTCTCCCAGGAATGCCCACTCTTCCTGTCTCCTTCACCATTCAAAATAAATAAAAAACTGATCCATCCTTTAAACAAACTCATTCATAGCAAGAATTTTAATGACACTATTTAAAATATTTTTGCCAAGATTTTTTTAAGGAGGTGTCAAGATGAACAAAGACATGGATATTTATATCTGGTAGCTCAAACCTTCCCTCCTCCCTGCCCCCACCCCACCCCAATCACCGTGGCCTGTAGTAATCTCTCCCTCCTCTTCAGATAGAACCTTTTAGCTATAGAATTCATTTGGAAAAAAAATTTTTTTCCTGACAGATATTAGTTGTCTTTCCCTTCAACAACATCCCTGAAAAGGGGACATCCAAGCTCCACTTGAGAACTTCCAGTGATGGGGAATTTCATGACCTCCAAAGAGTTCACATTCCATTTGAGGATAGCTCTAATCATTAGGAAAGTTCTTTTCTTTACATTTCAAGTCAACTAGCATTTATTAAGCGCCTACTGTGTGCCAGGCACTGTGCTAAGCACTAGGGATACAAAGAAAAGCAAAAGACAGTTCTTGCCCTCAAGGAGCTCACAATCTAATGAAAGTGACAGTACACTAAGCATTTCCTGACGACTCAGAGACCTTTTTCCAAGGTAGCATGTGTGGTGGTAGTGTTATATAGGGAATCAGGACCAAAGTCAAACCTGGGTTTGAATCTCCCTTTCTGTACCTACTGGCTAGGTGATTATGGGCAAACTCATTGCACTCAACCTCAGTTTCCTCACAGTGTAAAATGGGGCTAATACTATTTTAAGTGTGAATAATTGCTAAGAAAATTTAGTTATTTGCATTAATGCTGAATGTTTTAATAAAACATTAAAAATAATAATAATACCTGCACTACCTGCCTTATGGGATTGCTGTGAGGAAAGGACTTTGTAAATCTTACAGTAGCATGGAAATGTGAATTATTATTTTGTAAGAGGGGCAGGGGCATTTTGTTTTAACTGAGAGAGCTATACTGAATGGCCACTGAGTCAGAAGAGAGGCCTGACCCTCAGCCTGGCCCTTTCTTTCCACGTGCTCCTATTTGCATTATTCTTACAGGTATGTGGGAGAAGATCATTTATTAAACTATCAAGGACCATAGAAACAATGGTTATTAAGTGTGAATTAATGGGGTTCATGGAAAAAGCCCCATAAGAGATGAGAGAAGGAAGACTGATATGGCCCAAAGGGGTGGATTCTGAGTCACAGAAAAGAATTCTGCTGCTCTCAGAAGCACCACACATTTATTGGACACAAGGCTATTAAGGAATTTCCAGGATATGACCAACAGCATTTCTCATCTGCTCCCCCCACTCTCTGACCCATCCCCCTTTTTTCATCCCTACCTCCTCCATTAAGAGACTGACATCTTTGCTCACCCCAAACTTTCTGCACATTCAAAGTAAAGATAATGAGAAACGGCAGGCTGCAGATGAGGGAGGGGCTAAGATTTTCAGAAAACGCTCTTATGGACATAGATATTGCCAATCTATAGTGAATGAATTGAGGGATATGTCTATAATACCTCTCAAAAAGAGGAAGAAAGAGGAAAAAAGAAAAGAAAACTTCAGAGGAGAGGAGAACGCAAGGGAGACAGGAATGAAAATAAACGTACACCCAAGGATAGGAAAATATTTAAAGATTTGAAATACTTGGGGAATTTGAAAATGGAATACCCCAGAGACCTTGACTGAATTATGAATAAAGACTCTTTGTTCATCTCCTTATCTACTTGGCATCAATAGCAATTTACCAACAAGGGGCCATCTTCACACAGGGCACATTTTTGGAGATGGGGGATTATCTTAATTATCTGTTGGATAGTGATTAAAACTACCAATATCGAAATCCATTCTCCCAGGTTTTGGAAGATCCCCACATTCATCTCTCTAAATTATGTGAGGTCAGGGTAAAAGAATGTAGGTCGTAATAGGCATTTTGAAGCCTCTTAATCAGATCCAGTCCTACAGAAGAGAATGCATAACTTGATGAAGTTGCTGAAATCACCCCCAAATTTCTGTCCTTTGACAGTGCCCAAATTAGGGAAAGAGGCTATGGCCCTGTGAGAAAAAGAGAGCGATGGAGAGAAGAGGAACCAGTAGGAAGGACATATGTGATACTGGTCTTTGTTTACAGAGGTTAAAATAAAGAAGAGTCTTACAATTAAATAATATAAAAGAACCATAAGGAGGGAGGAGAGGAGAGAGAATAAGCCATTACAGAATTAGCATGGGACTATACATTTTCCACTAGAAGGGAACTCAGTGAATCCAGTATCAATTGTACTTAATATGTATTTAAATACTATTCATCATAGGATTAGGATAAAGACAAGACACCTGCTCCTCATCTGGTTCTTAATCAGAGGACAGGAGAGGTCACCTGCACAGAACTAGAGACAAATTACTTCCTCCCCACTCCTGTTACTAGTTTGGGGCTCTGTAAATTAAACCCAAGATAAGATAGAGAGTCAAGAAGGAAAGAAGAGGTCCCAGTCCCTCATGGAGTCAAACACAGGAGATGTTCTATACAGGGCTTCCTTATCTTTCAGGTTCTGCTATAGTTTTTTGGGAGAATCTCTGGTACCATCTTCACCAACTTAAAAGCATTTAAACCTCCACTGATTCCTACCTAAAGGCTTCCTACAGAGTTGGGATCAGTATCCCTCTCAGAGCAATGAGCAATTTCACATCATTCAGAAGCCTAAATTCAAAATCCTGTTGCTGAGGATGGTGGACTTCTATCTGTCCAGCTCAGGACCAAACCAGGTTTTTGTGGTATTTAATTTCAAAAGAACTTTCTAAGTTCTATGGATTGACTCCTGGGCATATGTATACCTTACAAATTTTTGGAAAGGTAAGCCACATTTCCTAAGTAGTATCATCTTTCCTCTAATGACCAAATGTGGTAATTAGTTAACAAATTTAAATGATAATAAATGCAATAATAATGTATACTTTTCTAGCAGTCAGAAATATATATGTATATTTTAAAAATAACCCTCTACTCATGTAGGAGGTGGTGGGGGTTGTGGTGGGGAGGATGAAGAGGGAAAGGAAGAGGTTGGAACATCCAAGAGAAAATCCATAAGTAGTGGGTCACCTCTACTGGAAGGAACTGTGGCCACTATTCCCTTTGACCTATGTTAGACTGGATTGGAGAGATGGCAGAATCCTGCCAGTGGGGTCAGAGTTGAGAGTCTCAGTGCTCCCAATCAGTGTACTTGGCAGGAGAAGAAATGTAGACAACTTAGTTCTGTGCCAAAGTCATTTCCAGAAAAAATGAAATCTGTGGTTTCTTCCTATCAAAGTTATAAATTCACAGATTATTAAAGATCAAATGGCCCTCTGAGTTCACTTAGTCTAGTTCCCTTATTATACAGATAATGAGATGCAGCTAGGTAAAGGCAAGCCCAGGTCTCATTCTGGCACAGTTCTCTCCCCTCTATATCACACTCTTTGACTCATTTGTGATTCCCTCATTTATGAAGGAGTTATACTTCAAGTCTTACCCAAGGCTTTAGAGTTGGAAGGAACCCTAGAGATCATTTAGTTTAATTCCATTACCTTACAAATAAAGAAAGTGAAGGCAAGAGAAGTAAGTGGCCTGCTCAGGATATCCCAAGTTTTAAGTTATAGACCCAGGCTTCAAACCCACATCCTCTGATTCCAAATCCAGTGCTCTTACCAACAGTCCAATGTCAGAGTACAGTGCCTTTCATGTGTCAGGTTCTTTGAAAGTGTTTGTTTGAGTGGAATTCACTCATTCGTTCATCTTGGTCCCCCTTGCCCCCCCAAACAGAATGTTTGGTCTGAAGAGAAGGGCAGAGAAGAGCAAAGCAGAAAAGCAAGGAAGAGGAGGGCCCACCTTAAGTGTGTAGGAAAAAAAAATTCCCTTTGAACTGTTCCCAAGGCCTCTGTTGATTTTAGACTGGGGTAATCCCCCTTGATCTGATGAAGATGTGGAATTGGGAGCAAGCTTGGCCTGACTATTCCCAGGAGAGTATATAGGAGAGAGAGCACAGGCTCCTCTATGGAATTTCTTCGACCACTGAGGAGACTCTTGAGTGTGTGAATACTACAGGCCTCTTAAAATACACTTGTTGAGAGGAAACTAATATTTCTTAGGACAATAGGTTGGGGAAGATATGAGGAAGTCAGAGTTTAGACTTGCTCCCTGGAATTGCCAACCACATCAGGAATGTTCAAAGTACAGGGCCTACCCTTTTGCTTAAAGAAACAGCAATTTTCCCATGAAACAGCTATTTTCTGAGGTACTCTTCAGAAAATGGTTAAATTTGGCTTGAAATGCTCCAAGGTACAGACCCAGTGATTAATCGAGCTTGAGTTTAACTCAAAGAAAAGAGAGGAAAGCTTAACTTCAGTAAACCAAAAGGCAGTTTGGGAAGTTCCAGCTGATGTGGTAGCAAAAGTGGAGAGCACATAGTTTCTTGGCTTTTATATTTCACTTTCATTACCAGGTTCTGACTGAAGCCCAGATATGACCTGGACCTGAGGTTTTCTGGAGAATTTGTTTCTGGCCTGCAGACATGTCTGTCTTTTTGTGCAATCCATCTCCCTAAGAATTCTGGAGTCCAGAGGAAGAGAGGGTGGCTTTCTTCCTCCAAGGCAATTCCATGGTATACCCCACTGGCATGCTGTCCCACATTGTTGGGGACCCAAAGCATCATCAGCAGAAATGAGTATATCACAGTACAGTAGTTCCTATGAGTATATAGATATAGATATGTATGCTTTATCCCTGTGTCCATGTCACTATTCTTGCCATTACCCCTACTTGAAAGTAGGCCCCCTCCCCACCTATCTTACTTGTCATCATCCTGTCTTTCCTTCAAAGCCTAGCTCAAGCTCCATCCTCTCCATGAAGTTTTCCCAGACCACCCAGTCCTTGGGATCAGGTTTTCCTTTAAACACCTACATCTGGGATTACCTGCACCACACTCATCACCTTGATTTCCCTTGTGTTGTTGGTTATCTCTTTGTGTAGTAGTACTATGTCCCCTTTTGAGGTTGTAAACTCCTTTTCTAATTCTTGATTTCCTGGGACATGTTTCCAATGACAGAATCAAAGGATACTATCAGTTTTATCACTCTTGTTACGTAAATGTTAGATTGTTCTCCCCACTCCACTGTTTAAGCAATTCTGGAGTATACCTATTTTTCCACATCCCAATCAATTTCATCACATTTTTGCCAGTTTGCTAGATATGAGGAGATTACTCATTGTTGTTTGATATACAGTTTGAGTATTAGAGACAGTGGATTTTTGCTTATTATGTGCAGTTACAGGTTGTATTTCCTCTTCAGTTGTCTGCTTATGTGCCAATGAAGACAAGAGTTTGGCCTTTGTAGATTTGTATCCATTCTCTGTAAATTCTGAACCCTCCGCTTTAATCTTTATTACGATCACTTAGACATCCCACCCTCAATCGTTTATTATATTTTGTTCTTGATTATGTAATTTAGACTTTTAAATTTTCATATAATGAAATCTATCCACCTTGTTCCCATTTTTTTCTCTCTTTCATAAAATGTATCCTCCCTTCTCTTTCAGGGATAAAATTTTGTATTTTCATCTAATTTTTAATGTTTCTTTTTAAATCTGTTGCATGTGGTAGACAGCTAATAAATGTTTATTGAATTGAATATTATGCATTATTGCAATACTACAAGTTTTCTGCCGAACACAGTGTGCTCTGGGGAGAAACAAAGACAATAATGAAACAATACCTTCCCTCAGGGAGTTTTATATTCTCCTGGAAGGGGTAAGGGTTAAAACATGTATGTAATAAATTAAATAGAAGGTAATTTGAGAGAAGAGGTCATTGACTGAGTGGGTAGTGATGGGGATCAGGGAAGATTTCATGAAGATGCAGTTCCAAGGAAGGTTAAGACTTCTGACAGAAAGAGATTAGAGCATTTCCTTCATGGGAGTGGCCAATGCAAACACACATTGGTTGGGAGATGGACTATAAAACTGAGTATCAGTTACTGGTCCAGTTTGTCTGGAACATAGAATGTGTGAAAGGGTAGGATGTGACATCAAGTTGGAGTTATATTGTGGAGGGCTTTAAATTGCCAGAGTTAGGAGTCTAGGTTGATAGGGAACCACTACACGCTTTTGAGAAAAGCTGGTCAGGCCTGTGCCTTAGAAAGATTTTGGCAGGAGTATGGAGGATGGAACAAGAGACTGGAGGCAGCAATCCCGATTCATAGACAATTGGTGAAGTCCAGTATGGTGAAAGCCTGAACTTGGGTGAGTGGGGTGAAGGAGACAGAGACAAGAGATGTTCTGGAGGCAGAATCTTCAGTGGTACTTGGTGACTGAAAATGAGGGATGAAAGAGAAGGTGGACTCAGAGATGATTTTATGAAACTGGGTTGTGCCCTCTACTGAAATCGGATGGGCCCTTAGTTGGGCTTAAGAAGAAATAGAACTAGTATTGCTTTGAACGTGCTCATGAGAAGCTCATGATACTTCCAAGTGATGCCCGGAAAGGATATAATATAGTGATGAAGGACTAAAATATGTTTTAAATATTCTTAAATACCTTATTAATCTGGCAAGGCAATTCCTTTTTCTTCTGCCTTTGTTTCAATGTATCCCCTTCAGGGTTATTTCCCTATATACATTTGAATATCAAGGTATTCAGTTCTAGAAAGCAACCCACTGAGATTTTAACTGGCATTCTATGAAATCTTTAATCTTCAATGGGTAGTATTGATAGTTTTTTCTCTATTCTTCCTACCTAGCCATAAAAATAACAACAGCTGACATTTCTATAGTGCTTTGAGATTTCAAAACACTTTCCATACATTATTTCATTTAAACCTAAAAACCACCTAGGCAAGTAGGTATTTTGAATGCCACTTTACAGATGTGGAAAATGGAGCACTGTTTTGTCGGTGATCACATGCCCAGTAAGTGCCAGAGGCAGGATTCAAACCTCAGTCTTCCTACCCACTCCAGATATTCCTGTTCAGGTACAAGTTGGATTAGAAGGCTTCTGATAACCCCTCCGACTCTGAGATTCTTTTGTTTCTGGATTTTTTAGGGGCTTGAGTTTAAAGCTGAGTTAGGCTTTCATCACTGCAGATAGAGATTGTATCTTGGCCCTCAGATTGCTGCTAGCCAGGATAGAGATGGCACCAGATATTCAAGAGTTTAAGCCTGAGGCCTGCCAGCTTAGGTTATGGATGGATTGAACATCACTGAGGTATCTCAAAACCTGAGGCAGACTCCTCATTTATTACCAAAGGAAAAACTACTGATTTACAAACAAAATTAAACTTTTGTGATAAATCCATAAGAATTCCTCTCCTGGGAAAAGTAACTATTAAATCACCTATTCATTTGCTCAGCAGATATCTTTGGCTCTGATTTTATCGGGGCTGGTAGCTTTCTTTGGATTTGGCTCAGTTTGGCAAGACATATTCTCTATCATATACCAGTCGTGTTTCACCGTGGGCATTTGGTTTGTTCTTCGCCACAGCTCACTTAATGGAAGAATGTGCCTTCTCTGACTAAAACTGGTCCCAGCTCTGGGGATGAGAGGTTCTGCCTGCTGGATTCTAACTCCAACTGTCATTCTTCATGGGCCCTGTCACATGGCCTTGGAATCCAGGCTGGAACTAAAGGACCAGGTCCTTAAATTGACTCCTACCTTCTTACAAAAGAGTTGCTGCCTCAACGGATCGTTAAAGAGAAAAAGAAGACACCCATATTTATTTGTCTTTCATATTGGTAGCATGACCAGCCTGTTTCACAAGATGATGGGAATGTAAGGACCCAATTGATGAGCTTGCATAGGGTAAGGTCTAGACAACTTAAGGAGGTATTAAGATGATTAGATGTTAATTGTGTTAATATCAGGAACATAATTTGGTTGTCTTCATTTCTTTTTGGGAGCTGGTTCCATTTGCTTTGGGCCTGCTAATACCTTACTTCATCTCTTTTCCGCTCTGTAAATTGCTTCAGGAAAGCACATTCTAAGCCAGAGAGAGGGAGAAAAAAGGGATAAATCTTTCTCTCCTTTCAGAAAGGATGCTTGTCTCAGTTCAAAATGCCTTAGATGTTTGGTGTTTGGTTCAAGGTGTCCTGACGAGGAGCCCTGGGTTGCAGTTGCTGTTTGCCTCCTGGCCACAAAAAGATTTTAACTTCAGGACAATTGAACTATATAATTTTTGTAGTAAATGTACCCAATAAAAATCTGACATCTCATTATCTGAGGAATTAACATAGATTTCTAAGCATCATTCATAATGGATAAAGTTCTAGAAAGAAGAAACACAGGGGTGTCAAGGTGGCACAGTGAATAGAGCACTGGCCCTGGAGTCAGGAGGACCTGAGTTCAAATCCAGCCTCAAACACTTAACACAAAAACTAGCCGTGTGACCTTGGGCAAGTCACTTAAGAAGAAGAAACACAAATTGTTAGTAATTTCACCTTTGCCCACTTATTACTTGTATTGTGTTTAGTATCACATAACCTCCTTTGGGCCTCATCTTTCTTCATCTTTAAAATGAGATAGAGAAATGCATTTTGTAAACATTTCTAAGGTGGCCCACAACACTTATTAAATGAGAAAATACAATTGAATGTTATGAGTGTTAATGTTGGTGAAGCTGGAGAGAAACAGTCACACCATTTCACTGTTGGTGGACCTATGAATTCATGCACTTCTATGGGAATGCAAAAAAAAGCAAAAATACAAAGCTCAGCCCCTGATTCCATGGTGAGAACAATGGGCAAGGGATGTTATTTAAAAAGGAAACAAAATAGAGCTGCATCAAAATGTTCCTAGTGGCTTTGTTTGTATTTGGAAAAATTGGAACCAGCCCCGATGTAAATTATGGCACTCCAACATAACACAATCTTAATGAACCAAGAAAATGAACAAATATGAAAAAAACAAAGACACATGGAAAGATTGTCAAGGGAAAAAGCAGGACAATAATATACAGACTGAGTATAGCTATATAAAATTACAATAACAAAAATAAGATGACGGAAAAAAGCAAAAAAAAGTGGAGAAAACCCCACAAAAGATAAAGAACTAAGATAGGAACAAAAAAGTCAAGTCATTTAGGTAGTTTATTAAAATTTACACTTATGGGGGTAGCTAGGTTGTGCAGTAAATAGAGCACTGCCCCTGGAGTCAGGAGGACCTGAGTTCAAATTTGGCCCCAGACACTTGACACTTACTAGCTGTATGACCCTGGGCAAGTCACTTAATCCCAATTGCCTTGCTTTTCCCTCCTCCAAAAAATTTATATTTATGTTTACATTTTTTCTATTGATGAATCATATATTTCTGTTTTTATCTGCCACTATGGTAGTTCTGAAAAAAGCTCTTGTGTTTTTGGCCTAGTCTTTTTCTTTCTAATAGACTGTCTATTCCTGTTGTCATTTCCCCTACCTCCTTCCTTTTGTCCTTTATCTGGACTCTTTATCTGGATACCCATTCCTCCCTATCCTAGGTCACATTCCTCCTTTCCCCATGATAATCATTAAATATAATATTTTGGCCAAAGTCTGAATTAATCAAACTGCTTTCCCTTGCTTTGAAAATGCCTTTTCCTGTGTAGGCAACTTCAGAGACCAGATAAGGCTAGAGGTGAAATTCCACTTATCTTGGACATATTCCATGTGGGAGGAAAACAGAAACCACAGAGTGCAAATGAACTCTGCTCCATTTGTTGTCAATTTGCATTTACAGCCAAGAAACTTCCTCACATATAGATGGTAACAAACGGAGATCATAGATTTGTATGACGTGGTCACCCTGAATTGGGATGTTTCTAAAATGTATTTAAGTCTTAAGTATTTAAGACCTCTCTGTTCATCAATCGGGACTTGGCTCTTGACTCCTTGTACAAGTCTGCTAGCTTTGGGGGAATAAATGCTGTAACTGTATATTAATTACTATATACATTTTTTTGCTTTTTTTTTTTTTGAGAGGGGAGGGCATGGAAATTGGGGTTAAGTGACTTGCCCACATGGCTAGCAAGTATTAAGTGTCTGAGACCAAATTTGAACTCAGGTCCTCCTGACTCCAGGGCCAGTGCTCTCTTCACTGTGTATATTACTATTTGTTTGTCTTCTTTAATCAAACTTTTAAGTAGGTTGACACCCACAATCCGTAAACTTCTATATTTGGAACATAGCAGGTTGGAAATGTTTTCCTAGCTGATTGACAACTCTTTGCTTATGTCTTCAGGGAAATGAGAAACTAGTGTCTGGCCCTCTCTGTAAATATTTGAGCCCTCTGATCCTGAAATTGTCCATAATGCCAAAGCTTATCTGACATGAGCCTAGGAGTCCTAAGCCACTGTGGACTTCCTTTATCTGCCATGACAAAAGGATCATCATGCCTGAGGCTTCCTGGTTTTACACCTTACTCTCTTCCCAATCCATCTTTGTATATGTTAATTTGGGCCTCAATATAAGGGGCTCATTTGACTTCAATAGTACCCTTCTCTTGCATAGCTTCATTTAAGTCACATGTATTTCTCTTTTGGGCCCTTGCTTAAACACACTGAATCAAAGGGCCTTTTGCTTTTTAACATTGATTGGCTCATCTAATTATTCTGTGCTGATACCCTTTTAACACCCAATGGTAGACTGACAGCCACCTACCTCTGGACATCAGCCAGGCATAGGGTAGCAGAAAGCATGTTCAGCAGTGATAATAATCACAGTCTCTCAGGTGCAGTTTCATCATTTACAAAGTGGGAACAATAACGCTTGTAGCATGTAACTTGCAGTGCTGCTGTGCAGAAAAGAATTTTGTAAATCTTAAAACGCTATATGAATATAAATACTGTTGTTATTACCAGGGTAGAAGATATGGATATATTTTCTCCAATGGGACCTCTATGACCGGTAAGGAAAGTCTGATTCCTAAATGTGTGATTATCACTGAGCTTCAGAATTCCACACGTTTAGCACAGACTGATGTGTTCGTCTGTGGACAGTTGAAGCTTGACAACTCTAGCTGGTGCAGTAGATTTGGTATTGAGTTCAAATTCTGAGTTCAAATCCAGCCTCAGACCCTTTCTAGCTGTGTGACCTTGGGCAAATCACTTTAGCTTCCGTTTGGGTCAGTTTCCTCAGCTCTAAAAAATGGGTATGATAATGATGGCCTCTAATTCCAAGAGTTGTGAGGATCAGTGCCTGGCACATAGCAAACACTATATAAATGTTAGCCATTCTTATTCTTCTTCTTGTTGTCATTGTGATTGATGATGATGAAGATGATGATGTATAAACCATGTCAGTCATGTCTAAATGGAGGAAGAGTCCAAGATCATGTAGGAAAATATAGATGACCTAGAGGCATTTCCCTAAAGATAAGTAGTCAATGTAAGCTCCTTGAGGATAGGAACTGTTTTATCTTTTTCTTGGTGTCTCCAGAGTTTAGCATTGCACCTGGCTGAATGCATGAGTAAACAATATAAGCCAACAGTTCTTTACAAAAGAAAAATTAAAAAATGAACAAAAACTATAGGAAAGATTTTGCTAAAACACTAAAAACAAAAGAAACAGAAATTAACTCTGATGTGTTGCTTAATATCTGGCAAACTGGCAAAGATGGTCAAAGATGACCATTGATGTTGGCAAATCTATTTCTGTAAGACAAGCATATGAATATACTACTGGTGGGGTGATAAATTGGTTTAACAGTTTTAGATAAGAATGTAGAATCATACAGAAAAGCCACAAAACCGTTTATACCTTTTAAACCAAGAGTTTAAATGTGTAAATGGCTAAATGTATCAAAAAAGGGCCCTTTTATGTCAAAATATTGATAGCATATTTTGTGGTAGCAAAAAGTTGGAAGCAAAAAGGATGCTTATTGATTGGGGATGGCTGAATAAATTGTGATATATGCTTCTACTGGAATATTGTACAGTAAGAAAACTGGGAAAGCTTGTATAACCTAAGGTAAGGTGAAGTAAGGAGAGAACCAAGGGAACAACATACCTGGTGGTGTTGAGGTTTAGAATTTAGGGGTGCTCAAGACTCCAAAATACTAACGTGTCAGGTTGTGCCAAATAAATTTGGGGTGCACCCAGTGTCTCCTTGGAAGGGGAATTCATTATAGATTTTCTAGTTCTGGAAAGAATACATTTGGATGTATCTATACATTCTGTAATTTGATAGTAGCAATGTTGAGGTTTAAAATGTTGGGGTTCTTGGGATTCCAAAATACCAACATGCCAGATCCTGCTGAATGAATTCGACTCAAGCCTTCTCGAAGCCAAAGAAAAGCAAAATTTTTTAAAGATTTGCTGTATTGGGTAGACTCTTAAGGATCCTAAGCATTTGTGAGGCTAACAGACAATGGAGGGCTAGGCTAGATTAAGGGTAACAGATTTGGGCATGAAAAAGCCAGATTAAGTGGGAAAATTCAAGAGAGTTCAAGGTGGGGGTTTCCCAGGGCCTAAGGACAAATGGGATTCAAATTCTTTTGGGGGTAAAGGGAAAAGGTCTTGGCTTGTACATGTACCCCATCAGCAAAATTACTTTCTTTTAAAAATTAATTCTTTTCTTTTTGGAGGGGGAAAGGCAGGGCAGTTGGGGTTAAGTGACTTGCCCAAGGTCACATGGCTAGTAAGTGGTAAGCATCTGTCAAGTCCTCTTGACTCCAGGGCCAGGGCTCTATTCACTGTGCCACCTAGCCGCCCCAATTCCTTTCTTTATGGATCTCTGGCAGTGACCGAGATCTAGAGATCAGCTGTATGCAGAGAGGAGAGCAATGTGTCTGTCCCCCCTCCTTGAGGAGTACATGTTAGCTAGCTGGGGTGTCTTAAATGTTGGCTCAGTAGGTTTAGAGATCAAAGACCAGGCAATGCTAGGCAAGTTCTGATTCTCATAGGCTCTTGGGACTCCCCAGAGTGACCTGATGTCTCAACATCTAACCTTAATTGTGAGCAACCTCAAGAATGCCACAGGTGACCACACTACTTGGCTTGTAGGCATAGTGATCCATAGTTCTCTCAGGTCCCAGTAATTATCATTAGCTCTAAGCAGGCAATATATTACTGTAGAAAGAGGTCTGGGTTTGGTGTTAAAGGATCTGGATCTGAACCCTGGCTCTGCAACTTAATACCTGTGTGATCTTGAGTAAGTCCTCAGTTCCTTACTTAAAATGAGGGGAGGAGGTTGAATTCTGGAGATCAGTTTGGTACTATGCCCAAAGGGCTGTAAAACTGTGCATACAACTGTGATCTAGCAATACCACTACTAGGTCTGTATTCCAAAGAGATCATAAAAAAGAAAAAAAGGACCCACATCTACAAAAATATTTGTGAGAAATAATCATCTTACCAAGAATTCCACCTGGCCATAAAAAAGAAACCCTTGTGATAAAAGGTCCCCTAGTAGCTAAGGCACACTTTAAGCCCTTTTATGATTTCTATCCCAATTAGCATTTCCCCCTTGCCTCTCATTGGTCAGGAATTCCAGCGTTCACAGCCTATTAGAAAACGCCTAAACCCCACCCTCACATGGGTCTACACCCCATCTCCTTACAGCTCTCATTTCCATATTTCAATCCCCTCCTCCCTTTTTTTTTTTTTTTTTTTTTTTTTTTAAGCAATTGGGGTTAAGTAACTTGCTCAAGGTTACACGGCTAGTCATTTGATTTATGCGTGGGTGCTCATTTTCTGAGGCCGGATCTGATCTCGGGTCATCCCAACTCCGAGGCCGGCGCTCTTACTCACTGCGCCACCTAGCCGCCCCCCCCTCCTCCCTTTTGATTCTCATTTTCTTTATACTTTATTTAATAAAGGTTTTTAGTCTCCTCCCAGTTTGTCTGCATCAGATGTTATGATCTCCATAGCATGACAAAGGAATTTTCTCAATTGCTAAGATTATTGACAAAAGCTGTGGGTTCAAGATTTGGCCCTGGATATCCATGAGAAACAGTCCCATTATCTAAGATTGTGGACCTCAACCTTGGTGAACCACACCTCATCCAACAGTTTTTGATATCCAGGAAAAAGGTCTTCTCAGAACAAAAGAAGAGGAGTCTGCTTTTAGATATGCTGATTAACAGGTGATCAACCACACACTCCCACTGCCCTTTCACTACAATCAGTTTTCCATCAGTATGACTTGTTAAGTTTCCTATAATTTCTGTGGAAACAAAATTCAATCATCCCTTACAATATTTATAGCAGCTCATTTTTGTGATGGCAAAGAATTGAAAATTGAGGGGATGCCCATCAATCAAGGAATGACTGAACAAGTTGTGGTATATGAATATTATGGAATACTATTGTGCTATAAGAAATGATGAGCAGGCAGACTTCAGAAAAACCTGGAAAGACTTAACATGAATTGATGCTAAGTGAACAAAACCAGGAGAACACTGTAACAGTAACATTGATCAACTTTAAGAGACTTAGTTCTTCTTAGCAATACAATGATTTAAGACAATTCCAAAAGACTCATGATGGAAAATGTGATCCATATCCAGAGAGAGAAAGAACTATGGAGTTTGAATGCAGATCAAAGCATACAATCTTTTCTTTTTTTCTTTTTTCATGATTTTCCCCTTTTGTTCTGATTCTTCTTTCAAATCATGATTAATGTGGAAATGTGTTTAATATGATTGTACACGTATAGACTATCAAATTGCTTGCCATCTTGGGGAGAAGGAAGGGAAGGGAAGGAGGGAGGGAGAAATATATTTGGGACC
The DNA here is from genome assembly GCA_011680675.1 of Gymnobelideus leadbeateri. Taxonomy (NCBI): domain Eukaryota; kingdom Metazoa; phylum Chordata; class Mammalia; order Diprotodontia; family Petauridae; genus Gymnobelideus; species Gymnobelideus leadbeateri. The sequence goes on along the minus strand of WOXC01003786.1, from coordinate 225,685 downwards.
CAAAATCTTATAAAAGTGAATGTTGAAAACTATCTTTACATGCAATTGGGAAAAAATACCATTAAATTAAAAAAAATGAGGGGGTTTAACTAAATGGTTTCCAAAATCCTTTCTAGATCTATATTAAGGAAATCCTAACATTAATATTGTCACAATTAAAAAGGTTCAAGAGATAAGTTTCTGGATAATTTAACCATTTTAGTAATAAGGCCAGCATGTTATTAATAAAAAGGATGGTCGTCTGACTTCTTGACAATGGCCATCCTTGGTCTCTTAGACTAAGGACTCTTAATGGTGGTGGGGTCACAGTTTATAATCCCTTCAAAGAGTAGGTCATCTGAGGGATGGCAACCAACTCCAATTGTTTAACACAGTGGAAGGTGTGAGCTATATTAAAATGAGCGTCTTGAGGTTTGTGACCTGTGTCACCCAAATCTTGGTCAAAGAGGCTTCAATTTCCATACCACCTAGCTGAAAGTAACATCCATATTTTCCCCGAACTGTCTGAACAAATACAATGAGCAGGAATGCGCCCATTAGCCTAAAATCAGAATTCTTTTACTATCTTATTAGATCTTGACCTGGGCAAATCTGTAAGAGAAATTCAGCTTTTATACTAATCTGAAGCTTGGGGTCCCCAACCAATTTGTCCTGAAGAGATAAGGGAAGTCTCTTTCTCACCTGACATATTGCTATCACCAATGGTGGGGCCCTCTCCAGTTATCATGATCTGTATCTTGCCACTGGACTCAGATGACTCTGAAGGAGAAAGTGAGGACTGGGATAAGGGAATAAAGGAAATCTCCACACTGGTTGGATACTGGATGAGGAGGCAGAAAAGGGAAATAAAACTTGGTCCTGATGCAATAATTAGTTACTAAATATGAGAGAAATAATTAATTTCTCACAACACTATGGAAGGGGAAATCAGAGATCTGAGGAATGGCCAAGAGATGCTAATTGTCATCGAGGGTGGAGACATGGGACCTGTGGTATTTGAGATTTGATACTGGAATGATGAGGCCCTAAGAACATCAATATACTAGTTTGAGATCTGGCCTGAGTCTGTGTATATGGCTCCACCAGGACAGGAAAAAAAAAAGTGTTCAAATGATGTAGGACCATCTCCAGGTGTGCTGGAAGTGGTAAATTTTTCTCCTCTGAATCTGCTCTGGCCAAAATGTCTTCCGTGGCTTTGCTAGCTTCCTGGACTGCTAAATGACACTTTGGCTTCCGTCAGGATTAATGCTTTAGCATCACTGCCAGAAACCGTTCTGTGCCCAAGCTAAAAATTAGATATTCCATCAAAATAAGATGAATTATCTTTAGCAGGAGAGAGAGAAGCACCTAGAATGGCTAGGCTAGTTCACAATGAACTGAGTGGGGTGGGGGAAGGGGAAGGAGTATCTGTTCCCTAAGAGCGAGGACAGGGCAGGATACTGGCTTTTGTTAGGGTAACTCTTGTTCTGGAGTGTGACTTTTCAGGGATAACACATAAAAAGAAATCTCTTAGTGAAACTGATGAGACTGTGAGCCTTTGTGGCTCCCATAATATATCCCAAATGATGGAACCTTATGGTCAGAGGGATTCTTTGGTCCTATACGCCAAACTCTCTCTGGAATACTTAATATAGAACCAGACGATTTTCTGTAGCTATTGTGAGAGTGTGTTTAATGTCTGTTATTAATACTCTTTTTTATGAATAGTAGTTCACACACAGTAGGGTAAGATATGCTTTATTTCTATTTCTCTTCCGTATCACTCAGTCTTCTTTGGTTATCAGACTATGTCACAGGAAATTGTTCCAGTATCCAGAAAAATCACATATGATACCACCTAACAGGGCCCCCAGCAGTTCCACCAGATGGAAGGGAACCATGTTTTAAGTCTCCCTAATACAATATTTCCAAGTTGAGAGATGCTTTAACTCAGACAAGGGAGGTGACTCCTTCCTCATGTGCTGCCCTCTTTATGACTCACAAGAACCTTTTCTAATCTTCTCCAAACCCTGTCTACTCCCTGAGCCCTTAGACCTTTAGCATATTCCCTCTCCTTGGGATGACTGTTATTGTTGTTTGTCCATAATTCTTGAAGAGGACCATGACATTTGGAAGATGATGTCATGACTTGCAAGTGAATTGGATTTAAGTGAGGGAGAGCTGTACAAAATCACCAGCCTCACTTTCTCCTCCAGAGCCATCTGCATCCAGTGGCGAAATACAGATAATGATGACTGGTGATGACTTCACCACCATTAATAATAGTAAAATTTGGGGTGAGAGAGAGAGACTTCCCTATCTCTTCAGGACAAGTTGGTTGGGGACCCCAAGCTTCATACTAGTATAAAAACTGAATCTGGAAATATGTTGAAAAGATTTTTAGCTTTGGAGCTTTCATTTCCAGTCATAGTTATTTCCTGCTTCTCCCATTTGAAAATTCTGCTACATACAAATTAAGGAAGCAGCATTAGATACTGGAAGGAGCTCAGAAAGGGCCTCAGTCTGAATCTTGACTTTGTTATTTGTTACTATTCATACAACCTTGATTCAATCACTTGGAGCATCAGTTTCTAGGTCTACCTCACCTTTGGAAGTCCCTTTCTTTTTCTAAAGTCTATGATTCTGAGGTGTTTGCATTATCCCTCCTACCTCTAACCCCCCAAGATGTTTCCTTTCTGAATTCCATTATTTCCTTTCTGAATCCCAGGGAGGTCACTTTTCTACCTTGTTTCCCCCCTCTGTAAAATGTTGGATTGGATGATCTCTAAGGGCCCTTCTAGCTTGAAATCTCTGATCCTATGAATATGCTTGACAGGAAATCTCTATCCAAACTCTTCCAGGAATGAAGATCTCAATATTTTCAAGGAAAGTATCCATCGTTGGACAATGTTGGACTCTGTTCCCAGCAATACACACTGACTCCCACAAAGATAATATCCTTAAGGATGTTCCTTGGCCTCAGCAGTGGCAACTCTTCCCTCAAGACTTTCCACATTCCCCTTTACAGGGGTGGTTAATTTCTGGGGTGGGAATTCCCTCTATCCATGCAGACTTAAGGAAACAGAATGGGATAGCATTTATTAAGTATGTACTATGTGCCAAACATTGTATGATGTGTTGGAGATAAAAATGGAAAACTGAGGCAGTCCCTGCTATCAAAGAGCTCATATTTTAAGTGGAGGGAAAGCTAATAAAAGAGGATTCATGTTAATGATTGGCACATGGTAGATGGAAAGGCCCCCAGGACCTTGCGAAACAACAGCAGGGCAGATGGTCCATAACCAAGAGAACAGGTTGATCAGAGTGGAGTGAGGTTCAGGGATCACAATTGTCCAAGACTTTAGTAGACAGGTCCTAAGGGACATAGAGGTTAAATGCCAGTGTTAGAGGTGAGATTTCAAGACTATTGGGCTTTTCACTAAGTCCACTGCTCTTACCATAGTTATTAATAAATATTGGAGATGGTTTAAATTTAATTCAATTGTCTTATGGTTTCAAACTTCCCATGTATTGGGTCTTGTTTCCATGCTGTTGTCTCATTTACTCTTTCAGGTTGAGGACCAGTGTTGTTTTTCAGCTCTTACTTAGCTTAGCTTCCTGTATTCTTTTTCTTGAATCCCTAAGACTTCACTTCATGAAAGGCATCAGTCAGTCAGTTAATGTTCATGGAACTCCTTCTGTGTGCCCAACACCATGATTGAAATTTGAGGTGATACAGTAGAAGTCTACCAGAATTTCTACCAATTGAACAATCTAAGGTTCATCCATTTATTCATCCTAACAAGCAACCCTGGATTGGAATTTAGGCAGTTTTTAGTCAAGCCCTTTTCAGAGTTCAAGAAACTGTATTCCAAAGAGGTAAAGAATCTGGCAGAAATTAGGCATAGACCAATATCTTACACCATTTATCAAGATAAGATCAAAATGGATACATGACCTAGATATAAAGGGAAATATCATAAGGACAACAGAAGAATGCAGAACATACACCTATCAGACTAATGGAGAGAAGAATTTATGAATAAACAAGAGAACACTGTGAGGTATAAAATGGACAATTATGATTACATTAAATTAAAATTTATTTGTGTAAATAAAACCAATGAAGCCAAAATGAGAAGGAAAGCAGAAAACCGGGGAAAAATTTTTATAGACAGTTTCTCAGATAAAGGCCTCTTATCTCAAATACATAGAGAACTTTGTCAGATTTATAAGAATATGAGTCATTCCCCAATTGACAAATGATCAAAGGATATAGTTTTTCAATGAAGAAATCAAAACTATATATAGTCATATAAAATGTTCTAAATCATTATTGATTAGAGAAATGCATAGTAAAACAATTCTGAGATATCATCTCACCTATCAAATTGGGTACAATGATAGAAGGGGAAGATGAATGGAGGGAATGTGGAAAAATTGGGACATGTGTAGAATTGTGAACTGATCCAATAATTTTGGAGAACTCTCTGGAGTTATACCCAAAGAGTATAAAGTTATATATACCCTTTGATCCAGACATACCACTATTAGAACTGTTTGCCAAAATAGTCAGGAAAAAAGGAAAAGAACGTGTATGTTCTAAAATATTTCTAGCAGCTCTCTTTGTGGTGGCAAAGAACTGGAAATTGAGGAGATGTTCATCAATTGGGGAATGGCTGAACAAGTTGTGGAATATGGGCCTGATGAAATAATAATGTGCTATAAGAAATGATGAGCTCGTTGATTTTAGAAAAACATGGATTTGCAAGAAATAATGAAGAGTAAAATGAACAGAACTAAGAGAACATTGTATACAATGATTACAATATTGTTTGAAGAATAACTGTGAATGACTAAGTTATTTTGAGTATTACAATACTCAAATCAACTACAAAGGACCTATGAAAGAAGATGATGTCCCTCTCCAGAGAAAGAACTGAAAAATAGAAGTACACATAGTATGTTTTTACATATATATGTATATGGTGTGTGTGTGTGTGTGTGTGTGTGTGTGTGTGTGTGTATGTATAAAGTGCATAGTAGAGAACACAGCAAGGTAGCTTTGAAAACACTGTGTAGTATTTATTACATAATTTCCCAAAAGAAAGCAAACTATGAAATGAAGATCCATGGTTCATATTGAATTAACTTTTTGTGTTTTGCTGTATGCATGGAAATTTTTTTTAATCTTTGTATTTTTCAAAATAAAAAAAAAAACAAAAAAAGAAAGTGACTTAGTGGTAGAGTTTGATTCACAAATGACTTCTCTGAGTTTATAACCCATGAATCACTTACCTACATGGCCATACCTTTTCTCCAAGGTCTTACTTTGCTATCTTCTCACATCTTCTCTGACCTTAAAGCTCCAACAAGAGTAGTTATGCCTAGGTATAGTCCAATCTGAAAGATAGACTGAGAGAGTTATATTGAGAGAGTTAGGGGACCCATCCCTAATCAGAGTACATATGATATCCTGAAACCACTGAAAACTATGCTCAACAATGCCTTGTTCAAATTTTATCTTCAATATTTGGTTTTTGGAGATGTACAAAATCTAAGATAGCAGTCTACCTTTATAACCCTTCAAGGTGGAGTGCACCACAAACTCATCATGAGTCAATAGTGTGAAATTGAAACAAAAAATGCTAATGTAATCTTAGTCCACAATTAGAACTATAATGTCCAGGAAGGGGTGGGGGAAGGTGGCGGGGGTGGGGGGGAGGAAGTGGGGGAGAGGGTCCCTCTGTACTCTGCCTGGAGTACACCTGGGGTATTATGTTTGTTTCTGGGAGCTAGTAGGTGAGCAACCAGAAAAGGGTGAGCAGAATGGTGAAAGTATTCAAGATCATGCTTTGTGAAGATCAATGAATTATAATGAATAATAATATATGACATTCATATAGCACATCAAGGTTTATAAAGAACTATAGTCATCTCATTTAAAACTCACAAATGAGGTTCAAATGAAGAAACACCACAGTTAACACATTCAGAATATTGGTTGGTGACTGCAGTATTTCTAGGGATAGAATATAAGCAAGAGCTTAGAAAGGGGGAAAAAATGAAGACTAAAAAGACAAGCACTTTGCATATTCAAGCCTCTGCAGTCACTTGTAATCCCACTGGGCCAATTTGCATAGGCCATAAATCTAGGGTCAATTGTATTAGCTGCCTTGGCTTCTTAAAAATATTTACTCTGCTCAAATCCCCAGTCAAATTCATATTTCTTCAGAGTAACTTTATATAAGGTTTGCAAAATCTGTCCCAAATGTGGAGTGTGATGTCTCCAATATCCAAATAATCCTATAACCATTGGGCCTCTTTCTTATTGTTAGGGATAGGAAAATTCTGAATCTTTTGTCTGGTTTATGGGAGAATCTCTCACAGTCCCTTATTCCTTTGTATACTCCAAAATTTTATGGTTTGAGCTCGCCCTTGAATCTTTCCAGGGTTAATTTCCCACACTTTTGCTTTTCATATACTCAATTAAAAATGTCAAACCCTTTTCCACTTATTTTGCAGTTTTTCTCTGTGTCATAATATCATCAATGTAGTGGGTAAACTGTATACCAGGTAGTTCTAATTCATCCAAATGTTCAGCTACAATCCTATGACAAACAGTGGGGCTATGCAGATATCCTTGTGGCAAGCATGTAAAAGTATATTGTCTCCCCTTCCAAGAGAAAGCAAACTGGTTCCATTGCTTAAAATCTATTGGGATAGTAAAGAAAGCATTGGCTAAATCAAAAACTGTGTACCAAATCCCTTAATATTTCTGGATCCCTTCTCTTAAAGTAACAGTATCTGAAACAGCAGCATACAACAGAGGAGTTACCTTATCCATATCCCATCTGACTTTCATACTGATCAGGCAGAATTATTCCATCTGGTGGTTGTAGGGACTGACCCTCTTGCCTCAACATATTCCTTTATAGTATTGGTAATTTCATCTTGCCCACCTGGCACACAATACTGCTTCAAAGTAATTAGTTCAGAAGGTTCAGGTAAAGTGATTGGGTCCATTTTTATTTTTCCCACTAAAACTATATTAATTCCTGTCTTCCTTACTGCAAATTGGTGTCTCCCCTCAGGTAAATTTAGAGTTATCCCTCTCAATATATCTATTCCAACGAATTATTCAAGAATGGATACAGTTATCATGATATATTCTTTCTTAGGTAATTGTCCAATTTTCATCATTAGTTTGACTTATCTGGCTGGTATTTCAGCCCCTCCAAATACTGTGATAGCAATAGGAGTTCCATGTTTGAAATGATCAGTTCCCATATATAAGGGAGGCCTCCACCCCAGTATCTATTAATGCCCTAATTGCAGTATTTGATCTGTTTTTCCAATATATGGTCAAATCGATATGGGGTCTGTAATACTGTCCGTGTACTTCTTTAATCTGAGCTGGGGCTTGGCCAATTTCCTATTCTCCCTGAAGGTGTGATGAACTTGGATTCAAGGATTCAGGAGGATCTGTAGGGGGCAGCTCTTACTTCCCTATTCTGTTTAGTATTAAGCCCTTTTTCTCAGTACATCTTATATAACCCATTAGTTGGAATACCATCTATTCTTCCAAAATCTACCCCTGCTCTCAATAGAGCAGCAAACAATTCTTTTCTTATTAATCTGTTCTGACTTTGTATCTGCTGGCTATTTGCTCTTCTCTCTCAAGGAAATTTATCTTTTTCCCATTCTCCTAAGGCACTTAGCTGTGAAGTCTTATCCAGCACCTCCGAAAGAGGGTGCCCTGTCTCCCCAGTTAGTAGAGTCATAATTGGGTGCTTATAAGCAGGAGGAGCTATTTTCACTATGATATTTCTATGAGAAACTGCTAAGGGGATATCATGATATGCATCTGTGTCTCTCACCATGGTAGCAGTTTTCATTACCTCCTCCTTTAACTTTCTCATATAGTCCATAAACAAATACTAGAGTCTCTCTCTAATAGACCACACAGAATCAGTGGGATACATTTTGTTGCATCCCTCCGCAGCTAAAGCTAACAGACTGGTTGTATTGTTATCTCCTAGCATTTGATGATCCCTAAAAGCTTGCTATACAAAAGAATTCTGACTAATACCTATAAATTTCAAGTAATCCATGCTATCTACCAATACTCTTCTAGCCCCTTCATCACTGATTCTCACCATGCAAGATGCTAACAATTCTCCCATCCTTTGGGTGAATATACTTAATATATCAGTAACCTCCTGCTGAGTGAACTGTTTGGTCCCTGTGGTTCTCCTGCTTTCTTCTTAGTATGAGGCAACCTTTTGCCTGAGAAGCCTCATCTAACATTGTTTAATTTTCCTCCCACACATTCTTCTGGAAGTCATCAATGTAATATTCACAGCCCCAATGGCGACTGTGAATATACAGGCATAGTTCTGAATTGCAATATATAACATACTCTCCATATAGAAGACAGACGCAAAACATTTACTCAGGCACAGAAAGCCAAATCCCAACACTAGAAAACTGAATCCATAATAGCAACAAAGAAGTTAATATACAATAACACAGTAGGAAGCCACACCATACCTAACTGTCTCTTTGCCTGCATCCTCTCGTCTCTCCAGTTCTAACTGCTCTGACTCCCAGCTTCCTCTGGACTCTATTCTACTTGTTCCACAAACTCCTACCACCACAGGCTCCATGTGATTACATTTGGCCTACTAGAGGGCAGGGAAGATCTTCAAATTCCCTTAGGCCTATTAAGGGAAAGGGAAGAACTTAAGCATTACACTTGATTGAGGGGAAACTCATCAAATTCATTAGTGACTCTTCTGATCAATTCATCATTAAATATTTGCTGTCTCAGGAAATCAGACTCACGTATTATCCATGGGTTCATGCTCCTAATTGACCATAGGTTTGTCGACTTGGTTCATGGAACAAAATTCCCCCCAAAATAGGAAGCAGCCAGACAGTGGCCACTTAGGGACACTAGGGCTCCACTTCATTCAGGATTTTTCAGTTTTTTTATAAAATTTTATTTATTTTAGTTTTAATTTATAAAATAAAACAAGCATTTCCATAACATAGTGGAATAAAAAAAAGATGATTGCAAATGAAACTTAAAAACTATTATGTACAACTTGCTATTCCTTTTAAATATATAATAAAGTTATCATGTAAATTTATTTTTTTTTCTTCCCCCTCCCATACCCTATTATAGATGGCTACCATTAGACACAAATGTATGTGTATAAAATAGTTCTATAATTTTTTTTTATCAATTCTTTCTCTAAATACAGATAGAGAGCACCTTCCTTCATAGGTACTTTGTAGTTAATTTGGGTATTTATTATAGTCAAAATGACTTAGTTTTTTGAAGTCTTTAAAACAATATTACTGTTATGGGATATAATGTTCTCTTGGTTCTGCTCATTTCACTCTTAATTATTTCATGCAAGTCTTTCCATGTTTTTCTAAAATCAACAAATTTGTTTCTTTGGGGTTTTTTTGTGTTTTTGATTTTTGGAGGGCAATTAGGGTTAAGCGACTTGACCAAAGTCACATGGCTAGTAAGTGTTAAGTGTCTGAGGCCAGATTTGAACTCAGGTCCTTCTGATTCCAGGGTCAGTGCTCTATTCATTCCACCACCTAGCCACCCCAACAAGCTTGTTTCTTATAGTCCAGTAGTATTCCGTCATGATCATATATAACAACTTGTTCAGTCATTCCTCAGTCATATCCTTAATTTCCAGTTCTTCCAGTTCTTCACCACCACAAAGAGAGTTTCTAGAAATCTTTTAAAATATATAAGTTCTTTCCCTTTTTCCCTAATCATCTTTGGAAATAGACCTAGTAAGGGTATTACTGGGTCAAAGGGTATAGGCAGTTTAATAACTCTTTGGGCATAATTCCAGATTGCTCTCCAGAATTGTTGGATCAATTCACAGTTCCACCAAAAGTAAATTAGTGCACATCCCTTCAACATTTGTCATTTTCCACTTCAATCATTTTAGCCACTCTGATAGCCAATGCCACCCCAATTAAATTACCAAAAATATATTACTGAATTAGAAAAAATATCAAAATTCATTTGGAAGAACAAGAAGTCAAGAACATCAAAGGAACTAGTGGGGAAAAAATGTAAAGGAAGCAGATTTAGCATTACCAAATCTTAAACTATAATATAAGGCAGTAATTATAAAAACTATGTAGTACTGACTAAGAAATAGAAAGGTAAATCAATGGAACAGAGTAGACATACAATTTATAGGAGCATAAATATAGTAACCTTGTATTTGACAAGTGTAAAGACTTAAGTTTGGGGGATAAGAATTCATTATTTGGTAAAAATTGTTGGAAAACCAGAAAGCAGTATGGCAGAAGTTGGCCATAGAACAATATCGTACAACATTTACCAAGATAAGATCAAAATGGATACATGACCTAGATATAAAGATGTTACAAGAAAATTTGAACATGAAATATGTTACTTATCAGACTTATGGAGAGGTGAACAATTTATGAATAATCAAGAGAGAGAGTAAAGAGTAAAAAAGAGAGTAAAAAAAATCAAGAGTGAGGAGTAAAATGGATAATTTTGATTACATTAAATTAAAAAGATTTTGTACAAATAAATCTAACCAAGATCAGAAGGAAAGCAGAAAATAGGGGGAGGGCAGAAATTTTATAGACAGCTTTTCAGCTAAAGGTCTCATATATCAAATATATAAAGAACTTTGTAAAATCTATAAGAATATGAGTCATTCACCAATTGATAAATGGTCAAAGGATATGAACAGGCATTTTTTCAATGAAGAAATCAAAACTATAGTCATAAGAAAAAATGCTCTAAATCATTATTGATTAGAGAAATGCAAATTAAAACAACCTTCAGATATCATTTTATTCCTACCAGATTGGCTAAAATGATTAAAGGGGAAAGTATTCAACTTTTTACTGGTTTATTTTATATCATATTGTACATTGCTGGCCCTTGCCATTTCATGACCTTTAGTTTTTAACCTTTTTCAACAGTCCTAGAGCTTCTGAGGAAATTAAAAAGTTGGTAAGAATTTCTGGATTCTCCTCCTGTTCTTTTGCATGTCTAGTTAGTCAACAAGCATTTATTAAGTGCTTATAATATGCCAAGCACTTTGTTGAGCTTTGAGGATTCAAAGAGAGGCAAAAGACAGTCCTTAACTCAAGGAACTCACAATCTAATGGGGATTAACAAATAAATATGCACAAACAAGCCATATATAAAATAAGTAGGAAATAATAAGCAAAGGGAAGTCAGTAGAATTAAGGGGAGCTGGAAAAGGCTTCCTGTAGTAGGTGGGGTCTTAGTTGGGACTTGAAGGAAGCCAGGAGGTAGAGATAAGGAGGTAGAGAATTCCTAACATGGAAAGTGTCCAGAATTGGGAGACGAAGTGTCTTGTTCAAGGAACAGCAAGAAGGGCCAGTGCCGCTGGAAGAAAGAATAAGAAATGGGTAGGAGTATAAAGTATAAGGAGACTGGAAAGGTGTGTGTGTGTGTGTGTGTGTGTGTGTGTGTGTGTGTGTGTGTGTGTGTGTGTGTGTGTGTGTGTGAGACTAGGCTATAAAGGTTTTCAAAGCCAAACAGAGGATTTTACATTTGATTCTGGAGATGACAGAGAACCAGCAGTATATTGAGTTTGGTAGGGCAGGAGAGGTGGTGACATGGTCAGGCTTGTACTTTAACAATATCACTTTATGGATCTTCTTCCTTCTTATTTTTATTTAATTCTACAATCACTCCTCCTCTGCCATTGAAATAAAGTCTGCTGATTCTGGGATTTTCTGAGTGAAGCAAAATTCAGTGCAGGCTCAGACTAAGAAAGAGGCAGGAAGGTTGCCATCAACCATGAAGTGGCTTGTCATCACCATTGCCCTCACCCTTCTTGTCACAGGACCTAAAAGGGCACACACAGAAGTTCAAAAAAACAGCTCTAGTAGTCTGAGTTGTCCATCATGTGCAAAAGCCAGGAATGAAGACAGAGAAAAAAGAAATGTGGAAGGAAAGATAGATGAACCTGTTATATCTGATCTTTTAGGGCAGCAACACTTGCTGTCACCACTGTCATGGCAAGACTCGAAAGAGAAATGGAACAGATCCCTGTCACCTGCTAAGTCAGAGGAGGAAATAAATAAAAATATATTCCAATGGCTTACTCTGTGCATTTTACAATTTGCTAGGACCTCTTCAAGTAGTGTATCCACCAAAACAAGAGTTGCCTCTTTCTCTATGGGAATGCAAAAATGGGTGAGTCTTACTATGACATAATAATGAAGAGATGTGCCACTGAAGAAGATTGTCAAGGAGAAGTTAAGACCTTATATGGTTTCCCATTCGAGATTAAGGAGAAGATATGTGTTAATGCTAGACCCCCTTTTCAATCCAAAGGCCCAGTTTTGTTCTCCTTTCCATCTCTTCTGGTCATCCTTCCCTGGGTGCTACTTTGCTGAGTAACCTTACAACAGATCATTCCTCTATCCAGCCATCCAGCTACCACTGAATCACAGAATGTAAATTTTCCAATTAGAAGAAATGTATGATTCATTAGCCTCTATAGTTTTCATTGACAGTGTTGTTTTTCTATCAGTATTCTAGAAGTTATTTGTTCATTTTTTCATTTCTCTTCCTTAAAGCGAGACTTTGTATGATAGAGATGTGAGGACAATTCTTTTTATTACACTAAGTTGCTTCCTAGTATGATGATTAAAAAAATTTCAAGAGAAAAAAAAAGAATATCATTGTGTTGGGGCGGCTGGAAGGCACAGTGAATAGAGCACTGGCTCTAAAGTCAGGAGGACCTGAGTTCAAATCTGGCCTCAGACTCTTAACACAAAAACTATCTGTGTGATCTTGGGCAAGTCACTTACCTCCAATTGCCCTGCAAAAAAAAAAAGAATATCACTTTGTTGGCTGACTGGAGCATGGACTAGAAGTGGAGAACACTTGTGGCAGGCAGACTAACCAACACAGTGTTTCAATAGTCCGGTTGTGAGGCAATGATGCCCTGCACCAGGGTGGTAGCAGCATCAGAGAAGAGAAGGGGGTGTAATTGAGATATACCAAAAAAGTGATATTAACAGGCCTTGGCAACAGATTAGATATAGAAGGTAAGTGATAGTGAGGAGTGGAGAATAACTAGGTTATGAGCCTGGGTGGCTGAATGGTGGTACTTAGAGGAGAAATGATAAGTTCAGTTTTGGACATGTTGAGTTTAATGTGTTTTCTATCCAGTTTCAGAAGTCTGAGAAGCAGTGGGAGACATAAGGGTGGAGATCAGTAGAAAGCTTAGGGCTGGATAGATTGAGAGATGATAACTAAATGCATGGAAGCTGATGAGATCATAAAGTGAAGTAGTTTATTTTTTATTTAGTATTTCATTTCCACCCTCCCCAATACATGTAAAAACAATTTTCAAGATCCTTTTTTAAATTGAGTTTCAAATTTTCTCCCTCCCACCTTACCTGCCTCACTGAGAAGGCAAGCAATTTGATATTGGTTATAAATGTGTAGTCATGCAAAACATATTTCCATATTAGTCATGTTGTGAAAGAAAACATAGACCAAAATAAAAACCCAAGAAAAATAAAGTAGAAAAAGTGTACTTCAATCTGCATTCAAACTCCCATCAGTCCTTTCTTTGGGGATGGATAACATTTTTCATCATAAGTCCTTTCTTGTTGTCTTGCATTGTTACTTTTTTTCCAAATGCTTTATTAACTTCTGGTTTATAACATTCATTTTCCGCCAGATTTTGAGTTACAAATTTCCCCCCATTTTTCCCTACCCCCCACTGCAGAATAGTAGTCCCATAGGTTATCCCCTCATCCCATCTGCTCTCTCCAATATCTTCTCCCATACCCCCTTTGACTTTTTCAGTAGGGCAAGGTGAATCTCTGTGCCCCAATGCCTGTATATCTTATTTCCAAATTATATGTAAAATAGTATTAATAATAGTATTTATATATTTTTAAACATTTGATTTTAAAACTTTGAATTCCAGATTCATTCCCTTCCTCCCTTGTCACCCACCCTTACTGGGAAGATAAACAATTCAGTATATGTTGTACATGTGTAGCTATGCAAAACATTACCATAGTAGATATATTGTAAAAGACTGACTATATTTCCCTCCCTCTTATCCCATCTCCCACTTGGTCTATTCCCTACTTTTATCCTGTCCCTTTTCAAAAGTGGGTGCTCCCAACTTCCCTCCCTCCCTTCCATCATCCCCTCTCATCCCTTCCCCCTACTCTCCTGTAGGGTGAGATATCCTATTTTATATATATATATATATATATATATATATATATATATATATATATATATATATATATATATATATATATATATATATATATATATATATATATATATATGTCATTCTCTCCCTGATCCAAATTCAATGAGAATAAGGTTTTGCCTTTTTGCTTTCCTGTTCTTCCCCTCCCTTGTAACCATTTTCCCTTGCCTCTTCTATATGAGATAGTTTACCCCATTCTGTCTCTCCTCATCTCCTCTTGTTATATTCCTCTCTCACTGCTTAATTTCACCTTTTAAGTTGCCCTCTATGTATACACACATTCACATATGTATTCATATGCCCATATACCCTTCTTCAACTATTTTCATACTGAGAAAAGTTTTATCAGTTACAGTTATCATTTTTCCATGTAGGAATGTAAATAGTTCAACTTTGATGAGTTCATTATGATTTCTTTTCCCTGTTTACTTTCTCAAGCATCTCTTGCTTCTTGTATCTGAATGTCAAATTTTCTATTCAACTCTATTTTTTTTTCCATCAAGAATGCTTGAAAGTCCTCTATTCCACTGAATGACCATATTTTCCCCTGAAACATGATACTCAGTTTTGCTCGGTAGGTGATTCTTGGTTTTAATCCTAGGTCCTTTGCCCTGTGGAATATCACATTCCAAGCCCTTCGATCCCTCAGTGTAGAATCTGCCAGATCATGCTCTATCCTGATTGTGTTTCCACAGTATTGAAATTGTTTTTTCCTGGCTGCTTGTAATATTTTCTCCTTGGTCTGGGAGTTCTGGAACCTGGCTATAATATTCCTAGGAGTTTTCTTTTTGGGATCTTTTTCAGGAGGTGATCTATGGATTCTTTCAACCTCTATGTCACCGTCTGGGTCTAAAACAGGGCAATTTTCCTCGAGAATTTCTTGAAGGATGATTTCTAAGATCTTTCTTTGATCATGGTTTTCAGGTAGTCCAATAATTTTAAAATTGTCTCTCCTGGATCTATTTTCCAGGTCAGTGGTTTTTCCCATGAGATATTTCACATTGCCTTCTATTCTTTCTTTCTTTTTTTTTTTTTTTGATTAAACAAATGCTTTATTAACTTCTGGTTTACGTCATTCATATCCACCAGATTATGAGTTACATTTTCCCCCCATTTTTTCCCTACCCACCACCCCAGAATAGCAGTCCCACTAGATATCCCCTCATCCAATCTGCTCTCTCCCATATCTTCTCCCATACCCCCTTCGACTTTGCCATTAGGGCAAGGTGGATCTCTGAGCCCCACTGCCTGGACATCTTATGAAGCATTTAATTTTAAAACTTTGATTTTCAGATCCATTCCCCTTCTCCCTTGTCACCCACTCCCTCTGAGAAGATAAGCAATTCAGTATGTGTTGTACATGTATAGCTATGCAAAACATTACCATAGTAGATATATTATAAAAGACTGCTTATATTTCCCTCCCACCTGTCTCACCTCCCACCTGGTCCATTCCCTACTTAGATCCTGTCCCTCTTTGATAGTGGGTACTTCTAACCTCCCCTCTCCCCAGAATGCCCTCCCCTCCATCATCCCCCCTCTCATCCCCCTTTCCCCTACCCAGGAGAGTGAGTGAGGGTAAGATATTCCATTTAGTATGTATGTGATTCTCTCCTTGAGCCAACTTCAATGAGAATATGCTTTTGCCTTTTTGCCTTCCTGTTCTTCCCCTCCCCTGCAACTACTTCCCCTTGCCTCTTCTACATGAGATAGTTTGCCTTACCCTGTCTCTCTCCATCTCCTCTTGCCACTTTCCTCTCTCACCTCTTGACTTCACCCCCTTAAGAATGATCCCTTCCTTGGGGTGGCTAGGTGGCGCAGCGAGCAGAGAGCCAGCCCCGGAACCAGAAGGACCTGAGCTTGGATCCGGCCCCAGACACCCATCACACAAACAAAAACCCAGCCACATGAACCTGGGCAAGTCACCCAACCCCAATTTCCCTCCAAAAAAAAATAATAATCATCCCTTCCCATCAAATTCAACCTGTGCCCTCTATCCATGTATACCTGTGAACATATGCCATGTACCCTTCTTCCATTATTTTCATAATGAGAAAGGTTTCATCAAACACAGTTATTGTTTTTCCATGTAGGACTGTAAATAGTCCAACTTTGATAAGTTTCTTTTTGATTTCTTTTCCTTGATTACCTTCTCAAGCATCTCTTGCTTCTTGTGTCTGAATGTCAAATTTTCTATTCAACTCTGGTTTTTTCATCAAGAATGCTTGAAAGTCCTCTATTCCACTGAATGACCATATTTTCCCCTGAAACAAGATACTCAGTTTTGCTGGGTAGGTGACCCTTGGGTTCATTCCCAGCTCTTTTGCCTTCTGGAATATCATATTCCATGCCCTTCTATCCCTCAATATAGAAGCTGCCAGGTCCTGGGCTATTCTAATTGTGTTTCCACAATATTGAAATTGTTTCTTCCTGGCCGCTTGGAGTATTTTCTCCTTGATCTGGGGATTCTGGAACCTGGCTATAATATTCCTGGGAGTTTTCTTTTGGGGATCTCTTTCAGGAGGTGATCTGTGGATTCTTTCAACCTCTATTTTGCCCTCTGGGTCTAAAACATCAGGGCAATTTTCCTTGAGAATTTCTTTAAGGATGATTTCTAGGTTCTTTCTTTGATCATGGCTTTCAGGTAGTCCAATAATTTTTAAATTATCTCTCCTGGATCTATTTTCCAGGTCAATGGTTTTTCCCATGAGACATTTCACATTGCCTTCTATTCTTTCATTTGTTTGGATCTGTTTAATAGTATATTGATTTCTCATAAAGTCACTAGCTTCCATTTGCTCCAGTCTAACTCTGAAGGAATGAATCTCCTCAGTGAGCTTTTGAGATTCTTTTTCCATCTGGCAAATTCGACTTTTTAAGGCATTCTTCTCCTCATGGCCTTTCTGAGCCTCTTTTGCCATTTGAGTTAGTCTATTTTTTAAGGTGTTATTTTCTCAGTCAGGCTGTTGACTGTCATTTCATACTTTTCTTGCATCTTTATCATTTCTCTTCCCAATTTTTCCCCCACTTCTCTTATCTGCTTCTTAAGGTCCTCTATGGCCTGTAGCCAGCTTGTATTTTCATTTGGGGCTTTTGGTGTAGGAGTTCTGACCTCACAGTCCTCCTCCATGCTTTGAGCCTCTTTGCCCCTAAAATAGGAGTCCAATGTTGAACTTTTCTGTTTATTTTGTTTTGTTTGCCTAGGCATATTGCCACTTAATTACTTGATTTTTGGGCTTGTTGCCACAGTAGGACTCTGCCACCAGACAGGGGAGCTTCCG
This sequence comes from Gymnobelideus leadbeateri, assembly GCA_011680675.1. Classification (NCBI taxonomy): domain Eukaryota; kingdom Metazoa; phylum Chordata; class Mammalia; order Diprotodontia; family Petauridae; genus Gymnobelideus; species Gymnobelideus leadbeateri. The sequence goes on along the minus strand of WOXC01003786.1, from coordinate 208,119 downwards.
CCCAAACATGGGGTCTTCACAACTTCTGCCAGGTGGGTGGCCTCTGTAAAGCCTCCACCCACTCTGGCAAGTTGGATACCCATCCCAAACTTCCCCCCCAGACCACAATCCAGATCCAGGCAGTTTAAAGCAAAAGCGATTAACCCCCAGACTGATTTCTGGATCTTCCTACAGTTCGCAGACCAGGAGCTAGAGCCACTGCTGATGCTGCAAAATGGCTTCTGTGCAGCAGTTTCTTCAGCAGCTTTTTGCCCCCAGGGGAGGAAGCCACATGTTCCCCAAATACTGGTCCCAAAGTCCATAGGGCACTAACCTCTCACTTTGTCCTAGGCATATCTGTGCTGATAATTCTGGAATCACCACAATTGCTGGTGTTCTGGGGTTCCACCAGCCGGCTGAAGGCCTGGCCGCCCTGGGGCTAAAACCGCGGACCTGAGCTCAGCTCTGCGGGCTGCGCTGTCGGTTCCCAGCGCGCTGGGCTGCCTGCTCTCAGAGCGCTGCGCTGGCCGCTCCCTGCAGGGCTGCTGGGCTGTCCTCAGCAGGAGGTTAGCTTCTCTGTGCCATTCTGTGGGTGCTGTGGCTCCAGAAGTTGTTCGGAGCTCCCTTTCACATCGTTTGAAATTTGTGTGGGGTAGAGCACATTGGAAATGCTGTTTCTACTCTGCCATCTTGGCTCCGCCCCCTGCCTTCTATTCTTTCATTTGTTTGGATCAGCTTAACAGCATTTTGATTTCTCATAAAGTCACTAGCTTCCATTTGCTCCAGTCTAATTCTGAAGGAATGATTCTCCTCAGTGAGCTTTTGAGATTCTTTTTCCATCTGGCAAATGCAGCTTTTTAAGGCATTCCTCTCCTTATTGCCTTTTTGAGCCTCTTTTGCCATATGAGCTAATCTATTTTTAAGGTGTTATTTTCCTCAGTCAGGCTGTTGACTCTCATTTCATACTTTTCTTGCATCTTTCTCATTTCTCTTACCAGTTTTTCCTCCACTTTTCTTATCTGCTTCTTAAGGTCCTCTATGGCCTGTAGCCAGCTTGTATTTTCATTTGGGGCTTTTGATGCAGGAGTTCTGACCTCCCAGTCCTCCTCCTGTTCCATGCTTTGATCCTTGTTGTGTTACGTTATTGTATTGTTGAGAAGAGCTGAGTCATTCACAGTTGATAATCTTACAACATTGCTGTTACTGTGTATATTGTTCTCCTGGTTCTATTAATTTCACTTTGCATCAGTTAATGTAAATCTTTCCAGGTTTCTCAGAGAATATCTAGGTCATCATTTCTTATATCACAAGAGTATTCCATCACACTTATATACCACAAATACCACCAGAAAAGAGCTACTATAAATGTTTGGGCCTAGTTCCAAATTGCTTTACATAATGGTTGAATCAGTAAGTGAAGTAGTTTAGAGGAAGAGCAGAAGAGGACCCAAAACAGAGCCCTGTGGGATATACATGTTTCATAAATATGATTTAGATGAGGGTCCAGCAAAGGAGACTGAGAAGTAATCAGGTAGGAGTAGACAGAGTGGTGTCCCTAAAACCTGGAGAACAGGGTGATCAACAAAAACAATGAAGACTGAGAAACAGCCACTGGATATGACCATTAGAAGATGACTTGCTAACTTTGAAGAGAGCAATTTTGGTGGAACTGATGAGGTCAAAAGCCAGATTATAGGGGGTTAAGAGAATAAGAAGAGAGGATGTGAAGGCATCTATTATAGAAGGTCTTCTCAAGGTGTTTAGCCACAAAAGGCAGAAGAGGTAAGGATAATCTTGGGGATAAAAGGATCAAATGAAGATTTTTTTTTGAGGATAAGGAGACTTGGACTTGTTTATAGGTAATAGGGAAGAAGCCAGTAGACAGGGGGAGATTGAAGATTAGTAAGCGTGGGGATGACAGAGGGATAGGAAAAAGCATAGAATGGGATTGTTTGTGCAGGGAAAGGGGTTTCGCCTTGGCAAAGGGTAAGGCCACTTATTACAAATTTATTTATTTATTTATTTATTTATTTATTTATTTATGAAGCAATTGGGGTTAAGTAACTTGCTCAAGGTTACACGGCTAGTCATTATTTATGTGTGGGTGCTCATTTTCTGAGGCCGGATTTGATCTCGGGTCATCCCAACTCCGAGGCCGGTGTTCTTACTCACTGCGCCACCTAGCCGCCCCGACAAATTTATTTTTTAAAAAATATTTATTTTTAGTTTTCAACATTCATTTCCACAAAATTTTGAGTTACAATTTTTTCTCCCCATCTTTCCCCTACCGCACCCCAAAATAGCAAGCCTACTGAATACCCCTTTCCCCAATCTGTTCTCTCTTATATCCTTCCTCATCACCCTCCTAACTTTCTAGTATGGCAAGATGGATTTCTATACCTCAGTACCAGTACCTTATTTCCCAGTTGCATGTAAGAAACAATTTTTTTAAACATTTGTTTTTAAAACTTTGAGTTCCAGATTTTTTCCTTTTTCCCTCTTCACCCACCCCCAATGGGAAGATAAGCAATTCAATATAGGTTGTACATGTGTAGTTACCCAAATCGTTTCCATAGTAGTTATATTGTGAAAGACTATTTTTCCCTCCATACTATCTTGCCCCCAACTTATTCTATTTTCTCCTTAAACCCTATCCCTTTTCAAAAATGTTTGCTTCTAACTACCCTCTCCCCCAATCTGTCCTCCCTTCTATCACCCCCCCTCTTATCTCCTACCCCCCCTATTTTCCTGTAGGGTAAGATGGCCAATTGAGTGTGTATGTTATTCCCTCCTTAAGTCGAATTCAGGGAAATAAGGTTGTCCCATTTCCTTTCACCTTCCTGCTCTTTCCCTCCATTGTAACAGTCTTCTCTTGCCTCTTTTATATGAGATAATTTACCCTAATCTCTCCCTTTCTCCTCCCAAAAAATTCCTCTCTCACTCCTTAATTTTATTTTTAGATATAATTCTTATCCTGTGCCCTCTGTCTATGTATACATGAACATACATATGCCCACACTCACATATTTATATACACATACACCCTCCTGTACATATATATATATACATACACACACATTCCTTTCAACTATCCTCATACTGAGAACTCAGAGTCTTATGATCTGCAATTATCATTTTTCCATGTAGGAATGTAAATAGTTCAAATTTAGTAAGTTCTTTATGATTTCTTTTTCCTGTTTACCTTTTCATGCTTCTATTGCTTCTTGTATTTGAAAGTCAAATTTTCTGTTCAGCTCTGATTTTTTCATCAAGAATACTTGAAAATCCTCTATTTCATTGAATGACCGTATTTTCCCCTGTAGCATTATACTCAGTTTTGCTGGGTAGGTGATTCCTGATTTTAGTCCTAGCTCCTTTGACCTCCAGAATATCATATTCCAAGCTCTTTGATCCCTTAATGTAGAAGCTGCTAGGTCTTTTGTTATCCTGATTGTGTTTCCAAAATACTCAAATTTTTTCTCCATGATTGCAGTATTTTCTGCTTGACCTGGGAACTCTGGAATTTGGCTATAATATTCCTAGGAGTTTTCTTTTTTGGATCTTTTTCAAGAGGTGATCAGTGAATTTTTTCCATTTCTATTTTGCCCTCAGGTTCTAGAATATCAGGGCAATTTTTCTTGAGCATTTCTTGAAAGATTGTATCTAGGCTCTTTTTTTGATCATGGCTTTCAGGTAGTCCAATAATTTTAAAATTTTCTCTCCTGTATCTATTTTCCAGGTTAGTGGTTTTTCCAATGAGATATTTCACATTGCCTTCTATTTTTTCATTTGTTTGGATCTGTTTTATAGTATCTTTATTTCTCATATAGTCATTAACTTCCAATTGCTCCAATCTAATTCTGAAGGAATTATTCTCTTCAGTGAGTTTTTGAAATTCCTTTTCCATCTGGCAAATTTGGCTTTTTAAGGCATTCTTCTCCTCACTGGCTTTTCAGGCCTCTTTTGCCATTTGAGTTAGTCTATTTGTTTTTTTGTTTTTGTTTTTGTTTGTTTGTTTTTGCTTTTTGAAGGGCAATTGGGGTTAAGCAACTTGCCCAAAGTCACACGGCTAGGTTTTTTTGTTTATGTGGGTTAAGTGTCTGAGGCTGGATCTGAACTCAGGTCCTTCTGACTCCAGGGCCGGTGCTCTACTCACTGAGCCAGGTAGCTGCCCCTGAGTTAGTCTATTTTTTAAGGTGTTATTTTCTTCAGTGTATTTTTGGGTCTCCTTTAGCAGGCTATTGACTTGCTTTTCATGATTTTCTTGCATTATTCCCATTTTTCTTCCCAATTTTTCCTCCACTTCTTTTATTTGATTTTCAAAATCCATCTTGAGCTCCTCCATGGCCTGTAACCAGTTCAAATTTTTCTTGGAGGCTTTTGATGAAGGAGTTCTGACTTCACTGTCTTCCTCCCACTCCATGCCTTGATCCTTTTTATCCCTAAAAAAGGATTCTATGGTCTGTTTGTGCTATCTCTGCTTGCTCATATTGCCAGCCAATTATTTGAGCTCTTTGCCATGATAGAACTCTGCTTCCAGAATGGAGAGAGCTTTGTCCAAAATCACTGGGGTTTTCATAGCTGCTGGAGCTATTAGGAGGGTGCCCTCTGTACAGCCCTCACAAGCTCTGGCTCACTGGCCACACACCCCAGGACCCCACCCAAGACCATGATCCACATTCAAGCAGGTTAAAGCAAAAGTGATTACCCGCTGAATGGTCACTTGATCCCCCTATGATCTGCAGGCCAGGAGCTCCTGAAGCAGCCATGCAGCATTGGCTGCACAGCCACCACACCTCCTCTGCTTCTTGCCCTAGGGGCAGGGGCAGGAGCAGACCGCACTCTTCTGTCCCCCCATTCCAACAGAGTTCCACACTGACCTTTTACTTTGTCTTTGGAGTTTATAGGTTGAGACGTCTTCAAACCTCCATAGCTGCTGGTGATTCACTGTCCTGAAGTCTGCTTTGGCCAGTCTGTGCAGGTGGTTGGGGCCATCCTGGGGCCAGAACCGAGTGGCTCACATGTGACTGCCCTTGGCTCCCAGCTCAGTGTAATAGGCCCTTCCTGTCAGCCTGCCAGGCTGCCTTCAGTAGGAGATTTGTTTCTCTCTGTCTCTTTGTGGGTTCTGTAGCTCTAAAGTTTAGAGTAATTTTTTTACATGTATTGGAAGTGATTGGAGTAGGAGCTCATGCCAGGTTTGTGCTTCTATGCCACCATCTTGGCTCTGAGCCCCCAAGGCCCCTTCTTTTTAAAAATTTTTAATATTTTATTTTTTTCTAACTACATGTAAAATACAATTTTAAACTTTTTTTATTTGTTTCACAATTTTGAGTTCCAAATTCTCTCCTATCCTCTTCTCTCCTCTCATTGAAAAGGGAAGCAATTTGATATAGGTAATACATGTCCAATCATGCAAAACATATTTCCATATCAGTCATGTTGTGAAAGAAAACAGAAAAAAATAAACAAAATCTCAGTATGCTTTGATCTGCATTCAGATTCCACTGGTATTGGAGTCCTCTAGTATGAGGACAGGAACTGAAGAAGAGAGAAAGATTGTGAGTCAGGTAAAAACTTGAAGGGGAGTGTTCTGGGGGACTGTAGACAGCAGCTGCCAGGATTTTGATTGAACAGAAAAGAAGTTACTGAGTGTGGATGCCTGAAGATGCCAATTGGCATTAAGGAGTATTCCAACTCGCCTACCTTGACCTTGGGAGGAATGAGTGAATGGTGTAGTCAGCACTGGAAAGCATGGCCAGGGAAACTGTCATTCAGGTCTCAGTGACTGCCAGAAGATGGAAATAGTGGGAGAGAAAGTATTTGGATGAAGTTTGTTGCCCATGGAACTTGCATTTGGTTGGGACTTTGGAGTGGGAAGGGTGAGGGGATGGGAATAAGGAATAAGGTGGGGGAATGGAGAATGGAGTCTATATAAAGAGAGAATGAACTGATATCTTCCCATTGTTCCTCTGAGTCATCTTTAGCCATGTTGAGCACTGAAAGGAGACCCTTTGGAGCCCCAGAATCCTGGCTAATGTCATGTTCTCAGAATTCTCAGGCTTTTCACTCTTACCTAAACACATAAAAAACTCTGGTCAAGAGTCTTTTCAAGAGCAAGGAAAATAGAAATCCAAGCACTCTGGGAATTGTATACTGAACACATTCTACAGCTTGGGCTTCTCTGATTCTTTATCCTGGAGTCTGGAAAAGGAAAAGGTTTTGGAAAGCTGGGTCATGCATATTAAGGTAACATAAAACTAGACTTAACCCCAAGTTTAACACCTATCCAACATAAATCTCCAATTTCTAAGATGTTTTTTAACTTACCTTTCTCCTTCACTTCTAGTTACCAGAACTATCCCACTTTCTTCCACTTCCAACCCAGCTTCTAGAAACTACAGAAAAATCCATCAGGGATCTAAAGAAGTTTCTATATTTAGGAAGCTTGGGAGTCTGATACCATGAGAATAGAATCTAATTTTTTTTTCATTTTTTATGAGATATTCCTATAACCTTTGTAACAACAACTCTCACAGAGCAGGGAATTCCCAAAGATATCTTAGAGAATTAATTTCTCAGTGTCTCACTTCTCTGATTCGCTGCTCCATTAAGCACAGTAACTCTTATTGACAGTGTAAGGACTATAACTATTTCTCTCCTTATTATGGGTTGGTACTGTAGGAGTACATTAGTAAGAAGCAACCTCAGGTGATTTAGATAAACCCCACCCAGCTGCACCCCACTGTGAGAGGTATGATTGAAAGATATTGGGAAGGTATTGAGGTATTCTCACTAGGCACTAGAACTGTGATATATCGGGATACAGGCAGATGCTGTTGGAGAAAGGACACCTTAATGTTGGTGACACAGACCTCCCTTCATGTAGTTGCAAACATAGCTACTCCTACATCTCTCTACCACTGACCAATTTTATTCTTAGCTATTCAGGTTTTCTCCTCATCCATAATAGGGACTCAGTGGGTCTCCAAGAAGTCTCCTGACCCAAACATAGTTCTTGGAATTAAGGATCTGGTATCTAATACCTATGTGACATTGGACATGGTTGATATTGCTGTCTAAGGTCTCAGTTTCCTTTTCTTTGAAAAGAGCAGGTGAGATCTGATGACATAGAAAGTCCCTTAAGGTACTAAATCCTACAAACCAAGTGTTGTCTGAGTTACAATCCATCTTTCCTTGAAGGTAAATAATATTCAGAAGACTGCCTGAGTTTTAGTTTCTAAAAGCATTTTGAACTTGGTGCAACATACACACTTTCAATGACCTCATTTTGTAACTTCCTGATTAAGCACCAGAAAGACCCAGCACCATTCACAGCTCTAAGTATGCAAGAGAGGTTTGTTGTGCCTATTTCTCTTGATGAAGATCCCTTTGCATAAATGCTTTCCAGGGCTCTTTGTCCACATAGCCTCATTCTTCTTAGTTGAGAGTCCTTGGATGATTCCCTGAGAAGGAAGAATAAAAGCTCCTTGTTTCTTCTTTCAATGGTCCCTTTTGCCATGTGATTTTCAATGGAATATGTCTACCTACCCAAAGACAGGGAAAACATCATTGACTTGGGAAATTAAATTCTCCATGGATTAAAATTTATTCCTTCCCTTTCTCTTTCCTACTCCAACAACATATCCACTTTACTAAACTTGTACTTTCTTTAAAAACTTATATTGATATATTGTTTTTATATAACTATCTCTAATATGTCCCTCTCCCCTGCCCATCTCTTTTAACAAAGGATAAGAAAGGGAGAAGAAAAAACTTGGTAAAATTAATCAGCATATCAACTAAATCCAACAGTATAGGCCATATTCCACACTCATATGCTTTGGCTTATGCAAAGGAGAAATGTGCATTCTCTTGTCTATTTTTCATTACTAAACAAAGCCATTATAGTTTTGTGGTATTCCAATTTTTATGCTATTGTAGTCATTATATATTGTTTTCCTGGTTCTTATTACTTCACTTTGTAACAGTTCATCTTAGTCTTCCCTTGTTTCTCTGTATCCTTCATATCTGAAGCACAGTAATATTCATTCCCCAATCAGTGGTCAGCTACTTTAAAAAATATGCTTTCAATGAAGCAAAAATAATTTTACAATGCATATTCCTTGTGTATTCTTTACATAACTTGCATTTTACATGCCCCTCTTTCCCCACCTTTTCCATTTTCCTACCCCCCAGGCAGAGCTTCTCTCCTCATATATCCTGCTCCTCCAGACTCTATGTCTGTGGTGAGGAGGTGGGAGCGGAGGACATAATGACTCTTCAATAGTAGCATCCTGGCTCAGAACATTTGAGTTTTCAGACCAAGATCCAATGTTCCCACCCAAATGTCCATGTTTAACCCTCTTCCCCTCCAGCTGGATGCTAGTAGAGTGAATACCTTTTCTTCAAGATCTAGGAGTGGGGCACAGAGAATTGCATTCTTTTCTCCCAACTATGCCGCTAAAACCACTTCATATACATCACGTTGTAACCATTATCAAAAGTCTTGGAAGAAGACATTAATTGGTCAGGTTGCCCTTACATGGAATGTGCTGGGGCCTTGGAACCATCAAGAAAAGTTACACTGTTAACATCATGATATAAAACAGAACATTCTCTTTTCTTTTAGTAACCCTTTGGGGTGGAAGGAGAAATTTCCCCACATCTTATCCCGGTGTAACAATAATCCTTTGTAAACTAAAAAGAAGGGGTATTGGTATATTAAAGTACAGCTTCTAGAGATTCGACTTTTATCTATTTTATAAAAACTGTTACATTGATTCACAAAAGGTCCTACATCTGTGTCACATCCCAGTGACCTCCTTGAAGGCTATGCCATTGTAATTTTTTTTCTGTTAATTTTATTTTTATAAAACCTCATTTATTTCTCCAGTGGTATGGATAGACAGTTGGATTTGGAGTTGGGCAAACCTGTGCTCATATTCTGTCTCAATCACTTATCAGCTATGGGACTATAAGCAAATCACTTAATCTTTCTGATGCTCGGTTTCCTCATCTCTATAATGGGGACAACAATAGAATCTACCTCATGTGGTTTGGTGATCTGTCTCGTCTGGCTCTGGCTTTGTGTCCCCATTTCTCTATTTCTGTCACTGTGTGTTTGTTTCTGTCTCCATTTCCCTTACTCTCTCTCTCTCCCTCTCTCTCTCTCTCTCTCTCTCTCTCTCTCTCTCTCTCTCTCCTCGTGAGGAGGATGGTAATGGCTCATCATGATATGGAAGAGACCTTGATCCTTGATTTCTTGAAGACTATGTCATCTCTTTCAGGTTCTAACCTATCTGGAAAGGCTTTGAACGTGATTCTGACAAAAGATTGTCTACTGACTCAGGCCCAATATAGCCAATTCAAAACAGTTCAGTGTAACTCAATTCAGTGTACAATTATCATGTACTAAGTATGAAGAGGCTCATCACCAGAAAGTTTACTCTTAGGTGATCTTTTATTTTGTTTTGTTTTTGTTTTTTGCTTTTTTGGAGGGCAATTGGGGTTAAGTGATTTGCCCAAGATCACATGGCTAGTAAGTGTTAAGTGTCTAAGGCTGGATTTGAACTCAGGTCCTCCTGACTCCAGGGCCAGTGCTCTATTCACTGTGCCACCTAGCCACCCCCTTTTCTTGTTTTGTTTTGAGGTACGTGTGCACACATACGTGCATCAGTAGTCAATCACTGGATTGGAACAAATACAAAAAGCTGTCCTCTAAGAGGAAGACTTAAAAAAAATCTCAATTCAGAGTTAGAAGAAATTATTAGGGACAAGTAAGATATGCTTGATTGCAATATGAACTTTCTATACAACATAATAATGTATTCAGAATAAAAAGAAAAATAATGGACTGCAGAATACATTTATAGAAATCATGACAAAAACTTAGCCTCTAAAGTATGTTGCTGAGTTGTTTCAGTTGTGTCCAACTTCTTGTGACTCCATTTGAGATTTTCTTGACAAAGATCCTAGACTGGTTTGCCATTTTCTTCTCCAGCTCATTTTACAGAGGAGGAACTGAGGCAAACAGGGCTAAGTGACTTGCCCAAGGTCACACAGCTAGTAAGTATCTGAGGCTGGATTTGAACTCAGGTCTTCCTGACTCCAGGACTGGCGCTCTATACACTGAGCCACCTAACTGCTCCTCTAAAGTATATAAAGAAATGTTAAAAATCTAAAAAGGAAACTCTCAGTCCACAATGCATAAATGGTCAAAGGATATGAATAGGCAATTTTCAAAAGGGAAAACACAAATTATTTGTACTGGAAACAGTATAAATGTCCAACGATGTTTGGACAGATTGTGGTACATTAATATATGTATTTCATTAAAATGGATTTTGTTATATTAATGGTTGAATAAATTGTGATACATCAATATGATAAATTATAATAATGTAATTAAGATGGCAAATATGAGAAATACAAGAAAGTCCCCTATGAAATAATGCAGAGCAAAAAAAGAAAAAATTGCATTGTAATTACAATCATATAAGGAGAAAAGCAACTGAGACTGATGGAATGACCAAAATTATGACTTTTTATGAGTTAAATGTCATTATTAAAGTAAAAATATTTGCTAAGTCAGTTTGATTATACTGGTGTCCAATATTATAGTATATTATTTTTTAAAAATACAAATCCAGAAAGGTGTGATGGATGCCAGAAAAAGAAAAGAACTCTAGTCTAGTGGGATGACTTCTTCTGACCCCTCTTCTTCATTCTTTCTGCCCCAGGGTTTTCAGAGTGGTGTCATTCTGCACTGCAGTAGAAAACACATGTGGGGGGGGGGAGGATACTAAGACTTGCACAATTCTTAAGACAGTCTAGTCTGTCCTCAGATAGAAATATAACTCTTGGTACTTTTAACATGACATCTCTTTTCATTGACCAATGAGTTGATGATATTATTATCTAACTGAACCACATCCCTTTTGACAACCTTACTACAAACGAAACATGACTCCAAAGTGATGTTGGTTACAAAAGAGAACAGTAACAAATGTTTAGGAAAAATAGTTCAGATCAAGAAATAAAAGAGACAGAGGCTTGTAGGCTTCTGCACCGAAGTATCATACTTGGACATCATGAAGAATTTCTTCAAGAAGAAATTTGTAAGGTGTTTGATTTTAAAAAGCCCCATTAATATCCCCCGCAATGAAACTGACTTCACTTAAATAGGAAACTGTTTAGAGGTACGTGAGTTTTCTTCAGAACAACCATTTGTGTGCAAGCAGACCACAGAAAAAGGTCAAAATCAAATTATAGGAATGGATAGGGATGAAAGAGTACTGCTTACTGCCTACCCATACTGTATTACCAAACGGGTCTATTTCAACAAGCTGCCAATTTCCCCAAGTTGGGGAAAAGACAAAAGAAAAATATTCAATCAACATTATTTAGTCTAGTTACTTATTTATTGATAACTTAAAATATGAATAAACTGTAAAAAAAAAAAACTATGGTGGTGCAAGCCTGTTATCTCTAGGAGGCTGAGATTGGTGGATCAACTGAGCTCAGGAGTTTTGAGTAGTAGATGGCTAAATTGCAATTGGGTATCTGCACTAAGTCTGGAATCAGTATAGTGAACCCTGCTTCAGGAGAAGGGCTAAGGAATGAGGGAGGAAATGAGCTTGCCTAAGGAGGGGTGAACTAGCCAAAGTCAGTGTCTCTCAGTAGTGGGATTGGGTCCATGAGTTGCCAGTACACTTTCAGCCTTGGTGATATAAGGAGACCCAGGGTTTTATTTTTTTAATGTTAATAAATGACTGAAGTGGAATTTTTCAGGGGGGAGGTGAATCTCCAAATTAAATCCTAAAATTCAAGTTACTTATATTTTTATAAAAAAGAAATAATATGGGGCGGCTAGGTGGCGCAATGAGTAAGGGCGCCGGCCTCGGAGTTGGGATGACCCGAGATCAAATCCGGCCTCAGAAAATGAGCACCCACACACAAATAATGACTAGCCGTGTAACCTTGAGCAAGTTACTTAACCCCAATTGCTTTAAAAAAAAAAGAAATATTAAATACAACAAAATAAAAACAAGAAAAAAGTGAATCCATCTGTCTATAATTTTCTATTATAGCCCTTAAAAATATGGTTACAGTCAATATATGTTTATTTGCATTAACTTCAATTTTTGTCATTTAATGTAGAAATTTCCATAATTTTCTGTATTTCTTTTAATTTTTTTTTCTCTTACAGCTTCATAGCCTTTTGATTTGACAGAGGATGGCTGAGTCAAGAAAAGGCAGAGAATATATGAAACCACAAAGGATGTAAAAACCAGCTGGGAGCAGGGCTAGAAAGCTCCTGAAATAAAATTAAAAAAGAAAACAATCTAATATTTTGAGAAATAGGATTATTTTGGATTAAATGGTCATACCATTTTGATTGTTCAATATGTAGCAGAATCCCTCAGCTTTGTATTTTGATCGGTACATGTCAGTTTAATTCTTTTTATTCTGTTTTCCCACACATAGCAGCCCCTAGTCACTATGGACCTTGCCTTTGGATCATATGGCCTTTTCTACCATCTTGAATTTTTCAACCTTTTCCTTTTTTAAACAACAGGCCATTTATTACAATACATTTTAACTCTCACAATGGAGATTTTGAGATGTCCAGGGCTGAGGGCAACGAGGGCAAAGTACAGCCAAGGCAATAAGCTAACACCTCCATTTGGGACCCAGGGAAGAAGGGGTGTGTCTAGGGCAGCTCAATGACAAGGGCATGACCCAACTATGACTTATGCAGTGGGAACAGGTCCTTTCTGTGTAGGTCTATGAGGAGTCAAAATTCCCCTTTTCCCCTACTATAATAAAGTACAAATGAGTCCATTCCTCTTGTCAATGGGAGCTGCCTAATGGGAGCTCTCCCACATCCTAGGAGATAATTCCCTAGCCCCTTCAGTTACTCTGCCTGCTTCTCATATGGTATCTAGATGGATATTGAGGAAAGAGGGCTAGGTTTGGAGTCAGACACTCTGCTGTTAAATATGTGACTTTGCATGCATGAGGTACTTAACCTTCAGCCTTAAGTTTCCTTGTCTGCATATGGAGAGGGTTGGACCAGATGGCCTCTGTTTTTATATGCCTTTTGGCCATTGTCCTTCCTCTTCTCTGCAGGCCAAGGGCCTAGTGTTGAATACTGGTGTTTCCATGGGACCAGTACAGAGGAACTCCAGGATCCACCTTCATGTGCTCTCCCCATTGGAAGGCAGGGGTGAAAGGAAAGCATTAAGCATCTATATACAGCAGCTACCATGTACCAGGTTTGTTACCATGTTATACCAAGTGCTTTACAAATATTACCTTGTTTGATCTTCACAGCACCCCCCCGGGAGGAAGGTGCTGTTATTATCTCTGTTTTATGGTTGAACAAACAAGCTAAGTGATTTGCTTAGGGTCACTTATCTCATAAGTATTTGAGGCTGGATTTAAATTCAGGTCCTCTTGACACCAGATCCAGTGTTTTCTCCAATACACTGTCTAGCTGCCCTGAAGCATTCTGCAAAGCTGCATAAGGTAGGTGAAAACCAGGCAGCTGGGACCCACTGCAAACTACTACCCAGGCGGTTGGTCAGTGCAGGGGTGACATCTGCCCATCCCATTCAACTCCTCCATGTAGGCAGTCACATCCAGGCCACCTCAGAGGCAGACCTAGGATTAGCCTCTGACCCTGTCTCATTAGCTATGTCACCTGGATGGATCCTGCCACCTCTCAGAGGGGGCCCATTTCCTCACCTGTAATATGGAGAGGGTAACACCTGCAGTACTTCCCTCACTGAGTGGTGAACAACAGTTTTTATTCTATTCAGAATTAGGCATGTGCCAGGGTCTGAACAAAAGGCATGAGAAGCCAGTCACATGCACACTCAGACATTGTTGGTGGTATGAATGGGTCCAGTTTTCTAGAAGTTGATTTGAATTGTCCAAGGAGAGTCTCTAAATGGTTCATGCCCTTTCATCTGGCAATCCCAATGCCGGGCATAGGTCCCAAGGAAGTCCAAGGCAGAAGGCCCTCTAGATACCAAGCTATGAATAGTAATACTTTTTATAGTAGCACAAAGATGAAAACAAAGGAAGTACTTGTTGGGGAAGAGCTAAACACACTGTGGTATATGGATGCAAGGGGATAGTATTGTGACCTAAGAAACTGAAAATACATGGAATACAGAAACATAAGAATAACTGTTATGAATGGACTAAGGGTAAAGGAAGCAGAATCAAGAAAATAAAGCATAGGCGACTATAGTAATGTAAATAAAAGCCATCGAGTCATATGCAAAGGGGAAGTTGGGCAGATAATCAGTATCTAGAACTTCTGTGTATACTAAGGAGACAAATGGTCTGAAGGTGCCCCAGATTCATATGATCAGTATGAACAATAAGAAGGCTTTGTGGCCCCATGAAGGCTTTTACTTACAATCCAATTGGGTGACTCTAGTAATGTAAATTTTAAAAAAACTCTAAAAGAAAGGTGAACTCCAACTTCTCTTCTCCCCTTTCAGTAGAAAGGCAGGGACCTGCCAGCAGGGGATGTCTCTGTGTATACTGTCTGTAAATGTAAGTACACGCACACACATATGTATACAAATAAGTAAAACATACTGTTTGAGCTCTCATTGGCCTCATGCTTTTCTTTGTTAAAAGAAGGGCTTTGGAAATACCTGTTGGGGTTTGGAAATAACTGAAGTAGGAAAACAAAAACATTCATAAAACCAATTAAAGTCAGATACACAAGGAGTTATTCTCACCACACTTAAGTCCTCAGTGGATGAAGATGACACACTGTCTCTGAATTCCCTAGAGGCTGACAGTCCTCCTTCTGTCTGGCTGTCCAATTACTCTGTCCCTCTTCTCCAAAGGCCTGCTTTCCCCAGAAAGCACCCCGTGCTGGAAAAATGACCTCTCAGGTGCACTACTACTCCATCAAACATTCTCTGGTGTCTTAGTGGATGCCCATAGTCCCAAAGTTTGAGAAACTTCCAGAGGACAGGTAACAGCTGCTGGTCCTGTTCTTATCACCCACAGGTACTCCAGTCAGGTCCAGAGAGATATCAAACCTGTGTAATCAAGCAGCCTGAATCTGAAGCTTAAAAAAAATAGAGCAGTGGTCAACTTCTCCCTCCCACTGTGAGAACTAGAAAGAATATTTGAACCTCCTTTCCAGTTTTGCCTCCCCACAAAGTTGTCCTTCAATCCACTCTCTTGTTTCTGCCACACCCCTACAACTCTCCTCTTTACAGCTGTATCAAGCAGTGTCCCTGAAGGGCCCCGAGGAAAGGACACGACCCTTTCCCACTGCTGTTCACTCCTCAGGCTGCCCCTTCTATATAGGTAGTAATACGATTTAAAGTAAGGACCTTTAACTAAAAAAAAAAAAATCTCCTCTCCAAGAAATCACCTAATTATCATCATTCTCAGATACATAAGTTTGCAAGTCTTAAGCTTCCTCTAAGTAACACTAGGAGTTCATCTCTTTTTCATCGTCTCTAATGCTGGTACTAATCCATAAGGCCTTTCCACATGCATTTTATTTATAATATTTCTGTTGAGTGTGAATTTTCTGATGCTAAAGTTTTCCTATTAGGGGAAGGTTATCCTATAAGCACCAAACTTCTGGAGTTCTTTTCAGTGTGAATTCTCTCATGTTGAAGAAGCCCTCTTCCCTCATATAAAGTCTTTCCACACTCACTGCATTTGTAGGGTTTCTCTCTGGTATGAATTCTCTGATGTATTATAAAGGACAATCCATGAGTGAAGCGTTTTCCATATTCAAGAAATCTATGGGGCTTTTCCTCAAGGTGAGTTCTTTGATGTCTTGCAAGAGAAGAGCTGGAGTTGAAAGATTTCCGACATTCACTGCAGTTATAAGGTTTCTCTCCAGTATGAATTCTCTGATGACTTGTCAGGCTTCCCTGTGCACTGAAGACTTTCCCACATCTATTACATCTATATGGCTTTTCTCAAGAAAGAATTCTCTGATGTACAATAAGAGATGAGCTTTCACTGAAAGCTTTGGAACATTCACTACATTTATAGGGCTTCTCCCCAGTATGAGTTCTCTTGTATTGAGTGAGTTGCCTACTATAAAAGAAAGCTTTCCCACATTCATTACACTTAAATGGTTTCTCTCCATTGTGAAAATTTTGAAGTTGAGCAATATCTTCCTGCTGACTAAAGACTTTTCTACATTCATTACATTTATAGGGTTTCTCTTCCACATGTATTTACTGATGTAGTTTGTGTGATGAGCTATTACTGAAGGCTTTTCCATATTTGCTGCTTTTACAGAGTTTCTGTCTAGAATGAATTGTCTGATGTTGTGTCAGATCTGAAGGTTGAGTGAAGGCCTCATCACATATGTTACATTTATAAGGTTTAACTCCAGTGTGAATTCTCCGATACTGAGTAAGGTACATTCTCTGGCTGAGGATTTTTCCACATTCATTACATTACAGGGTTTCTCTCCACTATGAATTTTTTGATGTTCAGTAAGATGTCCTCTATTGCTGAAGGTTTTTTCCACATGTGTTACATTTGTAGGGTTTCTCTCCTGTATGAATTCTCAGATGTACAATAAGACCTACACAACTGCTGAAAGCCTTCCCACATTCATAACTTTAATAGGATTTCTTTCTACTATGACTTTTGGGATGTAGAATATGAGATGAGTTATTACTGAAGGATTCTGAATAATCACTAGACATTGAAGGTGATCAAACTGTCCAATGCTGAATAAGCACCCTGAGTAAGTACACTGAGTACTACTCTCACCAGATGTACTACATTTATAAGATTTCACCCCATTATGAAGTCTCTGTTGTTCAGTAAGATATCTTCTCCAGCTAAGTGCTTTTTCACATTCACTACACTCATAGGGTTTTTCTCCACTATGTAACCTCTGATGAGCTGCTTCAGAAGGCTTTGCTACTTTCGGTACATTTATAACATTTACCTCCAGTTTTAATTCTCTGACACTGAAGAAGGTTCACACCATGGGGTTGGCTTTTATGCATTCACAATATTTATGGGATTTTTCTGCAATATGAATTCTATGATGTAGTGTAAGCTATGAATGACTGCTAAGGCTTTACTGCATTCATTAAATTTGTAAGGCTTCTCCCCCAGCATGAATTCTTTTGTGTTCAATGAGGTGACCCCTTTGACGGAAAACTTTTTCACTTTCACTACACTTATAGGACTTCTCTCCAGTATGAATTCTGTAATGGGAGAGTGAGGTGAGAGTGGTTGCTAAAAGTTTTACCACATTCATTACATGTATATGGTTTCTCCACTGTGGGTTCTCCAATATTCAGTGAAGTGTTCTCTTTGGGTGAAAGCTTTACTATATTCACTACATTTTTAGGGCTTCTCTTCATTATAAATTTTCAGATGTTGAGTAAGCTTTTTTGAATACATTGAATGAAAGCTTTTTTTACATACATTGCATTTACAAGATTTCTTTTCCATATTAGTTCTCTGATGTTCCACAAGCCCTACATACTGAAAGGAGGCCTTTCTGCAATCATGACATTTATGGGGTTTGGTTCCAGTGTGAATTCTCTGGTGTTATAATAAGGATTGAGCTGTTGAGTGAAGCCTTTCCCACATTCATAACATTTATGTGGTTTCTCTCCAGTATGAAATCTGTGATAGAGAATAAGGGACCAGTTTATTGCTAAAGGTTTTTCAACAGTCACTACATTTGTAGGGTTTCTCTCCATTATGAATTTTTTGATGTTCAGTAAAATGTCCACTCTGAGTGAATGCTTTTACATATGTGTTTACATTTATAGGGCTTTTATCCAGTATGAATTCTCTGATGTAGCATAAGGTTGGGAAGCTAACTGAAGGTTTTCCCACATTCTGTACATATATGATTTATATCTGGTTCAAATTCTATGATGTTGAGTAAGGCATTGCCTTTGCTGGAAGGCTTTGCCAAATTCATCAAATGCATAGGGTTTTTCTCTAGTGATCACCCTATGTATGATATTGAATAAGATCTGAATGGTAACTGAAGGCTTGTTGCAAGCATTAATCATTTGAAGTTTCCTTTCTGAGGAGATTCCATTATAGCTATTCAGGTCTGAAGACAATTTAAAGCTATTTCCATGTGTATCATATTTTTGGAAACTCTTTCTGAAGGTACATTCCTTTGCCTTTCAAGGACTGATCTTTGATGGAAATTTTTCCTAAATACACATTTACACTCTTTTGACTTATTGGAAATTTTCTTTCCTTGCCTTAAGTCTCTCTTCTGCTTGTCCTAATGCCTGTAAAACCTCTGGCAATAAGTGCCAACTTCTCCAAACTTAAAATCCTTGGGATTATCTCTTCAGAGTCTTTCCTGGGATGATTTCTACCCTGAAATGTCCTGCTTTAAAATTGTTTTCTTGCTCTGAGCAAGCTTGAGGGAACATGGGAGACATCAGCAGACGGGGGAAGGAGGCCCCTGAAAAGGGGGACATTGTGTAACCTGGGGGATTATAAATTGAAGAAAGGCTTCTTCTTTCAAATGCAGGGAGTGATTGGGAACAAAGGTTTTTGGGATTTTGTTTTGGTTTGTTTTAAGAACAGAGAACTTCTATGTATATCTTAAGTCACCTGCACAGAAGCTTCTCTGCTCTTCCTCCAACAGCATCTGCAGGCCTTCCCTTTACTCCAACTGGGAGGTCAGCTCTGGCTTGGAAACCAGAAGCCTCAGGAAGACCAGATGCCAATCATTCTCTCAGCATCACCTCCTAGTACAGACTCTTCTGAGCTGGGTCCAGGTGTCTCCACTCTTCCTGGTTGAAGGCCATAGCCACATCCTGGAAGGTCAGTGATGCCAGGGAACCAGGGGCTGCCAGGAGTCCAGAGGTCTCTCCCTTCTTGCATCAACCTCTATTCATCTCTCAGGAGATGGCAGAGTCTCTGTCCTCAGTCCCTGGCCCCCTCTCACACTCTCCATGGCCACTTCTCCTGGGTCCTCCTTTTCGAGGGCTGGATGCACATCCTGCCCCCTGGGGTCCAAAGGCTTCAGATTCTGCTCCTTGTCCTCAGCCACTGCCCAGGAGCTCTCCAACTGCCAGGCATGTGCCTCTTGATCATCCCTGCTACCCTTTCCACAAGCCAGAATTACCCTTTCTCCCATCTGGGCATATTCTTCATTACAGGTTTAACCACTAGGTGGCACTGCTTGCTACTAACCTGATCTTGTTCAACTGGCTGGATCAGGTTCTGAATCAATCCCACCCACTTGGGTGGAGGTTCTGAGGTGGTGTTTGAGGGAAGAATGCCAGACCCTATGATCCTCAGAGAGGGTGTGCAAGTCCTTTCACTCCCAGCTCACTTTTCTCTCAGAGTAGCAACACTAACGTATTAATCTAGGGGGTGTGGTTGGCATGGATTTATCCAATCAGAATCAGGTCTGAGTTTCTACTTTATTAACAAAACTCTGTCTCTTCTCTGAATTTCCTGTTTCACCGAGACCTAGTCCCATGGCTATGCCATGATGGAGTGGCTCCCCATAGAGATATGAACATAGGTAGAACATGCTTGCTTGTGTATAATGTTTTACTCTTGGCCCAGGTGGAATGCTTAGAGTTTGATCAGACATCAAGGATGCCAAGGTCATCCACTGCATTTTGGGCCACTGCCAGTCATCTTGACTTTTGTCCTGCCACTGGACTTCTATGACTCTGGAAGAGAGAGTAAGGCTGAAGACTTTCCTCAATTCTGCCCTTTTAGATCCAATTTGAGAACAAGTCAAGACCTCGCCCATGAAAATGAAGGACAAACAGCAACTACAATCTCTCTCAGCCCAGGGATGATAAAAACAGCAAACACTAATAAAGTATCTACTGTGCTATCACACACTGGTTGCTCCTCCTAAACCCAGGTGATCTTAAATAGTACATAGGCTATCTCAAACTCAAAAGTTCTGGAAAAGACCTACTTCAGTCTGCTTAGTTTCCTACAGATGCTAGAGGCCAATGATGGTGCCATTGACAGAACAATAGACCTGGAGTCAGGGAAACCAGAGTCCAAGTCTGGCATCAGAACTTTACTATCTGTGTGATCCTAGGCAAGTCACTTATTCTCTGTTTGCTTCAGTTTCCCCGACTGTAAAATGGGAATGGGTTATTGTAGGGATCAAATGAGGTAATGTAAAAAAAACAAAACAAAAAACAAACAAACAGCTAAGCAGAGCTCCTGGTTCACAGCAAGCATTATATAAATGTTTATTCCCTCCTCTTTCCTTTCCCTTCTTTGAATAGGCAAAGAAATGCTAATAATACAGTGCAGCTCCCAGATGATCATCAATTTATGCCTTTGAGCAGGGCCAGGTAAAGATTCAGGAGCTTTGGACTCTAGTACTCAGATCTTCCCCCCATTCCATTAGCTATGACCTTGGGGTCTGGGGCTTTCCTGTTTTGTCTCCTGTCACTGGCAGTGACTTCTCTTTCTTGCCACTTCTAGCTCATTTCTTGTGGAATAGAGTGAACTGACTCAATAGCAGACCCTGCCAAGGAGAACCATTGGCAGCTCTACTCTGGTGTCTCTCTGGCCATCAGGCCTGGTAACTGGGAAGTAGGAAATGTCCCTTCTATCTCTTCAAGTCCGGTGACTTTGCTGAGCCCACCGACCCCTTACTACTGCATATTATAACTTTCACTTGCTATTTTCTTGTACTCCCTTATCCTATACTCCCCCAAACAGGTAGCTAAAAAGCACTGTTCTTTAGGGCAGGAGGAAGGGCAAATAGGAAAAGAGTAGGGCTACTCAACTAAGATGGTATCTGTACAGAGCACAGCACAGTGCCTGGCACATAGTAGGCACTTAATGCTTATCCCCTACTCTCCCCACTTTGGAGCACAACATGACTGCACACACTCTGGAGGATAAGTAGAAGAGCAAGGCAGCAAACTCTTCATCTTGGCAAGGAGAGCCAGACATGACTAAACTTGCAACAAGCCCTCCCTACCCTTCCCCTCAAACCCCCCTCTCCCCCCAAAAAAACTACCTCAAAGAAGCATCTGAGACCTTGAAAGATTCAACAGCCTAACTCACATAGTGCTTTGTGGTCATGGTTGAAACTCCAGAGAGAGGACTGGGTTGAGTGGTAGGGTCTCCCATAGTCCCTGTTATTTATGGATAATTCATGGATGCCCCATGAATATGGTTGTTTTCATGGCATCCAAGAGGCCGAGCAGGGTTCCTACTAGTCCATTCCCTAGGTTACAGACAGCAGCTCCCATCCGCCCAAGTCAACATGCCTCTCAGAGACATTCAAGAGACTAGATAGCTTGCAAAAGCCAAACCAACTAACTCACAGGTCTGACAATTCTTATAGATCTGGGAATCTGGTAAAAAAATACCTTTCTCCTATACCTGAAATCAGAATGTGGCCTGGAATACATTTGCCCTGGTGGACTTAGAGGACTTTTCCCTATTTTGTATAAATAAAGTTGGGTGTCCATGGCTGCTGACCTGTTGCACCTATCTGGCAATTTATGCATGTAAAGTCCATCTGTAGTTACAGTTCAGCCTTGGAGTAGATCCTTCAGTGCTCTCTTGGCTTAGCAATAGGAGTTAGTTTTATGTGCTTTTCTGTGGATCAACTGCTCTGTGCATACTTGACTCTCAGTCACAGATTCCCACCCAGTCAGGGAGCCAACCTAGCAGAATCATGGATAAGGAGACTCACCGTCCATTCCTAAATTGGCCTCATTTCCATGTCCATCAGCTTCCATCTCTTTTCAACTTAGACAATACATTCTAAAGTCCCAGACACTGCAGGTCCCACTAATGGCGGATTCAAAACTTTTATTGACTTGGAGTTGGCCCAAAGACAAGAGTGTTTCCTGATTCTTTCATGTGAAACCAATGGATGGGGTACCTCCTTCTCATCAATGCCAATGAATCCAAAGACCAGACACTTGAGGATGCAAATTGGATTAACCTAAATATGACCCACATCCTCATGATGCTTCTTCCTCAAATTAACCAATGCTGAGGAAATCATTTCCCTGGATCATCTAAAATGGATATCACCTTGAAGTTTAAACCACACTTGAGCTGTGATGGCACCATCTGAAGGGGCCACGATGCCTTCTTATTGTTCATACTGATCATATGAATCTGGGGCACCTTCAGACCATTTGTCTCCTTAGTAAACACAGAAGTTCTGGACACTGATTGTCTGCCCAACTTCCCCTTTGCATGTCATTCAGGATAGGCTGACTCTATAATGTTGGACATATTCTTCTTCTCAGCTCCAAGCCACCTTCAGCCATATTGCTCAGCTGGATCCTGCCCCAGAGTTTCCTCCCGAATACAAGGAGGATCAAGATATGCTTTGTACTGTTCAACTAGATTTTGTGGCCCCACGAAGGCTTTTGGTTTTGATTATCAACTTGGTCAGTTAATCAACCAATCAGCACTTATTACATGACTACCATGTGCCAAGTACTGTACTAAGCACCGGGAATACAAAGAGTCCATGCTCTCAATGAGCTCACATTCTCCTATATACAGCACATGGGTGTATGTATACACACACGTACATATATGTATATACATAGAACACATATAAATCAAATGCTTACAAAATACAGTATAATTTTTTTTGCAGGGGAAGGATAGACTCTAACAATCTGAAGAAGGATCAGAAAAGTGAGCATTATGCAAAAGTGATGTCCGAGGTGGGAGTCTGGTCTTGGACAGTGGCATCATACCTTTTGTTAATCTAGTCCTTTAACTCCCAGACAGAAGGAAGCTGAGGCTTTGTCATGACTATAAAACCCCAAATTCAGTTATCCAGAACCAATATCCCCTTATCCTTTCGAGCATGATCTGATGGACCAGTTGGCAAGAGCAGGGATGGTCACCAAGTTGAACTTCTGGGGTCATGTAACATGATCCACACAGGAAAAGATATTACAAGATAAATGGCATTCCAGTCTGACATGTATGAATACTGGATCACACCATTCAGATGGAGCAATACTCCTGTCATTTTTCAGAGGTTCAGAAATTTGATGATTTGAAATCTGCTAGTCAGGAGAATAGTGGTTTACTTTGCTAAGCTATTCCCAGGATCCTTTGTACCACACTGAAGCAGTCTGAGCTAATCCCGGCCCCTAAAACCTTTACTAGCATCTGCTATTAAGTAAATTGGAGAAATGCCAGATTGTGGAGGAAATGTAGCTCTTGGGGCACACCAGAAGTTTATATGGGGGTCATATTACAATCAGACACAGGGGAACCTGTTCCTCAGCTTCACAGATGATCATACTTGTGTGGTCTGCTGAAGCACCCAAACTCAGGTTGCATCTAATGATCTGTGGACTATAGCTCATAGCAATCCCTATCCTGATACATACAGACTCACAGACACAATTCATTGTGAAAGTTGTTGCATCTGACTTTGCCAGGGTAGCCATCTTTTAAGCCCACTCTGTTTTTCCTCAGACCCTGACCCTTTAGATACTTTATTCTCAAATTGATTAACATAGGTAAGAACGCTTCCCTGGGTCATCTAAAATGGTTATCTCCTTAAAGTTGAAGCCACATTTGAGCTGTGAGGGCATCATCTAAAGGGGCCATGATGCCTTCTTATCATCCATATTAATCATAAGAATCTGGGGCATCTTCAGACCATCAGTCCCCTCAATAAATGTTAGACCCAAGATCCACTGTGCTTTGTTTCTTAATAGCTTCAAAAGGCCATTTCTAGTTATTGGAATCTGTGGGTGAATTGCTGTGACAAAGTCAGCATTTTGGATGCTAAATTTAGCAAATAACAAAAACATGACTTCTATAAACCATAGACTTTACAGTTGCTGTGCCCCAAATGCAAAGATTCGGTATGTCCCTACATGGATCTTACTGTCTATCCTCTGTGTAAGTGCCACACCTGTACTTGAGGGTTGAGTTGTCTAAGACAGGCTCCCAAATATCAATTTTGTGAATTATGACAATGTTACCTTTCACCCAAATTGGGCCTTTCAAGACTGCCTACTACCATAAGTCATTGATGGGTAGGAGAAGTACATTGTGTAGGACACCTTAGATTCTCAGAAACATCTGGGCTAACTCCAGACTAGCTTATCTATGAGGAGATTTGACTCCTCATAGGTAATGGCCAAGACAGGAGCAAGGGATTAGACTGGATCCCATTTGAGAAGTGGCTCAACTATTTCCACTGATCTTCAACTGATTGCTAGTGCTTGAGATCAACTTAAAAACCATGAATGCTTTTCTGGTAATTCACTATCACATTAGATCAGGGGATACTATGACTGGAGAAGAATCAAAACTATAGGTGCTCCAAAGTACAAGAGGAAGGTGCATGGTGGAGGGTGAGGGCTAAAGGTAGCCTGCGGAGGAGGATGATCTGAATGTGATTAGCAGTTTAAAGGCTATCCACAAACATATGCACGGCTGGAAAGAGAGGTGGGGCATTTGTGTTGTATGAGACATGACATTTAGGCCACTCCAACGCTGCCTTGGAGTCCCCAAAATATTAAAAGAATCAGACAATTGGAATGTGCTCTGTCCCACACAAATTTCAAACAATGTGAAAGGGGACTCCGAACAACTTCTGGAGCCACAGCACCTACAGAATGGCACAGAGAAGCTAACCTCCTGCTGAAAACAGCCCAGCAGCCCTGCAGGGAGCGGCCAGCGCAGCGCTCTGAGAGCAGGCAGCACAGCATTCTGAGAGCAGGCAGCACAGCGCACTGGGACAGCACAGCACGCAGAGCTGAGCTCAGGTCCGCGGTTTTAGCCCCAGGGTGGCCAGGCCTTCAGCCGGCTGGAGGGACCCCAGAACAGCAGCAATTGTGGCTATTCCAGAATTATCAGCACAGATATGCCTAGGACAAAGTGAAAGGTTAGTGCCCTATGGACTTTGGGACAAGTATTTGGGGAACACGTGGCTTCCTCCCCTGGGGGCAAAAAGCTGCTGAAGAAACAGCTGCACAGAAGCCATTTTGCAGCGTCAGTAGTGGCTCTAGCTCCTGGTCTGTGAACTGTAGGAAGATGCAGTAATCAGTCTGGGGGTTAATCGCTCTTGCTTTAAACTGCCTGGATCTGGATTGTGGTCTGGGGGTGGGGGGAAGTTTGGGGTGGGTATCCAATTTGCCAGAGTGGGTGGAGGCTTTACAGAGGCCACCCACCTGGCAGAAGTTGTGAAGACCCCATGTTTGGGCGGAAGCTCCCCTGTCTGGTGGCAGAGTCCTACTGTGGCAACAAGCCCAAAACTCAAGTAATTAAGTGGCAACATGCCTAGGCAAATGAAACAAAATAAACAGAAAAGTTCAACATTGGACTCCTATTTTAGGGGCAAAGAGGCTCAAAGTATGGAGGAGGACTGTGAGGTCAGAACTCCTGCACCAAAGGCCCCAAATGAAAATACAATCAGAAAGGCAATGAGGAGAAGAATGCCTTAAAAAGTCGAATTTGCCAGATGGAAAAAGATTCTCAAAAGCTCACTGAGGAGATTCATTCCTTCAGAGTTAGACTGGAGCAAATGGAAGCTAGTGACTTTATGAGAAATCAAGATACTATTAAACAGATCCAAACAAATGAAAGAATAGAAGGCAATGTGAAATATCTCATGGGAAAAACCATTGACCTGGAAAATAGATCCAGGAGAGATAATTTAAAAATTATTGGACTACCTGAAAGCCATGATCAAAGAAAGAACCTAGAAATCATCCTTCAAGAAATTCTCAAGGAAAATTGCCCTG
Organism: Gymnobelideus leadbeateri; assembly: GCA_011680675.1. Classification (NCBI taxonomy): domain Eukaryota; kingdom Metazoa; phylum Chordata; class Mammalia; order Diprotodontia; family Petauridae; genus Gymnobelideus; species Gymnobelideus leadbeateri. Next base: position 182,389 of record WOXC01003786.1, on the reverse strand, counting down.
ATGTTTTAGACCCAGTGGGGAAAATAGAGGTTGAAAGAATCCACCAATCACCTCCTGAAAAAGATCCCAAAAAGAAAACTCCCAGGAATATTATAGCCAGGTTCCAGAATCCCCAGATCAAGGAGAAAATACTACAAGCAGCCAGGAAGAAACAATTTCAATATTGTGGAAACACAATCAGAACAGCCCAGGACCTGGCAGCTTCTACACTGAGGGATCGAAGGGCATGGAATATGATAGTCCAGAGGGCAAAAGAGCTGGGAATGAACCCAAGGGTCACCTACCCAGCAAAACTGAGTATCTTGTTTCAGGGGAAAATATGGTCATTCAGTGGAATAGAGGACTTTCAAGCATTCTTGATGAAAAAACCAGAGTTGAATAGAAAATTTGACATTCAGACACAAGAAGCAAGAGATGTTTGAGAAGGTAATCAAGGAAAAGAAATCAAAAGGAACTTATCAAAGTTGGACTATTTACATTCCTACATGGAAAACAATAACTGTGTTTGATGAAACCTTTCTCATTATGAAAATAATGGAAGAAGGGTACATGGCATATGTTCACAGGTATACATGGATAGAGGGCACAGGTTGAATTTGATGGGAAGGGATGATTCTTTTTTTTTTTTTTTGGAGGGCAATTGGGGTTGGGTGACTTGCCCGGGGTCGCTCGGCTGGGTTTTTGTTTGTGTGTTGGGTGTCTGGGGCCAGATCCGAGCTCGGGTCCTTCTGGCTCCGGGGCCGGTGCTCTGCTCGCTGTGCCACCTAGCCACCCCAAGGAAGGAATGATTCTTAAGGGGTAAAGTCAAGAGGTGAGAGAGGAAAGTGGCAAGAGGAGATGGAGAGAGACAGGGTAGGGTAAACTATCTCATGTAGGAGAGGCAAGGGGAAGTAGTTGCAGGGGAGGGGAAGAACAAGAAGGCAAAAAGGCAAAAACATATTCCCATTGAAGTTGGCTCAAGGAGAGAATCACATACAGACTAAATGGATATCTTACCCTCACTCACTCTCCTGAGTAGGGGAAAGGGGGATGAGAGGGGAAATGATGGAGGGGAGGGCATTCTGGGGGGAGGGGAGGTTGGAAGTACCCACTATCAAAGAGGGAAAGGATCAAAGTAGGGAATGGACCAGGTGGGAGGTGAGACGGGTGGGACGGAAATATAAGCAGTCTTTTACAATATATCTACTATGGTAATGTTTTGCATAGCTATACATGTACAACACATACTGAATTGCTTATCTTCTCAGAGGGAGTCGGTGACAAGGGAGGAAGGGAATGGATCTGAAAATCGAAGTTTTAAAATTAAATGTTTCATAAGATGTCCAGGCATTGGGGCTCAGAGATTCACCTTGCCCCAATGGCAAAGTCGAAGGGGATATGGGAGAAGATAATGGGAGAGAGCAGATTGGATGAGGGGATAGCTAGTGGAACTGCTATTCTGGGGTGGTGGGTAGGGAAAAATGGGGGGAAAATGTAACTCATAACCTGGTGGAAATGAATTATTTAAACCAGAAGTTAAAAAAAAAAGATTACAGTAAACAAAGGGTTTGGGGCAGAAAAAAAAAAGAAAAGGGAGGGGGGAGATAGAAGGGAGGGCAGATGTGCAGACAAGGTATTCAGAAACAAAACACTTTTGAGGAGGGAGAGGGTGAAAGGAGAGAGAATAGAATGGATAGGAGGGGGAATAGGATTGAGGGAAATACAGTTAGCAAAAGTAATTGTGAAAAAAATTTTGGAACAATTTTCTCTAATAAAGGTCTCATTTCTCAAAAAAAAAAAAAAGAATCAGACAATTGACTTTTGGGAAATCAGTCTTTGGTTGATGGAACGAAAGGGTTCAGTGATTACCATGCCTATTCTAAATTGGAGTGTGAAGACTTGTCCAATGTCACTGACAAGGTCATAGCATTCTATAGAGATTGATGATCACTGGGGGGTCATTCCAAGCTTGCCAGAGTGAGTCATGAGCTATTTCCTGGATGTTACCCTTTTGCAGAGTTGTCTGGACATTTAAGAGTTAGTACAGTTGGAGGAGGAGCATTATCTATCAACTACCTACCATACACAGAGGACATGGAAACAAGAGGTCTCCATGAAGCAGAGACTTGAAAAGGAAGCCCTGCCAGATGTGAAAACCATCAGCCAAGCCTTCTAAACAAACCATGGAAGGTGAGAATTGGGCATTTTCTCTGTGGAAGGAGGGGAGCTGAATTGGGCTAGTCATGCCCTCAGAAGATGGGGTAGGTGGTGAGGAAGACTCTGAAGGAACTTATGGGGGGTTGCAACAAGGACAGCTCTGATAAATGTTGAAAAAAGTTGTTGATAGTGATATGCTTGCTGAGAGCCTTGTTTGGCTCACCCATTATGGCAGAAAATCTGCAGATGTTTCAATCCCTGCCTGCCCTCTCTGCATTTATATTCAAATGTAGGGGGACTGCATATGTAACAGTAACAGAGTCGGGGCTTTTGAGATCTGCCTGCTTTTCCATTTTTCTTGGCTTTCCCTAGGCTACAACCAGCAGAAGAATGATGAACAGAACTAGAAAAGTAGTCTAGCTCCAATTTCCTTGAGGAACTGAGTCCTAGCAAAATTAAGCAGTGTTATGCAGAGCAGCATGTTCCAGAGAAGTGATTTCTCTCTGACTTTGTTGACAGGGGACTAGACTGTGACAAACCAAACCTTATCTCTGATTTGAACAACTGTGTTTCTGGGAACTGTGGATGAGATCAGGTTTACAATCCAGTCCCCCAGGAGGGATCTATGCTTGATCAGGATGCAAAAACTCAGGGCCCACTTTGGGGCTAGAAACTAAACTTTGGAGGCTAGAGGGAGGTTGTTGGGGATGAGAAGGGGTAACACAGAGTACACCCTGGAGCCCTAGGTTCAAGCTTCAGTCACAGAGACCAAAGAAATATTACTTAAAAGCTTGGGTGGGTTTACTATGGAGGAGACAGGGTAGTGGGCAGAGTGGGGGGCCTGGGGAGCTTTCTTTGTTTTAATACAACTCTCCAAATGGAAATATGGACTGAGAAGGGAAGGAGAATGTGAGGTGGCTCTTCTCACCAAGAACTTCTGATTCCTAAGGCAGGGGTGGTTGACCAAGAAAGGGTATTATCCACTGAAAAGAATGAAGCTGAGAGCTTATTCATTTGATTTCTCAGGATCGATGAATGAAGAACTAAGTAAGACTTTCCAGATAAATATTCATTCTCCTCCTCCTTCTCTTCTTCTTCCTACTCCTGTGTTTCCTCAGTATCTGCCAGCAAAAAAAAAAAAAAATCAATGAAGCTGGAGCATCTTCTGAATGTAGGTGCTGAGGCTGGTGAAGTGACCTTGGATGTATGAAGGGAAGGTGAGGGGAAGACACTAAATTCTCTCTCCCAAAGTGTATCTGCTGTAAGTCTACAGATTGACTCAGAGACCACCCTGAAAGAGCACAGGGAGGAAAGTAAAGAAGAGGAAACAGCGGGACCCTAAAGTAACATTATGAGGAGAGGCCCCCAATTGGATGGTCACTACAGACAGTGACCACCCCTGCTTCACCCTCTGGGGCAACTTCCCCACTCTGGAAGCCCTCTAGGCACAGGCTGACAGAAGGGCACAGAGAATTTCAGCTGCCATGTGTTTTACCAAATAGATGCAAGAAAGAAAAAATGGCCAGCAAAACTGAGGTCAAAACAAAGAAAGTGAGAGCCTACACCGGAAAGATGAGCCTGAGCACCAGTCCAGAGTCATGGTCAAGAGGTTGATCCTCATCAAGGAGAGAGCTGAAACTGATGGCAAAACCTAGAAGGGTCAACATACTTGGAGTTACCATATGGTATTTCAAAGTCAAAAAAGTACCAAGTAAGCTGTCATGCCCCACTTCTGGGGATTGTGGCTTGCCCATGATAGCACCATAACCTGTCCCTTTGGCCATGAATGTCACCCCATGACATATCAATACTGCTATGAACTAAAATCCTCTATCCATAGCATCTGTTGCTCTCACTGGAAGAAGGTGAAAAGCCCTATAAATGGAAATAAGGAGAAGAGCAATCTTTCCAGGATAAAATCCATAAAGAAGAGCAAAAAGGGAGTCTTCATAAGGAGAAAATGGTGAATGCACTAGTCGCATCAGAATTTCCTATACACTTCCAAACTGGGTTCTGATGTTCAGAGCTGTAACTAGGGTATGGCAGTCCACGCTTTTGCCTAGGGCATGAGAATTTAGAGAACACTTGGACTATAGCAGCAAAAGAACAACTGAGTTTACTACCTACTTAGCAAGTATAATTACTTAAATTACTCTCTCCTTAACTCTAGCGTCTCTAGCATAAGTGAATATATTTTTGGTCTGGTTTTATCCTCCTTCCACCACCATGCATTAACTCAATGGACTTTTGGTCCCAGGATCTCTAACCACAGGAGTTTTTGTCCCTTTTGTCTCTGTCTTTCCTTTATGGGGCAGTTTCCCAAGTTCACTCCTCACACGAGCCTTGTGTTCCAGAGTCTCCCCAATCCATGCCAAAATATGGCAAGTTAATTTGTAGTTTGTTTTGTACTACCTGTCCTGGGCATGTTTTGTGGTCTTACCCCACGTCCAAGATTGCTAATCATAGTTTAAGATGATCTCGACAGAAGGTAAAAGGTAAATTTTATGAGCCCTTACAGGAGATGCAACTATATTGACGCAAAGTGTCATAGGAAGTGAAGACAGTTTTGTAGTGAGTGGGAGTTGAAGTCAACTGTCTCTGAGCAGGTCTTATTTATGTAGGTCTGGGGTTTCTGCTGTGATGCTGGGGGTGTCCAAGTGAAGCAATGTTTTTATTTTTAAAAGTTCTTAAGTTCCTAACTTTAAAAAGTTCCTAAATTAAATGAACAGATGAGGGAAAGAGGCTCAGGAAGGTGAATTAAATGATCCATGGTCACAGATCTAGCAAAGGCAAAATTAGAACTCAGGTCTCAGGCCACTACTTTTATGACCATGCAAATTTGCCTTACATTCTTTTGAAAGCTCATCCTTTACAAAGGGGTTGTGGTCCAAAGTTGTTTTGTTCAGAAAAATATATTTACGGGAAATCAAATGTTTGTGAAAGACTGAGGAATAGATTTTTTTGGTCAACACAAAAACTCTAATTTGATAACAAAAGAATACTGGAGAGGAGGAAGAATGGGGAGGTGGGGAGGGGGGAGGACAGGACAAAAATCAGTTCTAGAGCAAGTCACTTTGGCGATATTTGCTAGGTCTACATCCCCACAGGATTGGGCAAGATGTGACCAAGTTCTCCTGGAACATTATCATGATGAGAGTCTTGGTTATGAGGTGATTCTATACCCAAATCTTTATCATCAGAGTGTGGAGAGAACGTTACGTTTCTCTTTTGGGGCTTTCTGATACCAATGAAAGGACTCTTATCAATGACCTAACTAAATTTCATGCAACTAGAGTGAGCTACTGTTTCTGTGGATTGTCTGGGAGAGAGCTCAACAATTCAGGCCTCCTGTCTGTAAATCACAGCCGCGCCACCAACATCTGATGGATTAGCATGAAGCCTGATGATCAGCTCTGAGCTGGGTAGGCAAACGGCTATCTTCTTTTACATTTCACTCTTTCCTTGTGGCCCAGCACAACAGACCAGCTGCTTTGTTGTTAGTGACCAACGGGAAGCTGTGTGGTGTCAGGGCTAGGCTCAATCTTGCCTCTGCCACTCACTACTTTATGGTCTCAGGCCTCATTGGTCCTCACTTTCCGCATCTGTAAAGTGAAGGGATTGGACTGGGTGACCTGTAAGGTCCCTACCAATCCTCAATCTAAGATTCTATGAGTGAGCTGAACCTAGAATAAGCAATAAATGAAAATCTCACTGAAGTGAGGGAGAATTAGGGCCACTTTTAAAAGAACTTGGAAGAGAGCTCAATGAGCAAAAAGCCAAGTTTTAACTCAAACAATGTGAAGTGGGGCAAGTTCAGCTAATGTGGTAGCAGGATCTGACTGAAGCCCACTTATGACTTGGGTAAGTCTTGACTCTAGTTTTCTAGCAGCTACTGGAATCAACTGGACTTTGCAGATTTCCATTCCTTTGTGTTAATCTATTGTGTCAAAGTTCCTGGGTTAGAGATGCTGTCTATGCACAGAGAATGTGAGTGTGGCCACCCCTTCTAAATAGGTGAGTATGGGCTATTCAATAAGGAGCTTAATGGCTAGGCCCTGCTGAGATCACAGACAGCAGAGCTGTATAGGTCAGTCTCATAGGATAGAGATTGCCATAGGGATTCTCTGCATGATTTGATTTCTTTACATTAGTTCCTAATTGTGAGAGACCCCTTTTCCCCTCATGTTTCCTCCCCAATTCCTCTATCAAAACCAGCTTTTTGGGTAGATAATTTGATGTCAGGGTATATGAATTACCCAGAGCTATTTCTACTTTAAGGCTCCTTTCTCATTGGAGGGGTGGTAGGGAAGGAATCCAGGGAAAAGGGAAAAACTGAGTCCTGTTGAAGAAATTCCCAGAACATTCAGTGAAGTATTGGAATGAACGGAGAGTGCCCTTCCATCACCCATGAAATCACACTCTATAAATAACTGCCCATGCTCCTTATTATAGTGTCCACCTTATGGGGAATCTAGCATTTCTTCAATAGCAAATAACTTTTTGGGACAGAAGAAAAAAAACACAGCAGTGCAAAGGTACCTAGTAAAGTTGAGAGTTGAGAAAGCATCCCATGAAAGACAAGGTTTACAACTGCACAAAGTTCATAACTGCACAATTCTTTGCTCCAGTTAAGTTAGATTAATCATCACTGTGCGAACAGAAAATACTTATTTCTGAGTCCATGTCATGACTCCCACTATTCCCCCTAACTGCAATGTCCCTTAGCTTCACTTTTTGCTCCACTTGGTCCTACCCTTCCTTCGAGACCCAGCTCAAGTGTCATCTTTTCCATGAAGTCTCCCTTGACTGCCTTTGAGGTCCTTAAGGTGAGCACTTCCTCTGAACTCATGTGCTCCTTCCTAGTATTGTTAATTTTTTTTACATGCATGTCTTGCCTCTTCAGCAAGGTTGTATTGAGTATGGTGCCCTATGTACAGAAAGTACTCAACAAATGTTTCTTGTTCAAGATGGCAATGATGATTTTGCACATTGCTGATTATGGTGATCTGACTTATTCTATGGGGGTATCTTTATCTGTCTATATTTAGCTATTACAACTGTTAATCATGGTCAGCCCTTGGGGAAGAAAGAAAATATCCTAGGCTTATGACTGGATTCAGCTACAAGATAGCAAAATTGCTCTTCAATATCTAAGAAAGTCAAAGGTAGATGTGACCACAACCCCTACATTGGAATCCTCAACTCCTCTGTTGTGGGTCTTTTCCAATTTTCAGATAAAGATTCACTTAATACCTGAAAGGATAACCTCACTGAGGAAAAAAACATATTTGTGCTTCAAAGCTAGCTTCATCTGAATGAACAGAGAAAAACAATGCTCTTTAGGGAAAAAAAAAAGCTACTAAACCTGCTGGAAAGGCAATGACCACACCTATGTCTTAAAAGATTGCTTTGGCAACTGTATGAAGAATGAATTGGAGAAAGAAAAAAAAACCTAGAAGTAGAGAGACTGATTAGTCCAAGTGTGAGGTGAAGATAAGATTATGTTAATTACCACACGAATGTAGAGATAGAACAGACGTCATAGATCATAAGAAGCATGATGGAGGTTAAACCCATCTCTGCAGTTGATTGATGATGAAGGATGAGGGGAAAGCAGAGTCAAAGATAATTTGTTATCCACCCGAGATGGGTATCTATGAGGGTGGTAGTGCCTTCTACAGAAAACAGGGTTTTTGAGGATATGTTGGGGGGAGGGGGGGAAGGATCAGTTCCATTTTGAACAGGTTAAGTTCAAGATGCCGAAAAGGAAGGAGGTGTCCAACAATCAGTTAGCAATGCAGGAAACTGAAATACGTTTTACATATACTTTAAATTTATTTGAATATGATTTATGTCTAGAAAGACAATTCCCTTTCTGTTCCCACACCTTCAAGCCCCCTCCTCCCCACAATTTATCCTTTCATAGTTTCCTTGTCTTCCCATAGAAATTTGACTATCATTTTATGTATTTCTATGAGTTAATCCATTGAAATCTTAATAGACAATACACTAAGTTACTAAGCTAATTTGAAGAATATTGATATTTTTGTCTCTTCCTCCTTTCTAGCCATAAACATGAAATATTCCTCTGGTGGTTCAGCTTTCTTTTTTGATCAATAAAGTTTTATAATTTTATTTATGAAATTTGTCTTCAGTATATAATAGCCAGGTATTTGAGGGTTTTGGCCATATATCCAGAAAGGAAAATCTCTCTATCCCCTCACCCACATCTCCAACTATGCTGTTACTTTGAGTAGGGTCTGAGAACCTAATTCTCCGTAATGTCAATGCTGAGAGTAAGCATGGTGTAGTGGATAGAGATTGGGTTGGTCTGAGAGTAAGGAAGAAATAAATTAAAATTCTGCCTCTGACACATACTGACTGTGTGATGGTGAGTCACAACCTCTTAATGCCCCAAGAAACTCTCTGAGACTATATACTAGGCCAAACAGTTGCAAGATCTGGAATATGGAAGGATTTCCTTCATTAGAGCATTTTCCATCCCCATGAAATAATCACACATCCAGTCTAATATATTAGTGACATATATCAATATGTTATAAAGCCATGTATTAATGACAGTCAAACAGCTATACTTCATATTAAAAGGGTATTGTTCTGAAAGTAAAGGGTAGGACATGAGATTCAGTGAAGACTTGGGAATTTGGGGAAAATCTGCTCTGAGACCTTCAAATCGTAACTCCGGTGTCACTGAAATTCTCTGCAGTGCAAGGGTTCCATAAATATCAATCCATGCCTGTGCTTAAGGCCTGCCCTGGAAAGGTATGCAGTTCCTGTAACATAAGAAATCAATCTCCTAAGAAGAATTTCCCTCTTGAAATGGGACTGAAGTAGGAATTCCTTCACTGGCCAAGCTGTGCAGCCTAAATAAAATTCAGTGCAAAAGGATTTTTTTTTAAAACCCAACTTTGTCCACAAGTGATTGAAGTCACTTAAAAAGTAAGCCTTCACCAAAAAAAACCATGAGCTAAAATTGAAACCTATAGAATGTGGGTTAATGGAGATATAATGCCAAGATCTGATATATCAGAGGTAAACGCCTGGCAAATTGAATTGACATTTTCACCCGTGGTTTTATTCTTTTCCAGGGTTTGACTGTATAGAACATAACCCCGTTCTTTAATTTTGGCTTTGGGGGATATGAGGAAAAAGCTAGATTAGGCTTTATCATCTCATCTAGGAGTTGTACTTCCTGCTTCATATTTCTACCATCAAGGACATTGGGGTATCAGTTATTGAAAAGTAGTCTTATGGTTTTTAGTAAACTCAGGGATGGAAGAACAACACTGAGATATCACAAATCCTGACTCAGACTGCTTCGAATTTACAAAAGAAAGATAAAACTACTTGTTTATATCCACATATAAACAAAACCATTGCCATTTCCCAATTATTAAACAGAATGTGTCATCTCAGATTATAACTGGCCCCATCTTCAGGGGATGATGGGCCCTGCCTGTCATATTCAAACTCCAACTGTCATTCTTTCCACAAACTCTGTCATACACCCTTTACATAATGGAGCTCAGACTGAACAGTCCAAATCATTCAAAGGGCCAGATCAAACTTAACTTTACTGTGTCACAATGTTATATGGCGTTGGTCAACTGAATGTTTCATAAATTCAAGTTGGTGTGTGGCTCTTAGGATATGAGGGAATTCCCATTCAGGTACTGGTAGCATCTAGTAGAGAGGGACCCACCTCTGTCATTTTCTACCTGTGTGCTCTCAGGCAAATCATCTCACCCACCTAGATCTCAGTTTCTCCATCTATAAAATGAGGAGATTGGAGTTGATGATCTCAAAGGCCCTTTCCAGCTCTAAACTTATAATCTTATGATCCTAGCTAGAAATTGTACTTCACACCTCATTTTACTGTCATCAGGGATGAGATGCTGCCAGTCACTGAAGAGCATGAGCCTCATAGTCTAACAAACTTTAGGGATGGAGAGACTGAATTCTGAAATGTGACAAGTACTGATTTAGACTCCTAATTTACAACCAAAAGAAAAATGGAGGGTTTACAAACAAAATTAAATTACTTTGTTGAATCCATAGGAATTCCCATTTAGAGCAGAACTACAATGAATGGAAACATATAACTCTTGAATCATACATTCATTCCTCAGTCTATCCCTTTGGCCCTAATTTTCTGATAGGACTTATAACCTTCTCTAGATCCAGCTCTGCCCACTCAGACATGTTGTTCCCCTGGCTGTATTTCCCCACTGGTATTTGGTTGATTATTCACACCAGCCCAATGATTTACTTCAGCTTAAATACCCCACCAAATACCAGTTAGGCACAATGTGCCTTCTCTGACTGAACCTGGTCCAGTCCCCAAAGATAGATTCTTTCTGAGGGATTCTAAATCCAACTGTCATCCTTGTCACATGGCCCTGGTCTACACAGGGTAGTCTACACTAAACAGACCAGGTACCTAACCTGACTCCTAATTGTTCATAATACACCGAGATTTTAAAAAATGTTTATTTATTTACTTTTAGTTTATAGATTTTTGTTTTAACAAATGATACTCATATTTTCTGTTTTCTCAATTATGATAACTCAGATTGCCATAAATCAGTGGAAGACATAATTGCTAGGAATGTAGGGACTCATTCACTGCCTGAGCATGAGTCAGCCCAATAAGTTATTAGCATAAACTAGTTTAGTATATACAGGAATTTCATTAAGGTTGTTTCACTTCTTCTTTGGAGCTGGCTTTGGTTGCTCTGGGCCTGCACACAGGATCACAAATAGGCATAATCTATATCCTTTTCTCTGTTCCTCTTCTATTCCCTGAGTCATTTCAATAAAGCCCACGTAAGCAAGGGCTAAAGTTTGGAAAGAACCAAAATCAGCCTCCTATGGAAAAATAACAACCTATAGCTTGAATTTATATATGGTATAAAGAATCCTTGGATTGAGATGATCAATCATTGCCATTATATCCCCCTAATGGGGCAGTTGTTCTCCAGGCCAAAAATTCTCAGTTTTTTTAGCTAACAGATTGTCCCTCCTGTGGAAAAGCTCCATTTTGCCAGTGTCCTTCCTGTATGGCACTTAGAACTAAAAACATTTAACTATCTGTGGACTAACCAGAGAAGAGTGTGGTGCAACTCACACACAGAAGTATGCTGGAGCCCGCTTGAGCCCCAAACATTAGATTTTCAGCATGAGCCTTTGCACCTCAGAAATCAGCAAATGCTACAAACTGAGGTTTGAGTTCCGGTTTTGTAGATTGTCTAGACTCAAGAGAGTCATGAAGAAAATGTTACTCATGAAGAGTACACTTAAAAAGTGTGTCCTGCATAGATATTTTTTCCCTCAGAGAGCCAGTTAAACATTTGCCACCACATTACTGCTTACACATCTCCTACATGTCTCTCTTAAAACAGTCTAGGAAAATATTCATTTCTTTTGGCTACCAAATTATAAAGCTTTCAAATCCTTGTAAAAACTCCACATCCTTGTAAAAATCCCAAATTCATATGAACTATCTGATCATGCCTCCCCCTATCCTGTACTTGTGAAGTTATGAAGTCCTATCAATTCTTTTGAATTATCTTTTTAAAAGTTATCAATGTTAACCATTATAGAAACCAAACTTTTAAAAAATAAAGCATATGTAAATTGGTGAACTTTATTTTTTATTTTTTGCCTTTTGGAGGGCAGTTGGGGTTAAGTGACTTGCCCAAGGTCACATGGCTAGGTTTTTGTTTGTGTGTGCATTAAGTGTCTGAGGCTGGATCCAAACTCAGGTTCTCCTGACTCCAGGGCCAGCACTCTGCTCACTGTGCCACCTAGCCGCCCTGATTGGTGAACTTTAAATAAGCTATTATTTGTTTTAAAATATGGATGATTCATGGTTAACAAACAACAAACATACTTATTGCTACTTGGGAAAACTAGTTATTTAAATAGAAGAAATAATAGGAGACAAAAACCACTATTTCACTTGTTATTTTAAAATAATGGGTATTTGTGAAACAGAAAAAAGCAATATATCCAGCATTTTAAAAAGGAAAGAAACAGGCCAGGAAAACCATGATAAACATACCTCACAAAAATCTGACATAGAAGATATGAAAGCAGTTGATGTGAGTTTGTGAATATCTACATAGTGGGAATTCAAAGGATTATGAGAGACAATTGTAGAAAGAACCAACACAAATGACCAGCAATCTCCAGGAAAGCTGCTTAGACTTTAATAAATTAGTGGAATGTTGATTCAGATGACTTGAGGTTACTTCTGTCATACCCAATGAACTGGAAAACATAATTAAACATGATAAAATTCAATGCTGGCAGGGCTATGTAGAAACAGAAACATCTAAATAATGCAGATGGAACTGTGAATTGGTAAGCTTTTTTTTTTAATGGAAAATGGCAATATTATAAGAAGTGTTACAGAAGAGGTCATATCCTTTGCCTTTGTGATCCCACAATCAGAACTATACACAAAAGGTGCTATTAAAAAAGGGCAACAAAACTGGTCTGTACAAAAGTCTTCACAGTGGCTTTACTTGTAACAAGAAAAACTGGAAACAGTCCATACGTCCAATGACTAGGAGATAACTGAAAAAAAGTATATATAACAGCATAATAGAATCTTAATGAGCCATAAAAATGACAAATGCTTACAAAACAAAGAAATAGGGAAAGATTTAGATGAAATGGTGCAGAGAGAAAAAAAGAAATATAAAAATGATAATATATACATTGGTCATGCCTCTATAAAACAATGATAAAAATGAATACTGACGTCTGCTCATTCAAAAATGCACAGAAGAAAACTAAATTGGAAAAGAAGTATGTAGATATTTAAAAAGCTAGTTGGCTAAAATCAAGAAACAGTGAGGGATATAGAGTTCTGGGTCTAGAGTCAGGCAGACTAGTATTCAAAGCTCTGTTCTGATACTTCCTGGTTGTGTGACCTTGGGCAAATCCTATAATCTTTATATATGTCAGACAATTCCATGGTTGTAAGTTATGTTTGGGAATGGAGTTCCCTATGCTGACAGGTCCTTCATGCACTTTGTTAAAATTAAGTTATGCATTAAAATGAATTTTTATTCGTGAAATAATGTTTGTGGTTTTTCAAATTAATTCAATTAAAAAACAACAACAACACATTAAGTGCCACTATGTATAAGTTATTGTGCTAGATTCTGGTGGGGACAATTAGAAAAAGAAAAGCAGTCCAGATCACAAAGAGTTTACTTTCTACACAGATAAGTAAGTCCATGATAACTGGAAGACAAAATCAGCATTAAGAACTAAGGGAATCAGAAAAAGATTTTACCATAAGAAGTGGTGCTTGAATCTTGAGGGAAGCTAAGATTCTAAAAGGTGAAGGTTAGGAGGTAGGCATAAGTAGTAGCCAGCCTTCAAGAGGTAAAGATGTAATCTCCATTAGATGCAATATTCATTCAGGGAATGGCAAGGAGACCACTTTGGCCAGTGTCTTTTTATTTGTTCCAGCACGAGAGAGGCATTAGTCCAGTATAACTATATATTAAGTGATTATAGCTTTTCACTGAGTATAGTTCAGTGTGAAAGTTGGAGAACTGTATGAGCAAAAGGGAAAACAAATGTATTGAGCTGCCAGATTTACCCGCCAAAGGAATAGAGGAAGTAGAGAAGAGGGCAGGATTTTCTGGAAGACCTGGGTGATACAGTCACTCTTGAAGGAGTCAGCTGGTCTTATCTGGGGAAAATATAGCACAGGGTTCCAGGGAGTCTTTTTTTAATATATTAGGGAACTAGATGGGGTTTGAGGATCTCAATGAGGACTCACGGCTCAAACTAAAGAGAAACCCATGAATTTTGACAGCAGGAATTTATTCTGCCTTGCCGTGGTTTGGGGTAAAATGGGTTTTTTTGTTATTGTTGTTGTTCAGTTCTTTCTAAGAGAGGGAGGGAACCCTGGGGGAGAGGAGATTCCTGGGAGCCACTGGGACCATTCTCTAAGAATTTCTTTTATTTTTGTCTTATGGCAACTGGAATGCAAGTTGTGTAAAGGGATATAATATGGGATGTGTGTGGAAAGGCAGACTTAAGCCGTACTATGAAGGACTTTTAATATCCTTCTGATGAGTTTGAGTTTGTATTTTTTTTAGAGGGGGGAAGGCAGTTGGGGTTAAGTGACTTGCTCAAGGTCACACAGCTAGGTAAGTGTCAAGTGTCTGAGGTCAGGTTTGAACTCAGGTCCTTCTGACTTCAGGGCCGGTGCTCTATTCACTGCACCACCTAGTTGTCCTTTGAGTTTGTATTTTTTTTCCAGAAGCAATAGGGATCCATGAAATATTCATGAGCTGTGGAATGGCCTTGTTGGATCCATGCTTCAGGGTTATTATTTTGGTAGCCATGTTGAGGATGGATTGAAGAGAGAAGAGACTGGAAAACAAGGAAATCAGTTAGGAAACTATCGTACTAGTTCAAGTAAGAGATATAAAGACTTGACTTAAGTCAAGGCCATGAACATGAAGAAGAGGGAAGAGATGTGGGGACTTTTATCGAAGTTGAATTCAGAAAGTTTGATAACTGATTGGCTTTGGGAGATGAAGGAGAGTGAAGGGTTGAGGATAACTTAAAGATGGTGGTATTCAATAGAAATAGGGAAGTTTGGAGGAGGGACAAGAATAGGTGAAAAGATAACGAATTCTGTTCTGAATACTTGGCTATGGGACATGCAGGTGGAGCTATCCAGTAGACAGTTGGTGATGTGATACTGGAGCAAATTGCCTGCCTAAAGATGATAATTGAACCTGGGAGCTGATGAGATGATAAAGAGAGGGCATAAGAAGTAATGAGAAGATAGCCTAGGACAGACTACCTATAGTTAGGGGTTTGACATGGATGATGGAGACTAAGAAATGGTTAGGTAGAATGAATACAAAGAGACATTAGTGCCATAAACGCTGAAGGAGACAGCATCTAAGAGGAAGAGGTATTGAAAAGGCCAAAAGCTGCCGAGAAGTCAAGAAGTATGAGAACTGAGATAAACCCATCAGATTCAGCAATTAAATAATCTTGTTAACCTTACAGACAACAGAATTAGTTGACTGGTGGAAATTGAAGCTGTACTGCAAGGGATTGAAATCTGAGTATGAATGGCTATTTCTAGGAACTTTACTGTGATAAGGGAGGACAGATACAGCATGAAAACCTGAGGGGTTGTCAGAGTCAAGGGAAAGTTTTATGTTTGTTTTGCTTTTCTTTTTTAAGGATGACTTGGACATATTTAGTACAGGTAGCAGAGAAGGATCTAGCAAACAAGGAGAGATTGAAGATAATCTAGAGAGAGGATAATTGAAAGAGGGATCTCCCAGAGACTACAGGACAGCATAGGATCAAGGTCACAAGTAAATGCCTTGGTAAGGAAAAGAGCAACCCTCCTCGTCAGGCTAGAACAAAGGAGATACTGGGAGGGGGTGATATGGACGGTTTGGGGGCGAAAAGCAGGGGAGAGGGGTGCTTTAAATCTGCAGAATTATGGAGAATTGAGGAAATATCAATAATATTTCATTGTTTCTTACCACTAAAATGTATGTGCTTTTTGAAAATAATGTTGAAAATAATTCCTTTAAATAATGAGACACCTCACCGTGCTCTCTCCTCCATTACCATGAATCAACTATGCTACTTAACCTCATGCTAAAAGAAAGGAAAGACATATTGCAGTATCTATGACCCACAAGCCATTGGCCTCTTGTTGGGGAGCCAGGTCCAGGGCCCCAGTACAAGGAGTGTCTAGTCTAATATCAGATGGTTCACCCACATTAAGGGTTCAGAGCTGTCATACCATGTCTCTCATGGGTTCCTAATTTATTAGCTACTAGGGACTTTCAAAAACTCAACTAGATCTCATATGGGACCTTAACAAGAGACCCAGGCTCTTCATAAACCCAACCTGAGCCTGGAGACTGAAGACTTATTTATTATTCTTCCCCTTTCATCTGTGGTGAAACCTCTCATAGAATCCAGTAGGGTTGTTGCTTTCTCTTCCTCTTCATGATGTTTCCAGTGGTTTTTCTCCCATCTCACCCAAAAGTATGTGAAAAGCACCTACAACAAGTTTCCTCAATCTGAATATTTTCTTCTCATTACAAATGCATTCATTTTGTTTCTGCAGTTTTTTTTTAATTTTGTGAAATAAAATTGTCTATTTTGTCTCTTATAAATTTCCATCTTTATAAATTTGTATCTTTACATTATCTGCATTTGTGAAATATTTTGTTACAATTTTTCTGTAAGTTTGTGGGGAGGTGATTTGACTATTCATTTGGTATTGTGGCATATGGGTAAGATTACAGCTTAGGGCCAAAGATAGTGAACTGGGTGCAGAGTAAGGATAATCAGGGTTTAAGTCCCACCTTTGACATGTACTGACTGTGTGTTCCTAGACAAGTAAGTCATTTAATCTCTCAAGTAAAGTCTCTTAGACTATAAATTGCAGAAAAGTTGCTAATATACACTAGTAGAGAAATCTCAGGTCCTGGTAAATAATACCATAAGATCTTGGTCTATATGTATTTTCCATTTGTACCTTATCACTTAACTGAAATGGCTTTCTCCAAGGTTATAATGTTTTATTAATTGCTAAATCTGATGCCTTTTCTCAATTCTCATCCTTCTTAACCTCTCTTTATAGCATTCTACACTGTTGACCACCTTCTCTTGAATAATCTCTCTTCTTTGGGTTTTCATGACATTGACCTCTTATAATTCTTTTTTTTTCTTTTTTTTCCTTTGGAGGGGGGAAGGCAGGGCAGTTGGGGTTAAGTGACTTGCCCAAGGTCACAGGGCTAGTAAGTATTAAGTGTCTGAGGCCGAATTTGAACTCAGGTCCTCCTGACTCCAGAGCTGGTGCTCTATTCACTGTGCCACCTGGCTGCCCCATCTCTTATAATTCTTTTACCCAGTTTTTTTTTTTTTTACCTTTGCTGGAACAATACCTATATCAAGCTCCCTAAATGTGGGTACTTCTCCAAGATTCTGTCCTGGGCCCAGTACATCATGAAATGCTTTTTTCCTTCCTTCCTTCCTTTTTCCCTTCCTTCCTTCCTTCCTTCCCTCCTTCTTTCTTTCCTTCCTTCCTTCCTTCCTTCCTTCCTTCCTTCCTTCCTTCCTTCCTTCCTTCCGATAACAAGCATTATTGTCTTCTCCCTCCTACCTCTCTCTCCACTGGTTAAAAAAAAGAAATACAAAGAATTTTAACAAATAAGCATAGTCAAGCAAAAACAATTTCCATATTGGCCAAACCCAAAAAGTGGGATTCATTCTGCATATTAGTTCATCACCTCTCTCTTATGATGTGAGCACCGTTCTGCATCATCAGTCTTTTCAAATCAGTTGATCCTTGTGTTCATAAGAATTCTTAAGTCTTTCAAAATTGTTTGTATCTACAATATTGATGTTCTCCTGGTCCTTCTCACTTTGCTATGCTCATTTCATGTGAGTCTTCTGAAATTTCTCTACTTATTTTCTTCTTTTTGCTCCCTTTATGATAGATTTTTATGCTTTTATTTTTCCCCTCCAAGTTCAGGGCTCCTTCTGCTTCTGACTACTCTCTCAATCTAATCTTCCTTTTAACCCCCCCTTTAGCTTCTCCTTGTTTCCCCATTAAATTTGAGTGAATCTCTGTCCCTAACTTTTTATGCACGTGGGGACATTTTTCTGTGGGTTCTACCCTCCTTTGCCAATTCGGATGAAAGTGAGATTCAAGTGATGCCTGTTCCCCTCACACCTTCCACATTTTATACACACTTCTACTTGTGCACTTCAGTTATGTGAGATAGGTTCCCATGCCCTCCATCCCCCTTTCCTCATACTGTAGCTTTCCCCCTTTTATTTCCTTTCTTCTATGGAGATCACCAAAGTATAAGGAAACCACTACTAGGATGTCTTATTTGACTTCCTCTATGACCCCTGATGACATTAGGGTCCCTCATTAAAATGTAAACAGTTCGTCCCTATAAAGTTCCTTCTGATTGTTTGTTTCTATTTACAAGGGCTCTATTTTTCCCTGTAGGATTATACTAGCTTTTCTGGGCAAATTGTTATCGGTTAAATGCCTATATCTTTTGCTCTTTTGAATAGCTTCTATCCTCTCCATTTCTTCATAGTAGCTACCACAGCTTATGCAATCCTGACTGGTTTCTCAGTGCTTGAATTCTTTCTTTTTGATTTTTTCGTATTTTTAGTATTTTTTCTTTGACCTGGAAACTCAGGATTTTGGCTATGATATTTCTAGAAGTCTTCATTTGGGGGGTTCTTTCAAGAAGTGACTGTGAATTCTTTCTATTTTTCATTTTGTTTCATTATTCTAATATGTCTGGATAGTTTTCTTTCATGATTTCTTGAAATACGATAACTGTGCTTTTTTTGGATCATAGCCTCAATTGGCCCAATTGGATCCAGTGATTTCTAACTTATCTCTCCTTGATCTATTTTCTAGGTCACATATTTTTGAGATGTGATGTCACATTTTCTTCTTTTTTTTCGGTCTTTTGACTTGATTTTCACATATTTTGTTGTGACATGAGATAATTTCTTACTCTTTTGTCTGTTATAATTTTCATGGAGTCTGCTACTTGTGTAAAGTTTTCTAACTAAGCTACTAATTTTCTTTTCTAGTCTTGTCTTTTTCTTTTCCATTTTTCCTCCATTCCTTTTATTTTATTTATAATACAATTTTGGCTAAATAACACCTCTTGTGTCTCCTAAGAATTCTAATTGAAACTGTGCTATTCTTTGAGGCTTTACTTAAAGATGTGTTAGTTAGTTTCTTCTTTGGGGTGTATGTTTTACACACTGCTGACATATAATTGGATTGGAACATTCTGAACTCCTCCCCCACCTTTTTTTTTTTTTTTTTACCAGAGTCTTAAGTCCTCCCTCCTCCAGGATTGGGATCAATGTGACCATACTAAAGCCCTGTTCTTTTTCTAGGGGCTGAGTCTCCAATTACTTTTCCTTCAAGTATTGGAATCAAAGGGACCATACTGAATGACCACTCTGCTCTTCACCGAGGGCTAAGTCTGAGGGACCTGACACCTCCCACCCCACTCTCTTAGTAACCTTATCAATTTAATTACTGTTTCTCTGCAAAACATTCTCAGATCTGTATATCTAATTCTGGTCTCTCCCCCAAGTTGTAGTCACTCATAACCAGTTACTGTTGGATATTTTGAAAATATATCCATTAGATATGGTTGTGCATGCTTGTAATCTCTGCTATTGGGGAAGGCTGAGGCTGGTGGATCGTGTGTAGTTCTCAACTGCAGTGGGGCTAAAGCTGATTAGCTGTCCAGACTAAGCTGGGCACTAATACAGTGAGCCCACAGGAGTGGAGAGCAGCAGGCTTTCTAAGCAGCAGCAAACCAGCCCAGATTGGAAAAATGGAGTAGATGAAAGTTTCTGTACCAATTAGTATTGAAATAGGACCTGTGAGTGGCCTCTACACTTCCAGCCTGGCCTAGATACAGTTAAAAATGAAAACAAAATAATATTTACATATGAAAATAGAACTTGTCATCTTTATGTTGGAGCCCATTCTTCTTCCAAATCCCCCCTTTTCTGTGGAGGGCATCACTACACCTCTAGTCAATTAGACTCAACCTTGGCATCTTCTTCAGCTCCTCATCCTCACTCACCCAGCATATTCCGCTGCCAAATTTGGTCATTTCTAACTGGATACCAAACCTCTCATCTGCCTCTCTATGTCTGCTCACACAAGCACCATCTTTGTCAGGCCTTATTACCTATTACCAGTATTACCTGGAAGAGGAGGAGGGAGAAGGGGGAAAAGCCTTTATTGAGTACCTTCTAAGTGCCAGGCACTCTGCTAAGTGCTCTGCAAATGTTACCCCGTGTGATCCTCACAATAACCCTATGATGAAGTAGGTGCCATTATTCTTCTCATCTTACAGATGAAGAAACTGAGGTAAACAGCTTTAGTGATATGCCCTGGGTCACACCGCTAGTGTGAGGCTAGATTTGAACTTCAGTCTTCCTGACTCCCAGGCCTAGTTCTCTATTCACTGTCCCACCTAGAGCCCTCCATTATTGCTGTTGTTGTTTTTGCGTTTTTGGAGGGCAATTGGGGTCAAATGACTTGCCCAAGGTCACACAGCTAGTCTTTGTGTTAAGTGTCTGAGGCCAGATTTAAACTCAGGTCCTCCTAACTCCAGGGCCAGTGTGCCCTATTCACTATGCCACCTAGCTGCCCACTATTATTGTTGTTGTTGTTATAGTAGCCTCCTAATTGATCTTTCTGCCTCAAGTCTCTCTCCTCCAATTCATCCTCCATAGAACTGGAGGCCTAATCATGCTCCTTAAAGTGAAGATCTGATTCCACTTTAAAAAATAAGACTCTGTCCCCTCTTCATTAAACTCCAGTGGCTCCCTATTTCCCTTGAGATCAAATATAAATTCCTCTGACATTTAAAGGCTTTCATAATTAGGTCCCAAACTACCTTATGAACCTCATTATCCATTATTTCCCATCGTAGGTTCCACAATCCAGCCGGACAAGACTCTTACCTTTCTTCACTTCCATCTGCCATCTTCATGCCTTTGCAGAGGCTACCTTCCAAGTCTAGAATGTGTTTCCTTCTTTTCCTACCACCACTATGGTGTAGACCCTCATCGCCTCACACCTGGACTATTTTAATAGCCTGCTTCGTGCCACAAATTGTCTCCCTAATCCAGTCCATCCTCCAATCCACTTGACCTAGCAATCTACCTAACGTGTATGTGTGGCTGTGTCACCCCCACTCCCCTTAATAAACTCCAGTGACTCCCTATCGTCCCTAGGATAAAATAGAAAATTCTTTGTTGTTTAAAGCCCTTTGTAACCTGCTCCTCTCCCTGCACACACCAATCTTCTTCTTTACATCCTCTCCCTACTCTTTCTTCCAGTGGCACCAGCATTCTTGCTGTCGCTTGAACAAGATACACCATCTTCCAACTCTAGGCATTTTCTCTGACTGCCCCCTATGCCTGTAATGCCCTCTTGCCTTTATCTTTACTTTCTGGCTTCCTCTAAGTCCCAGCTAAAAGCTCTCCTTCTACAAGAAGCATTCCCTGATTCCCTTTAATGATGGTATCTTCCCTCAACGGATTATTTCCAATTTATTCTGTCTATAGCTTGTTTGCATGCTATCTTCTCCACAGCCTGTGAGCTCCTTGAGAGCAGGGACTGTTTTTTTTTAATCTTTCTTTGTATTTCTAGCACTTATCACAGTGTATGGCAAATAGTAGGTGCTTAATAAATGTTTATTGATTAATTGAATGAAACTCAGATAGAACTCCACCTTCCATGTGTTATCTTCCTTAATCCCTCTAGCTTCTCCCTCTAGAATTTATCTTGTATTAAAGTATGTCTTGTGTATACCCTTGCACATGGCTAGTATATATCTAGTATAGAACAAGGGCAGGAGCAGTTTCATTTTTTTCTGTTTCTAAGCACCTAATAAAAATACCTGACACATAGTTGGTACTTAATAAGTGGCTATTGATTGATTTTCTGGCAAACTGTCTTTCAGTTTCCATAGTAGCTCTTGTTCAGAAAATCTTTGTCTTAGACATCTTGAATAGAGCCTTTACATCCCAAATCTAAAAGAATAAGGGAAATTGTCTAGTGGACAAGCAGCTCACAGATATTAATATAGAGTTTTCCAAAGAAGTAATGCAAACTCTTAAAAACCATTTGAATAGTTGTTGAAAATAACCAATACTTGAGCACTGGCCCTGGAGTCAGGAGGACCTGAGTTCAAATTTGGCCTCAGACACTTGACACACTTAGTAGCTGTGTGACCTTGGGCAAGTCACTTAACCCCAATTGCCTTACCTTCCCCTCTCCAAAAAAAAAAAGAAAAGAAAAGAAAATCACTAATACTCAGAAAAGTGCAAATTAAAAGGATGCTAGCAAAGATAGTAAAACATGGAAATATTAAGTGTTGTTGGAACTGTGAGAAGACAGGGGCTCTTGTTGACAGATGGAAGAACAGTGAATTCGTTTATGACTATTAAGGAAAACAATTTTTAGAAGAATACAAGTTATGGCACTGTTAATATCTTTTGATTGAATGATCCTATTACTAGTTTTATGTCCCAAAGAGGTTAATTTCATCAAGAAAAAATTCACAGATACAAAAATATTCGTAGCAATATTATTCACACTGCCCAAAAGATGGAAGTAAAATCTGTGCCTAATGATTGGGGAATGTCTGAACAAAGTTAAGGAATGTGAATGTAGCATTGGAAGGTTGAATATGAAGAATTCTTTAAAAAAATTTTATTTATTTAATTTTTTTGAAGAATTCTAATACACTTGGAAATTAATGGAGAATAAAGAAATGCAAAGTTGAAAGAACAATATGCAGCAAGCCTACAGCAGCTAAAATGAAAACAGCACAAAAGTGAACAAAATTCAACTCAAATTCAGAAGGCAACATTGATACTAAATTATTCAAATAAAAAGTCACATTCTTTCTGCTAACAATCTTCAGACACAGAAGTGGAAAGGAACAATGATGGCCATCAGCTGCAATCACTCTAACAATTTTGAATTGTTTCCAAGGCTGTACTTGCTAGGGTCTGGTTTGAGAGCTTTGGGGAAATGCTTGTTTTCACAAATCAAAATGTATTCATCAGGATTTTAAAATAATTGTAGCACCTAGACAGTGTGAAAAAATGCAACGGGGACCATTCCATAACTGCTTGTGTATGGGTAAATGGAGATACATTTATGAGATGGCTATGGATGTAAATAATTAATCTCATCAGGAGCTATATTTTGAGAAGATGGCTCCCAGAGCATAGCCACTTTAGAAAAATTTATACATCAAGCAATATATGGTTCACTGTTCCTAAAGTCATTTATGGAGATTCTATTCATTTTAAATTAGAGAAAAGTGTAGTAATCAAAGAAACCAGTTTTATGCACACACACACACACACACACACACACACACACAGAGAGTAGGGATTAATTGTAAAATATGATTAAGTAAATGACAGAGCCAAGAGGGCCAAGAAAAAGCATTGATTCACCTGAGTTTCCCCCACCCCCAAACCCTCCAAACACCTCTAAGTAATTCCACAAAATAATTCCTGAAATGGCAGAACCCAGAAAAGGACAAGATGAAATGATTTTCCAAAGACAATTGAGAAGATTGGCAGGAAAAATCTGTTGCACTTGGGTGAGAGTGGAGCACAGTCCAGTGTAGGCTCTGCTAAGCCAGACCAGGCAAGATCAGACCTAAGAAAACCAGGAGTAGGCCTTGGGAACCACTAAATCAGCAGTGGCAGTGGCTGCTTCCAGAAATCTCAACCCATAGGTAGTAAGGAGTTCAGAAAACTGATTAAAAGGAGATTACAGTAGTCATTTTGCTGGCCCTGGGGTCATAACTGTTGCTTTGGACATACTTGTATCTGGGTCACAGTCCTGGATGGCAGTCCCTGGGCTAGGACAGGCATTAGCACAGAAAAGGGGGGTTGTGGTCATTCACAGACCAGAGCACAGGCCAGGAGAGTAGTAAATATCTCTCCTGAGATAATACCACCTTGGAAGATCCAAAAACTCACAGGCCTCTAGAAATATCTTTGAAAACAGTTGCACAAAACTCTTGAAGCTTGAGACAGTGCACCCTCCACCCTGGAAGCAGAGCCCCACTTTAATGAAGAGTTAAAAGTCAAGAAATAGACTGGAAAAATGAGCCAACAACAGAAAAATAATTTCTCACCACAGAAAGTTACTATGGGCACAAGAAAGATCAAAACACACACTCAGAAGACAATAAATTCAAAGCTCCAGGGGCAGCTAGGTGGCACAGTGAATAGAGCACTGGCCCTGCAGTCAGGAGGATCTGAGAGCATAATCTGGCTTCAGACACTTAACACTTATTAATTGTGTGACCTTGGGCAAGTCACTTAACTCTAATTGCCCTGCTTTCCCCCCTCCAAAAAAAAGACAAAAATATTTCAAAGCTCCAACATTCAAAGCCTCCAAGAAAAATGTGAATTGGTTTCAGGCCATGGAAGAGTTCAAAAATAACATTGAAAATCAAATAAGAGAGATAGAAGAAAAATTGGGAGAAGAAATGGGAGCAGTGCAAGGAAATCATGAAAAAAGAGTCAACAGCTTGGTAAAGGAGGCACAAAAATACTAAAGAAAACAACACTTTAATTTAAAAGAAGAATAGGCCAAATATTAAAGAGGTACAAAGAGCCAATGAGAAGAACGCCTTGAAAAGCAGAACTGGCTAAACCGAAAAAAGGTGCACAAAAAAATAACTGAAAAAAAAACTTTAAAAAGTATGATTTGACAAATATAAAAGGAGATCCAAAAGCTCAATGAAGAAAATAATTCCTTAAAAATTAGAATTCAGGGTTGGCTAGGTGAGTAAGAGCGCTGGCCTTGGAGTTGGGAGGACCCGAGATCAAATCTGGCCTCAGAAAATGAGCACCCACACACAAATAATGACTGGCCATGTCACCTTGAGCAAATTACTTAACCCCAATTGCTTATTAAAAAAAAAAGTTAGAATTGGACAAATCGAAACTAATGACTTTATGAGAAATCAAGAAACAATAAAACAAAACCAAAAGAATAAAAAAATAAAAGACAATGTCAAATATCTCACTGGAAAAAACAACTCACCTGGAAAATAGATCCAGCAGAGATAATTTAAAAATGATTGGACTATCTGAAAGCCATGATCAAAAAAAGAGCCTAGTCATCATCTTTCAATAAATTATTAAGGAAAACTGACCTGATATTCTAGAACCAGAGGTTAAAATAGATATTGAAAGAATCTACCAAACACCTCCTGAAATAGATCTCAAAATGAAAACTCCCAGAAATATTATAGTGAAATTCCAGAGTTCCCAGGACAAGGAGAGAATATAGCAAACAGCCAGAAAGAAACAATTAAAGTATCATGGAGCCACAGTCAACATAATACAAGATTTGGCAGTTTCTACATTAAAGGACTGAAGGGCTTGGAATCTGATATTCCAGAGGGCAAAAGAGCTAAGAATCACCTTCCCAGCAAAACTGAGTATAATCCTCTGGGGGGAAATGTACATTTAGTGAAATAGAGAACTTGTAGGCATTTTTTATGAAAAGACCAGAGCTGAAGAGAAAATTTGATTTGCAAATATAAGAAAGAAATGTAAAAAGGTAAATAGGAAAGGGAGATTATCAAGGACTTAATAAGGTTAAATGGTTTACATTCCTACATGGGAAAATGATACATGTGACTCATAAAAACTTTCTCATTATTAAGAGTATTAGGAGTACACACACACACACACACACACACACACACACACGCACACACACACACACACACCACATATGCTATATATATATAATAGGCAGAGGACATAGATGTGAGTTGATTATTACAGGATGATATCTAAAATATAAAATTATGGGGTAAGAAAGAGGAATTCACCAGAAGAGAAAGGGAAGGGTAGAAGGAGTAAATGACATCAAGTCACATAAAAGATGTAATAAAAAAGCTTTTACAGTGAAGGGGAAGATGGAGGAGGTAGGGGATGGGGAGTAAGTGAACCTTACTCTCATCAGAATTAGCCCCAAAAGGAAATAACATACACATTCCATTGGCTATATACATCTATCTTACCCTACTGGAAATTGGAGGGGAAGAATGATGGAGAAGGTGTGATGAAAGGGAGGACAGATTGGGGAAGGCAGTAATCAGAAGCAAAACACTTTTGAGGAGGGACAGGGTGAAAGGAGAGAGAGAATAGAATAGAGGGGGTGAAGAATAGAATAAAGTGGAATACATTTAGCAATCATAACTGAAAAAACAATTTGAAGCAAGTTTTTCCAATAAAAGTCTCATTTCTCAAATACATGGTGAACTGAGTCAAATTTACAAAAATAATAGCTGTTCCCCAATTGATAAATGATCAAAAGATAGGAACAATTTTCAGATGAAGCTATCTATAACCATATTAAAAAATCACTATTGGGGGGTGGGGCCAAGATGGCAGAGTAGAAACAGCATTTCCACAGCACTCCAGCCCACACCACTTCAAAATCATGTAAAAGGGGGACTCTGAACAACCTCTGGAGCTCCAGCACCCACAGAATGACACAGAGAAGCTAACCTTCCACTGAGGACAGTCCAGCAGGCAGGCAGGGAATGGTCAGCACAGCTTGCTGGGAGCCGACAGCACAGCACTCTGGGAGGTGAGCCCAGGACCACATGAGATGGAGGTTTTAGCCCCAAGGCGGCCAGGCCAGCAGTCAGCTGGAGGGACCCCAGAACACTAGCATCTGTGCCTTTACCAGAATTTTCAACACAAAGTGAGAGGTTAGTGCTCTCTGGACTTTGGGACCAGTATTTGGGAGTGCCTCGGCTTCTTTCCCTGGGGGCTAGAAGCAGCTGAGGAGACATGGCACAGATGCCATTTTGCAGCTTCAGTTGCAGCTTCAGCTCCTAGCCTGTGAACTGTAGGGGGATCTGGCGATCAGTCTGGGGGGATAATCGCTCTTGCTTTAACCTCCCTGGATCTGGATTGCGGTCTGGGGTGGAGGTCTTGGGGTGTGTGTCCAGCTTGCCAGAGTGTATGGAGGCTTCAGGGAGGGCACCCAACTAAAACCTCTGGCAGTTGAGAAGACCCCCATGTTTGGGACAGAAGCTCCCCTGTCTGGTGGCAGAGTCCTACTGTGGCAACAAGCCCAAAAGTCAAGTAATTAAGTGGCAACATGCCTAGGCAAAGGAAACAAAATAAACAGAAAATACAACATTAGACTCCTATTTTGGGGGCAAAGAGGATCAAAGCATGGAACAGGAGGAGAACTGTGAGGTCAGAAATCCTGCATCAAAAGCCCCAAATGAAAATATGAGTGGGCTACAGGCCATAGAGGACCTTAAGAAGGATTTAAAAAACCAAATAAGAGAAGTGGAGGAAAAATTAGGAAGAGAAATGAGAAGGATGCAGGAAAAGTATGAAATGAGAGTCAACAGCCTGACTGAGGAAAATAACACCTTAAAAATAGACTAAGTCAAGTGGCAAAAGAGGTTCAAAAAGGCAATGAGGAGAAAAATGCCTTAAAAAGTCGAATTTGCCAGATGGAAAAAAAAATCTCAAAAGCTCAGTGAGGAGATTCATTCCTTCAGAAGTAGACTGGAGCAAATGGAAGCTAGTGACTTTATGAGAAATCAAGATGCTGTTAAACAGATCCAAGCAATTGAAAGAATAGAAGGCAATGTGAAATATCTCATGGGAAAAACCCCTGACCTGGAAAATAGATCCAGGAAAGATAATTTAAAAATTATTGGACTACCTGAAAGCCATGATCAAAGAAAGAACCTAGAAATCATCCTTCAAGAAATTCTCAAGGAAAATTGCCCTGATGTTTTAGACCCAGAGGGGGAAATAGAGGTTGAAAGAAACCACAGATCACCTCCTGAAAAAGATCCCAAAAAGAAAACTCCTAGGAATATTATAGCCAGGTCCCAGAATTCCCAGATAAAGGAGAAAATACTACAAGCAGCCAGGAAGAATCAATTTCAATATTGTGGAAACACAATCAGAATAGCACGGGACCTGGCAGCTTCTACACTGAGGAATCAAAGGGCATGGAATATGATATTCCAGAGGGCAAAAGACCTGGGATTAAAACCAAGAATTTTGTACCCAGCAAAACTGAGTATCTTGTTTCGGGGGAAATATGGTCATTCAGTGGAATAGAGGACTTTCAAGCATTCTTGAGGAAAAAACCAGAGTTGAATAGAAAATTTGACATCCAGACACAAGAAGCAAGAGATACTTGAGAAGGTAAACAGGGAAAAGAAATCACTTTGAACTTATCAAAGTTGAACTATTTACATTCCTACATGGAAAAACAATAACTGTGACTGATGAAACCTTTCTCACGATGAAAACAATTGGAAAAGGGTATATGGGCATATGAATACATATGTGTATGTGTATATATACATTTACAGGTATACATGGATAGAGGGCACAGGTTGAATTTGGTGGGAAGGGATGATACTTAAGGGGTGAAGTTGAGAGGTGAGAGAGGAATGTGGCAAGAGGAGATGGGGAGAGACGGGGGTGGGGGTAAACTATCTCACTTAGAAGAGGCCAGGGGAAGTAGTCACAGAGGAGGGGAAGAATAGGAAGGCTAATGCAAAACCATATTCTCATTGAGTTTGGTTCAGGGAGAGAATGACATACATACTAAGTGGGATATCTCACCCTGTAGAAGAGTAGGGGGGGAGGGGGATGAGAGGGAGGAGGATGGAGGGGAAGGCATGCTAGGGGGAGGGGAAGTTGGAAGCACCCATTTCTGAAGAGGGACAGGATCAAAGTAGGGAATGGACCAGGTGGAGGGTGGGATGGGTGGGAGGGAAATATAGTCAGTCTTTTACAACATATCTACTATGGTAATGTTTGCATAGCTATACATGTACAACATATACTGAATTGCTTATCTTCCCAGAGGGAGTTGGTGACAAGGGAGGAAGGGGATGGATCTGGGATTTGTAGTTTTAAAATTAAATGTTTCAAATATATATAAATATTATTATTAATACTATTTTGCATGTAACTGGGAGATAAGATGTGCAGGCATTGGGGCACAGAGATTCACCTTGCCCTAATGGAAAAGTCGAAGGAGGTATGGGAGAAGATATGGGAGAGAGCAGACTGGATGAGGGGATATCCTGTGGGACTGCTATTGTGGGGTGGCGGGTAGGGGAAAAACGGAAAAAAATGTAACTCAAAATCTGGTGGAAATGAATGATGTAAACCAGAAGTTAATAAAGCATTTGGAAAAAAAATCACTATTCATTGGAGAAATGCAAACTAAAATAATTTTGAGGTACTACCTCATACCTACGAGATTGTCTAATAGGACAGAAAAAGAAAATGACAAATGGTGCAATGTGGGAAAAATAAGACATTAATACACTGTTGGTGGAGTTGTGAACTGATTCAATCATTCTTTAGAACAATTTGGAACTATGCCCAAAAGGCTATACAACCTTATTCTTTGATTTAGTAATTTAAAACAAAAAGGAAAAGGACTTATATGTACAAAAATGTTTATAGTAGTTCTTTTCTGGTGCAAAGAATTAGAAATTGAGGGGATGCCTATCAATTGGGGAATGGCTGAAAAAATTGTGTCATGTAATTCTGATGGAATACTATTGTGTTATAAGCAATGATGAGCAGGATGTTGTCAGGAAAAACCTGGAAAGACAGGTGAGCTGATGCAAAGTGAAATGTCCTGTATACACAAAGTAACAACAATATTGTAAGATGATCAACTTTTAATAACTTAGCTAGTCTTAGCAATATAATGATCCAAGACAATTCAGAAGGACTTAAGATGAAAAATGTTATCCATCCCCAGACAAAGAACTGATGGTATCTGTAGACAGATTGGAGTATACTTTTTTAAAAATTTTATTTTTCTTGATTTTTTTGACTATGTTTTCTTTCACAACATGACTCTTATGAAATGTTTTGCATGACAACACATGTATAATCTATATTGAATTACTTGCCTTCTCAATGAAGGGGAGGGGAGGGAGGAAGGGAGAGAATTTGTTACTCAAAATTTTAAAAAAGAATATTAAAAATTATTTTGGGGAAAAAGAAAATGCCTAACAAATAAAAATGAAATATGATAAAAGAACTATGACTGTGTAATCATTCTTCCAAACTGAAAGAGCACTAATGTTTAAAAAAAAAAGAAGGAGTGGCTAGGTGGCACAGTGAATAGAGCACCAGCCCTGGAGTCAGGAGGACCTGAGTTCAAATCTGACCTCAGACACTTAACACAAAAACTAGCCATGTGACCTTGGGCAAGTCACTTAACCCCAATTGCCCTCCCCCAAAAAAAGCAAAAAAAAAAAAAAGGAAGTAAAAAGCTGAAGGAAAGTACATAATGTGGTCCTGAGGAAATAAGAAGTTTCTCAAAGTTTGAAAGAAAGGTTATAGAGAACAAAAGTCACGTTTGCATGAGGGTAACTGGGACATCTAATGGGTTCTAATGTGATTGCTGTCTTACTCTGGAATTCAAAACAATAAGGGAGCCAGTAGCCTTTAAGAATGAGTGTCAGAGAAGAGGCCAGAAAAGAGAGAAGTGTTGGCGTGGTGACCCCGCATTGAGCTTTGCCTGTATTTCACCTTAAACTCAGCCTGCAGGATTGCTCATTTCTTGAGGAGTCCCTGTCATGTTGCTGGCCTCACCACCAACTCAGTTATGTTCTCTGTGCTACTCCCTAAGTGCCTTGGCTTCCACATGGGTAACATCCATGCTTTCCACTTCCTTTTATGTTTTGTCTTTTCCTATTAAAATATAAGCTCCTGGAGAGTAGGAACCAGCTTATTTTATTGTATTTGTAGCCTTGTTGCTTGACACAGTTCCTGATACATAATGAGTACTGAAGGTCTGATCTACAGAAATTATTTACCCACACCTATGGTAACAAAGAATGAAAGTTTTTAATCAGTCTGTTGAATGTTGTATAATCATCAGGGTTTCTCTGCATTTCTTTCCCATTAGAATTTCCCTTTCCATTGGGGTATCTGATGCTCACAACCAGCCTGACTTGCTCTATAGACCTTAGGGCTCTATATCACTTGACAAGATCTCCCTCTGTCTTCTGTTGCCCAGTCCTGCTTGGGAAGTATGGAGGCCAGGGGAGACTTGGCCAGGAATGCAATGACTTCAAAACTAATCAAAATGCTGCCTTCACCTCCATCTCTTTTGCTCCTCAACTTCACTTCTCCCTTCATTTACACCTAAAGGTTGAGTTCAGCTAATCTGTCAGACCATCCTTTCTCATCATGTGATAACTTCATATAAACCAAACTTGAAACTGTGTAGACTTCAGTTTGGAGAATACTGTTTTGTTTTATACATAGGTTCCAAAAGTGGCAATCCTATCCCTTGGGGGACACTGGAATGATGGAGGGCAATGGTAGTAGCTTTGGATGCAACTGGGAGGCATTGAATTAAAATAAGGGCGTGGAAGCAGAAGGAAAAAAGAGAAGATAAGAAAATTTTGAAAAACTGTTCATACATGTTTCATCTGTTGTGTAATAGAGTTAAAGTTGTAGTGATTACATTATTCTCCAAGTAAACATACAAAACGCAAGTTATAACTGATCAGCGCTCAAGTTGGCCGACAGATCTTAATGCACAAGTGTTGGCAGAAGAGTGTGTCACGCATTGTAGGGAAGTCCAGCATTCATTGGCAGGAATATGTGCATGTAATGGCTTGCTTACAATACAATACTATGTGGTTACATGATGCAATGTTGTGTCATCAAAATTTCAATGCAGGAAAAAGTCACTAATTTACATATGCATCATTTAAAAATTTACATATGCATCATTTAAAAATATTTTATATTCTTTTGAAATGATGCAATTTAAAAAAGCCATTAAAGTGTTAAAGGAAGTAGATTTCTAGGGGGGGGCACTGAGTAATTTCTTTTTTTTTAAAGGGACAGTAGGCCAAATACATTTGGGATCCTCTGGTTTAAAATATTTCATTTTCTGGATTAAACAATGTTGTAAATGAACAGCAAAGACCCGAAAAACCTTTAAACCATCAAGGTTCTATGCCTGCAACTAGATATTTGTTGTTGTTCAGTCATTTTGGTTGTGTCTAACTCTTCATGAGTCCATTTGTGGTTTACTTGGCAAAGATACTGGAGTCATTTGCCATTTCCTTCTCTAGGTAATTTTTGGTGGTTTTTTTTTTTTTTTTTGCTTTTTTGGAGGGGGAGGGCAGGGCAATAGGGGTTAAGTGACTTGCCCAAGGTCACACAGCTAGTAGAGGCTGGATTTGAACTCAGGTCCTCCTGACTCCAGGTCTAGTGCTCTATTCACTGCACCACCTAGCTGCCCCACTCCTGATTTTACAGCTGAGGAAACTGAGATAAACAGGGTTCAGTGACTTGTCCAGGGTCACACATCTAGTAAGTGTTTGAGGCCAGATTTGAACTCAGGAAGGTGACTTCCTGACTCTAGGCCCTGCACACCATCCACTGCACCTACCTCATTGCTGCAGCTAGACATAACCTCTTCCAGAAAACTGTTATTATTCACTCATGTCTGAATCGTCATAACCCGATTAGGAGTTTTGTTAGTAAGATACTGGAATGGCTTATCATTTCCTTCTTCTGACTTTAGGCCTAGCTCTCTATCCACTGCACCAAATAGTACCATGGTCTAAAATGAGCATTATTATACATCTTGTTCCTTATTCACAGTTTTGTTTTGTGATTGCTTATTTGCAACATCAACATTTAATAAGCAGTTGGTGGCTAGGTGGCACAGTGCATAGAGCACCAGCCCTGGAGTCAGGAGAATCTGAATTTAAGTCGGGCCTCAGACACTTAACACACACACACAAAAACTATCCATGTGACCTTGGGAAAGTCACTTCACCTCAATTGCCCCCCTTCAAAAAGCAAAAAAAAAAACCCAAAACAAAACAAAACAAAAAAACCATTTGATACATGGCATGCAGTGGAAAGATACAGCATGACCATATGAATGAGATGTGTGAGCTGATAGCTTTGAAAAATAATGGAAAAAATTGTAGGATTTTGATCTTAATGGAAACAATAGGTAAATTTTTTTAATGATTATCATATATTACACTAAAAATGAAAGCCATTCCTAATTCCTTCTAGTACAAATGTTCACTTAATGGATAACTACCTCCCAATTTAATTGTAAGCATTAGAACCCGAATGAGATGAAATCTTTTGGGCCAATAAATTTGATTTGTTCTCACTTGGAGCCTGGATAAAAAAGTGCTTATGTTAACTTATCACGTAAAGGGAAATTGTTAATAGGTCCTATCTGAAGTACTAAATGATATATCTGAGATTTTGAACAACTGAGATTAGATTGCTGGAAAAAGTTAAAAAGTTAGTCTTGCAAAGATCTCCCCTCCTGTTCTGCATGTCTCTTTTGAATGAGAAAGCCTCCTACCAGTTAGACCTCTGGTACACCCTTTGAGTAATTCACGGGAAGTTTAAATGAACTGACTTTCAAGAAAATTCTTTTCTCTTTAGTCAAGATCAGGCCTGCACAACATACAGCCAGCCCATCAAAGGATTTCATGTGGCCTTGTATAAAATGTAGGGCTGCTACTGTGCACTCTCCTGTTTGTCACTGATTCAGCAACCAACCAACCATCATCAGTCTGTCTCTCTCAAGTCTTACCTATCTGCGGCCTGAAGAAAGTTAGCTTATTTCTAATTTTGGCCCGTACCTACTGCCAATCAAGTTGTGCAGGTCTGGTCAAGATCAAAGAGAACTGAGAAAATATTATTCCAGTACATCTATCTGTAACTCTTAGACCCAGATATGGTAAAAACAATTTAATGGTGTTAAAACAAGGTCCTTTTCTTCCCTCTCACAGTAAAATCTTCTATTACAGGAAATGCCTTAAGTTTTTTTCACTATGCATTCCTAAACCCGAGTACATAGAATCAATTTCCTTTAAATAGTCATTTCCTAAATTATTCAGATTCCATAGTTCTTTCTTTGGATATGGATAGCATTTTCTGTCATGTGTCTTTTGGAATTGTCTTAGATCATTGTATTGCTGAGAAGAGCTAAGTCTGTTATAGTTGGTCATTGCACAATGTTACTCTTACTGTGTACATTGTTCTCCTGGTTCTGTTCACTTCACTCAGCATTAGTTTATGTAAGTCTTTTCAAGCTTTTCTGAAATCTGCCTGCTCATTATTTCTTGTAGTACAATAGTATTCCATTACATTTATATGCCATAACTTGTTCAGTCAAGGGACTGGTATTCTAAGAACAGCAATAACAAAAAGTGGGGGTCAAGGATAAGATCAACAATGCAATAACATAGATACTGTTTAGAAAAGGGTACCTTAGAAGTATTAATTCCATGAAGAAGACAGACACTGAAGAAGGTCTAAACAAGCATAATGTCTATGAATAAAAGGATAAAAGTTTAGAAAGGGAAGAGAAGTAATAAAGGGAAAATAGTATTTTTAGGAAAAATTGTGGAGAGGAAGGTGTGTTGACATGTTGTAATGCCAATCACAGCAGCACACCTGAGGACTTCACCAAACTGTGAATAAGTTTAAGGGTCTAACCTCAAGGCATAATGAACACTCTATGTATTAGATAAAGCAAAAGCAACTCATAACATAGCAACTTATTACTAAGGTGGCCACCTGGTCTTAAACAAAACATGTCATTCATTATATAAGTGAAATAACACTCAATATGTAACATGACATACAGCATATTCAGAACTAAACCTTATTTAAGAAGCTAAAGCATAACATTCATATCATCATAACAACTTATTACAAAAGTCACACAGCATATAACATTGCATTAAAAATATATAACATAGCATTCACCAAAATACTTGTTTATAAACTAAGGCATAACAACATAACATGGCACACAGTATATATTATTGCATCCCCCAAATCAGGGTGTCCCAAGCCAGGGTCTTCCCTAGCACAACACATCCTTAAGGGGTCACAGAAAACACAAACACACTGTTTACCCCAGGTCACAGTAAATTGCAATCTCCTCAATCAATACAAAGTGTCCAAGTAAAGTCCTCTTTCATCTTAACTTTAGGCTAACCTCTGAATCCCATGGCCCTTCCTCTGGGGGCCTACTGCTCAGCTCTTGCCTGGATTCACACTCAAGCAGCTCTCCACTTCTGCTCCATGTCTCAGCTCACAGGGACTGCTCCTGCCTAAGAATAGGCTCCAGAGGCTCCTGCCCCAGCTTTTGCCTCTGGGAAAACAAAACAGGGAAATAACATTTATACACATTACCAGCACCTCCATCTCAATTCACTTTAATGGGTCTTAAAAGGGGCTTAAGCTAAACCTCCTTCTCATGAGCAGATCTTTTCTCCCATTATCATAGCTATTAGAGGTCTCCTGTTTGTTAAGCAAGTTCCTGCTGCTTAGCCAGTTCCTGCAGCTGCCCCCATTTCAATTCATAGTCCGAAGGCTCTGTGATAACAGCTCTTAAAAAGAGACTTAAGCTAAGCCTCCTTCCCATGGGTGGGTTTCTGCTCTACAGCTCTATTCACTTTCAAAGCCCAGAGACTCCTTTAGTGAGGCCCCCTGTGAGTCTCAGCTATGAGATGTTTCCTCTCTACCCAACACTCAGCACTCATTCTTCTCCTTCATTGGCTCTTCATTTTCTTCTTCTCAATGCTGGCTTGTCCTCTTAATGCTGGCTCTCTTAGTGTCTGCTTTCTTAACTCCGGCACATACACATATACACACACACACAGAGACATATGTATGTATGTATGTATGTATACAATTCTACTTGGCATCTGATTGGCTAGAGCCCACATATGCATATATGATTGGCTCAGCACAGAGAGGCATGTAACCCTGAGACTGGGAAACTGAATTTCAGAAAAGAAAAAAACAGCAAAAAATCCCACTTTGACAGCAAAATCTCACTTTGCTTGCCATTAAACTTTGACTTCTTAATGTGGGGGGTTGGGGGGAGAAAGTCAAAGAAAGAAATAGTTAACTAGATGAAAGAAAAAGGAACTAATAAGTAAAACTTCAAAACTATGGAAAGGGTAACATGAGAATGTGGGGGAAAGGTTTATAGTGAGAGAAAGAGAGCCAGTGGGAATAGGTGTACCTTAAAGCAGACTGAGCTATTTAAAACCCCAAAAGAGAGGACACTGTTAAAGTTTTGTGCTCAATTTGTCAGCAAACTTGGAAACTTCAACAGTGATACTAGATTGGACCCAATCCTAACAAAGAATTTCAAACTACAGAAGAATTGTACTCATTTTTACACACCAGCAGGGTTATGCTTAAGATTCTGCAAGCTAGGCTTCAGCAATATGTGAACTGAGGATTACCAGAAGTGCAGGCTATTTTTCAAATGGAGAAAGCAAGGAAGTTCCAGAAAAATATCTATTTCTGCTTCATTGAAGCATTAAAGCCTCTGACTGTGTGAATTGCAGTCCTCAAAGGGATGGGAGTGCCAGATCATCTTGTTTGTCCCCTGAGGAACCTGTATGTGGGCCAAGAAGCAATGGTTAGAACTGAAGATGAAACAACTGATTGGTTTAAGATTGGAAAAGGGGTACAATATGGTTGTATATTGTCACATGCAGAGTACATCATGTGAAATGCCAAGCTGGATGAATCAAAAGCTGGAATTAGGGTTGCTGGGACCATTATCATGATCTCAGATATACAGACAATACCACTCTGATGGCAGAAGGTGAAAAAGAATTAAGAAATCTCTCGATCAGAGTGAAAGAGGAAAGGGGAAAAGCTGGCTTCAAGCTTAACATCAGAAAAACTTAAGATCTTGGCAACTGGCCCCATCACTTCCTGCTAAATAGAGGGAGAGAAAACGGAAGCAGGATCAGATTTCATATTCTTGGCTCAAAGATCATTGCAGACAGCAGCTGCATGAAATGAAATGAAATTTCATGAAGCCATGAAATTAAAAGACACTTGCTCCTTGGAAGGAAAGCTGTGGCAAATCTGGAGAGCATACTAAATAAAAAGCAGAGACATCACCTTGCTGACAAAGGTCTGTTTAATTCAAAGCTATGGTGTTTCCAGTATCAATGTATGGCTGTGAGAGCTGGACTATAAGGAAAGCAGAATGCTGCAGAATCGATGCTTTTGAGTTGTGGTACTGGAGAAGACTTTGGAGAGTCCCTTGGACAGCAAGATCAAATCAGTCAATACTGAAAGAAATAAATTCAGACTGTTCACTAGAAGGTCAAATATTGAAACTGAAGTTTAAATAATTTGGCCACACAATGAGAAGACAGGACTCATTGGAAAAGATCCTGATCTTGAGGATGATTGAAGACAGAAGGAGAATATGGCAGAGGATGAAATGGAGAGATAGTGTCATGGAAGCAATGGACATGAGCTTGGAGAGACTTTGAGAGATAGTGGAGGATAGTCTGGTATACTATAGTCCATAGGGTCACAAAGAGTCATAGATGACTGAACAATTTATAATAGCAGCAGTTTAAGATAATAATTGGAGACAAAGTTCACCGAGAAAGAGAGAAAAATACTCATTTGTAAGAATTGTGACAAGCACTTATTTTACTGGAAAGAATATAAAGGAAATAATGCACATCTTTTCAGGTCTAACATTTTCATTGCCTATGTAACTTTGAATTTATTGGGGCAGTATAATGAACTAAATGGAATTCTTAAGAATAAAATAGATAAGATTTGTTCTGAGACTAAACTTCAGTAGCTAAATGCTTGAATTATCTCTACTATTAACAGAAATATTGGACTTAACACCCATGTGAGATAATGATGGGCAGGTCCATGTGACTTTCTATGTCACCTCTGAATCAGTTTGATTTTCTGGCTTGCAATATCCTTATTTTTGGTTGAAGATATAGTTTTGAACTGTTGTAAGGCATTAGTTGGATGCCTAAAACATTCTCTCACACAGCTGAAACCTGTCTTGCCCAGAGAAGATGAGCCCTGTCACTACAACCAGCTTGGTGACTGGGTCCAGGGGAAAGCCCACCAGTGGAAATTCTCCCTGCGACCTTACTGGAAGGGCCTACACCAAGTTTGCCTCCCAGCTTGGAATGAAGCCACCCACTGCAAGACTCCAGTTTTACAGAACTTTGGGCAACTACAACCTGTTTTTAGCAGAAACCTCTTAGTCAACTGGTGGCAAGTCTAGTTTCAGCTAGCAGAGAAATTTAAGTGAGTTGGAGCCAAAAGCCTAACAACAAAGATGGTTTGTTGGAGCACTTCCAGACAAGGGATAAGTTCTTCACCTCATCCCTGATTCCCAAAACATACATGGCTGGTTATCTTTTTGCCTATTCCTCAGTAGATTGATCTCGATTATGCTGCACTACTTAATGTGACCAGATACTAATAAGAATGATCAGAATAAGAATAACTTAACATTCTGGGTAAGAGTATCATATCCTGTAAGTGACAATAAGAATGCCTGCTCTCTGTGATGTTAACTTGCTAAAGATTTAAATGATTCTAAATGCCAAATGTGTTCTTATGTGTCTGATGAGCTGGGAAATGCTATCCCACTAATACCTTAGACACTTTTAGACTTTAGACATTAACTGAATGCTTAAATACTTATGAATGAAAAGATAAAAACAGGACTAACTAGCATTATCTGAACCCATCAAGCAAAAATGCCAGCGAGATTCCTTTTGTCTACACAGACCATTGAGGCTTTTGTGTACTGCCCAAATGTCAGTCTGGTAAGCCAATGTCATTGTTATTATGTTCTATAACCATTTCACAGTTTACCAATATCACTTACATTTTTTTTTTGTTTTTTATAAGCAATTGGGGTTAAGTAACTTGCTCAAGGTTATACGGCTAGTCATTATTTATGTGTGGGTGCTCATTTTCTGAGGTCAGATTCGATCTCGGGTCATCCCAACTCCAAGGCCAGTGCCCTTACTCACTGCGCCACCTAGCCGCCCTAATATCACTTACATTTTAAACTCTTTCTGAGTAGTGACCAATGTTCCTCTGACTCTTACAGGTTGCCAAGGAAATAATTCAAATAATACAGAGAATTTTGCTTGCTCAAGGAAATGAACCAAATTACAGCAAATTTTGCTTAGAAGCAAGCCATTTTACAGTGAAAATGAGAGAGAATAGGGGACTGAAATCTAGAATTCTCTCAAAGAATGAGTTTCACACAAAGGTTTTTATATTTCCACACAAAGTGTGTGAGTTAAGACAATCAACAGTTTGCAGAGGAACTGGCACAGGATGTCATCAAAGGAAAGGAAGGTATCTCTATCTTAATTTCTACAACTATTTTGCATTCTTGTTATCAAAGGTTTTGGGGGATATAGTTTGGGCAAAGATCTTAGGATTCAAAGAACATTTTAAAAGTTCCTGAGATCATCTGCTGCCTCCCCAAAGTGAAGTTTACCAATCAATTAAAAACTGCTTATACTTGAATTTCGTTTTTTGCAACCTTCTCAAGGTGGTTGATATTTGTGGTAATCATGCCTACCTATAGCCACTTTCATATTGGTCAAGATCTTGCTATTCTGGGTACTTAACTCCTATTCTGACACACTTTTCTCAATTCGCTTTAGGACTCATTCAAGAGTGAACTCTGGATTTCTAGTAGCAAAGATGAAAGATTACACAGTAAATCATCACTCTCCTATATTCACCTACAAACAACCATAAAATAGAGCCCCCAAAATAAATAGTGGAACAGCAGAAGCATCAAAAAGATGGGATGAAACAATCTTTAAGCCCAAGAAACTTGGAAGATCGGCAGTAAAGATCTGTCTCACTCGGGTAAAAGAGAACGAAGTCCAGGACACAAATCATCCCAGCAAGCCAACAAGCCCCACCTCAGCAAACCAGCCAGAGATCCTGAGACTCAGTGTGGTGTAGCAAGCAAATGCCAACACCAGGATCCTCCACATACCTCAGTATAGCCAGGGGGATGGGCAGACTCGAGCTCTGAGAATCACCACATGCTTTAGTGTAGCCCCAGGCAAACAGGCAGCCTCCAAAGCCCAAATCTCTGAGTGCTTCAGTGTCTTCCCAGAAAATGCAGAAACACTCTGCTGGCCTTAGTCCATGCCAAACATGACCACTAGGACATCAGCTTAGCACAGCCTCTAGCCACCCCTACCCTCTCAGCACAGCACCAGAAAGGAGGATCCCCCCTGGGTCTCAAGGCAACATCAGTGCAGCACCAGGTAAACACACAGAACCTGTAGCACCTGGCACAAGACACATGGAACAATGCTCCTTCCACTCCAGAAGCAGAGCTCAAATCTAGGAGAAAGGAAAAAGGTCAAAAAAAGATGAACAACAACAACAATAACAAAAGAATAATTTGACCACAGAAAGTTACTATGGTGTAAAGCCAAGCATGAACAGCTTTCCAGAGGACTGCTGCTATGAACAGCTTTTAAGATTCTGATCACACAATAAAGTGAACCCTCTATTTATTCAATAACAAATCAGAGCAAAACATTCACAGAAAATCAAGGTACAGCGTTCACAATGTTACAACTTATCACAGAAAAATCAAAATACAGCATTTACAATAGCTTATCACTAAAATGGCCACATAGTTTTCACCACAGTGGTCACAAAGTTTTGAACAAGGTACATTCATTTAGTGATTCAATCATTCAATCAACTCAATCATTCAATCATCCTTAAGGAGATTTGCCTCCTTAAGGGACACAAAGTATAATAGCCAAAGTTCTCCACTCATAGGGCACACTACGTTAACTCAATCAGTCTCTTATTCAGTCATCATTCACTATTCAATCATCAGAAAATACACAGTCCCTCTACCCCTAGGTCACTAGTAAATTACAATTTCTCAGTCAGTACACAGTATCCAAGTAAAGTCGTCTTTCAGCTTGACTTGGGGTAGTCTCTTAGATTCCCTGGATCCCCTTTCATCCCAGGTTCTACCTGGGTTTACCAAACTGTCACCTGGTTTCAAAGGCAGACAGCTCCCAGGTCCTTGTCCAACTCTCCACG
Source organism: Gymnobelideus leadbeateri (assembly GCA_011680675.1). Classification (NCBI taxonomy): domain Eukaryota; kingdom Metazoa; phylum Chordata; class Mammalia; order Diprotodontia; family Petauridae; genus Gymnobelideus; species Gymnobelideus leadbeateri. The sequence goes on along the minus strand of WOXC01003786.1, from coordinate 141,643 downwards.
CACTTCCTGTTTCATGCTGAAGCTCACAGCTTCCAGTCCACCTTAAATCCTTCACAGTCTCTGTTTCTGGGAAGTTAAGGCTTAACAAAGCTGAAAACAGGTTCATACAAAGTACCAGCATCACAGTCATGCTTCCTCAGTCTGTGAAAGCTCCAACTGGCCCTTGGACATCTTCGGCAGCTCCCAGCAGCTCTGGCTGACCCTTGGACTCAGCAATGCCCCAGCAGAATTTCCACCTAGTTCCCAGAATCAAAATCACTTCACCCAGGTTTACAAAATCAAAATCATTCTCTCCAGACGGGGGCGGGGTGGTGGTGGTGGTGGTGGGGGCTTTCCTGTTCAGCCTCCCTGGTGGCAGAAGCTTCTGCCTCCATGAAGTTTGCTCCAAGAAGATCTGTCTGACCCAGTAGGGACTTCTCCTTATACACACTGCATTAGCTCCTTCCGCTTTCAACCAACCCCTTTCTGTTATGTAAACAGGGGCTCACACTTCCTGTTTCTTTAACAAAGGCTTGATCAATTACCAAGTGCTAAGTACCTCTCAACTTAGCAATACAAAAGGAACTTCAAATTTCATTATTATTAGTTATGGTGATAGAGAAGATGAAAACACAAACTCAGAAGTGGACAACAATGTCAAAACAACTATAGGCAGAACCCCAAAGAAAAGTGGGAAGTAGTCACAAGGCCAGAAAGAATTCACAGATGAGCTCAAAAAGGAGCTTAAGAATCATGAAAGAGGTAGAAGAAAAACTTGGGAAAGAAACGAGAATGATGCAAGAAAATTATAAAACAAAAGTCAACAGCTTGGGAAAAGAAAACAATTGCCTGAAAAGTAGAATTGGTCAAAGAGAAGAAAATATAAAAGCTAATTGAGGAAAACAACTCCTTAAAAGTTAGAATTGGGCAAGTGGAAGCTAATGACTCTATAAGACATCAAGAATAAATCAAATTAAAAAAGAATGAAAAAATAGAAGAAAATGTAAAATACTTCATGGGAAAAACAAGTGACCTGGAAAATAAATTCAGGAGAGACAATGTCAGAATCATTGGACTACCTGAAAGCCATAATCAAAAGGAAGACTAGAGAGCATCTTTCAGGAAATTATCAAGGAAAACTGCCCTGATATCCTGCCTTGATAACCAGGGGGAAACATATGAATTGAAAGAATACATCAATCACCTCAGGAAAGAGATACCAAAATTTAATGCCAAAACATTATAGTAAAATTGCAGAAATATCAAGTCAAGATAAAATTACTGCAAGTGGTCAGAAAGAAAGAAATCAAATATCAGGGAGCCACAATCAAGATGACAGAGGACTTAGCACCTGCAACATTAAAGGATCAGAGGTCATGGAACATGATATTCTGGAAGGTAAAGGAGTTAGGACTATAACCAAGAATCACTTGCCCAGCACAATTTAAGCATAATACTTAGGGTCATTCAATGAAATAAAAGGATTTCAATCTTCCATAAGGAGAAGAACAGAATTGAACCAAAATTTGATCTCCAATATCAAGGCTCAAGAGAACCACAAACAGGGAAAAGGGGAAAAGAAGGCACAAGGGATTCAATAGAGCTAAACTGTTTACATCCCTACATGGGAAGATGATACTTCTAATTCTTAAAAATTATATCATTACTAGTATAGCTAGAAGGACTATGCATAGACAGAGGGTGCAGGTATAAGATGAATTAGAGGGAATGATATAAAAATAATTAAGGGGCGAGAAAGAGGAGTACACTGAGTGCAAAGGGAAGGGAGAAGTAGAATGGGAGAAATTATTTCACATGAAGAGGTGCAAAAGACTTATTACAGTGGAGGAGAAGATGGGATGGTGAGTGATGGGCATTGCTTGACCCTTAGTCTCATCAGTATTGGTTTGAAGAGGGAATAATATACTCAATCAGTTGACTATAGAAATTTATCTTACCCAATAGGGAAGTAGGAAGGGAAGAGATTAAGTAAATGGAGGGGTGAGGGATGGGGAGAATGGATAGAAGGAAGAACAGACTGGGGGAGGCATACACAGAAGCAAAACACTGTAAGAACGGAAAAGGTGAAAGAAGACAAAAACAAAAAACAAATAGGAAGAAGAATAGGATGGAGGGAAATACACAGTAATAATAACTGTGGACGAGTAAAGGATGAATTATCCCATAAAATGTAAATAAATAGCAGAGTGGATCAGAAACCTACAATATGCTACAAGAAACATACTTGAAGAGAGAGACACACACAAGGTAAGGGGCTAGAGAAGAATCTATTCTGCTTAAGTGGAAGTAAAAAATAAAAGCAGGGACAGCAATCCTGATCTAAGACAAAGGAAAAGCAAAAATAGATCTAACTAAAAGACATAAGGAAGGAAACTACAACTTGTTAAAAGTTACCATATAAAATGAAGCATCAATATTAAATATATATTCACCAAGTGGTATAGCATCCAAAGAGAAGTTAAGTGAATTACAGGAATAAATAGACAGCAAAACTCTACTAGTGGGGGACCTCAACTGTCCCCTCTCAGAACTCAATAAATACAACCAAAAAAACCAAACCAAACAAAAAGGAAATGAAGGAGGTAAATAGAATATTAGAAAAGTTAGATATAACAAACCTTTAGAGAAAACTGAATGGGTACAGAAAGGAATATACCTTTTTCCCAGCAGCACTTGATAGTTACACAAAAATTGACTACATATTAGGGCAGAAAAACCTCAAAATCAAATGTAGGAATGCAGAAATATTTGATGTATTCTTTTCTGATTATAATGCAATAAAATTACATTCAACAGAGGGCGGTGGAAAGATAATTTAAAATTAATTGGAAACAATAATCTAATCTTAAAGAATAAGTCAATCAAAGAACAAATCATAGAAACATCAATAATTTCATCAAAGAGAATGTCAACAAGGAGATAATATACAAAAACTTAAGGGATACATCCAAAGCAATTATTAAGGGAAATTTTATTTCTCTAAAGTCTTATGTCAACAAAATAGAAAAAGAACAAAGCAATAGATCAGATGTGCAACTAAAAGAAAACTAGAAAAAGAAGAAATTAAAAATCCCCAATTGATCACCAAATTGAAAATACTGAAAATAAAAGGTGAGATTAATAAGATTGAAAGGAAAAAAAATTGAGCTAATAAATCTAGGAACTGGTTTTATGGAAAAAAAACATTAAGATACACAAGCAGCTGGTTAATTTAATTTTTTGAAAAAGAAAGAAAATCAAATATCCAGTATCAAAAATGAAAAGGGTGGAATCACTACCAATGAAGAAGAAATTAAAGTAATAATTAGAAAATATTTTGCTCAATTCTATGCCAATAAATCTGAGAATCTGAGTGAAACCAATGAATATTTATGAAAATAGAAATTACCTAATGGATCAGAAAGTAGAATGCCTAAATAACCCCATCTTAGAAAAAGAAGTTGAACTAGACATTAGTGAACTCCCCAGAAAAAAATCCCCAGAGCCAGATGGGTTCACCAGTGAATTCTACCAAACATCTAAAGAACAACTAATTCCAACACTACAGAAACTACTTGGAAAAATAGGTGAGGAAGAGGTCTACTAGATTCCTTTTATGACTCAAATACAGTGCTGACACTTAAACCAGGAAGAGCTAAAACAGAGAAAGAAAATTATAGACCAATTTCCCTAATGAATAGCAATGCAAAAACATGTTGCACAAAATGTTAAGCAAGTCATTTACAGCAATATATTACAAGGATTATATGCTACAATTAGGTAGGATTTGCACCAGGAATGCAGGGTTGATTCAATGTTAGGAAAACTATCAACATACTTGACCATATTAATAACATAACCAACAGAAATATCTGAATAGATGGCTGAAAAAGCTTTTGAGAAAATATGGGACCCATTACTATTAAAAACACTAGAGAGCATAGGAATAAAGGGAGTGTTTCTTAGAATGATAAACAATATATATCCAAAACCATTAGCAAGCATAAGCTAGAAGTCGTCTCAGGAAGATCTGGGGTGAAGCAAGGATGCCCATTATTACCACTATTATTCAATATAGTCCTAGAAATGTTAGCTATAAGCAATAAGAGAAGAAAAAGAAATCAAAGAAATTAGAATAGGCATTGAAGAAATAAAACTATCACTCTTTGCAGACAATAGGATGGTATACTTAAAGAAACCTAGAGAATCAATTTAAAACTTGAAATAACAACTTTAGCAAATCATCAGCATTTCTTTATATGATCAACAAAGCCAAGCAGCAAGATACAGAAAGACAAATTTCATTTTAAAAAACGGTAAACAATAGAAAACATTTGGGAGTCTACCTGCCTAGACAAACCCAAGAACTATATGAACACAATTAAAAAAAACATTTGTACACAAAGTCAAACAAGTGGAAAAGTTTCAATTACTCATGGATAGGCAGAGCCACTATAATAAAAATGAAAATTCTGCCTAAATCAATTTACTTATTCAGTGCTATACCAATCAAATTACCAAAAATTATTTGAGAGAGGAAGAAAAAAAATGACAAAATTCATCTGGAAGAAGAAAAGGTCAAGAATATCAAGGGAATTAAAGGAAAAAAAATACAAAGGAAGGAGGCCTAGCAGTCTGGTACTGTATTATATAGAATCTCAAACTATATTATAAAGTAGTAATCATCACAATTATCAGGTACTGGCTAAGAAATATAGTGGAGAATCAGTATAAGAGATTGGGTATACAAGATACAGTGCTCAATGACCATAGTGACTTAGTGTCCGACAAACCCAAAGACCCCAGCCTTTGGGATAAAAACTCACTATTTGACAGAGACTGCCAGGAAAACTGGAAAATAATAGGACACAAACTAGGTATAGATCAATGTCTCATAACATATGCCAAGATAAGGTCAAAATGAGTGTATGATATAGATATAAAGCATGAGACCATAAGTCAATCGGAAGAGTAAGGGATATGGGAAAGGGATGAATTAATGACCAAACAAGAGATAGAGAGCATTGCAAAATGTAAAATAGACAACTTTGACTATGTTAAAAAGCTTTTGTACAAACAAAATCAATGTAACCAAGATTAGTAGTAAAGCAGAAAGCTGAGAAACATTTTTTTTTTTTTTTTTTGCTTTTTGAAGGGGGAAAGGCAAGGCCATTGGGGTTAAGTGACTTGCCCAAGGTCACATGGCTAGTTTGTTGTGTCTGAGGCCAGATTTGAACTCAGGTCCTCCTGACTCGAGGGCTGGTGCTCTATTTCACTACACCACCTAGCCACTCGTGAGAAACATTTTTAATTCCTGATATATAGATATATATCCCTTATAATAGCTTCACTTCTCAAATATGTAGAGAACTGAGTCAATACAAGCCATTCCCCAATTGATAAATGATCAAAAGATATTGTTAAAGCTATATGAAAAATCTAAATCACTTTTGATTAGAGAAATGCAAATTAAAACAACTCTGAGGTATCACCTCATGTCTAGCAGATTGTTTAATATGACAAAAATGGAAAATGATAAATGTTGGAGAGAATGTGGGAAAATTGGGACATTAATGCACTGCTGGTGGAGTTGTGAACTAATCATTCTATTGTGAATCTAATCATTCTGTAAAGCAATTTGGAACTATGCCCAAAAGACAACTAAACTGTGCATACCCTTTGACCCAGCAGTACCACTTCTAGGTCTGTATCCCAAAGACATCATAAAAAAGGGAAAAGGACCCATATGTGCAAAAATATATATAGCAGGGGGGCGGCTACGTGTCGCAGTGAGTAGAGTGTCGGCCCTGGAGTCAGAAGGACCTGAGTTCAGATCCAGCCTCAGACACTTAACATACAAAAACAAAAACCTAGCCATGTGACCTTGGGCAAGTTACTTAACCCCCCAATTGCCCTCCAAAAAAAAAACAAAAACAAAATATATATAGCAGTCCTTTTTGTACTGGCAAAATACTGGAAATTGAGGGGATGCCCATCAGTTGGGAAATGGTTGAACAAGGTAGGGTGTATGAATGTATGAAAGACTATTATGCAATAAGAAATGATGAACAAGCATATTTCAGAAAAACCTGGAAAGACTTGTATGAACTGATGGAAAGTGAAATGAGCAAAACCAGGAAAACATTGTGCACAGGATCAGCAACATTGTGTGATGACCAACTATGAATGACTAAGCTCTTCTCAGCAACACAACTATCCAAGAAAAGTAGAAAGAACTAACAAAGGAAAATGCTCTCCACATCCAGATAAAAAATAACAAAACAAAGACCTAATGGACTCTGAATACAGATCAGAGCATATATTTTTCACTTACTCTGTTCTTTTTATGTTTTTTCCCTTTTTTTAAATTAAATTTTGTTTATTTTTAGTTTACAACATGATTTCCACAAGATTTTCAGTTACAAATTTTCTCACTGTTTTTCCCCTACCCACCACCCCAGAATAGCCATCCTACTGAATACCCCTTCCTCCAATCTGCTCTCTCCTATATCTTCCCCCATTCCCCTTCTAACTTTACAGTAGGGCAAGATGGATCTCCATACCCCAGTGCCTGTATATCTTCTTTCCCAGGGCATGTGTAAAAAAAATAATATATATTTTTTAAACATTTGATTTTAAAACTTTGAATTCTAGATTCTTTCCCTTCTTCCCTCATCACCCACCCTTACTGGGAAGGTAAGCAGTTCAGTATAGATTGTACATGTGTAGTTATGCAAAACATTTCCATAGTGGATATATTGTGAAAGACTATTTTCCCCTCCATCCTATCCCGCCGCCCACTTGTTCTATTTTCTACTTTGACCCTGTCCCTTTTCAAAAGTGTGTCCTTCTAACTACCCTCCCCCCCAATATGCCCTCCCTTCTATCATCCACCCTCTTATCCCATTCCCCAGTACTTTCCTGTAGGGTAAGATACCCAGTTTAGTGTGTATGTTATACCCTCCTTAAGCAAAATTCAATGAGAGTGAGGTTGACCCATTCTCTTTTGCCTTCCTGTTCTTCCTCTCCATTTTATTTTATTTTTTAAACAAATGCTTTATTAACTTCTGTTTTACATCATTCATTTCCACCAGATTTTGAGTTACAATCATTTTCCCCCCTGTTTTTCCCCTACCCACCCTCCCAGAATAGCAGTCCCACAAGATATCACTTCCTCCAATCTGCTCTCTCCCCTATCTTCTCCCATACCCCCTTCGACTTTTCCATTACAGGAGGGTGAATCTCTGTGTCGCAATGTCTGCACATCTTATCTCCCAATTACAAGCAAAAGAGTATTAATAATAGTATTTATATATATTTGAAACATTTAATTTTAAGACCTCGAATTTCAGATCCATTCCCTTCCTCCCTTGTCACCCATTCCCTCTGGGAAGATAAGTAATTCAGTATATGTTGTACATGTCTAGCTATGTAAAACATTACCATAGTAGATATATTGTACAAGGCTGCTTATAATTCCCTCCCACTCATCCCACCCCCCACCTGGTCCATTCCCTACTTGATCCTGTCCCTCTTCTATAGTGGGTACTTCCAACCTCCCCTCCCCCCAAGGATGCCCTCCCATCCATCATCCCTCCTCTCATCCCCCTTCCCCCTATTCTGCTGCAGGTTGAGATAACCCATTTAGTATGTATGTCATTCTCTCCCTGAACCAAATTTAATGAGAATGTGGTTTTGCCTTTTTGCCTTCCTATTCTTCCCCTCCCTTGCAGCCACTTCCCCTTGCTTCTTCTACATGAGATACTTTACCCTACCCTGTCTCTCCCCATCTCCTCTTGCCACTTTCCTCTCTCACCTCATAATTTCATCCCTTGAGTATCCTCCCTTCCCAACAAATTCAACCTATGCCCTCTATCCATATATAACTGTAAACATATATACACACATTCACATATGTATTCATATGACCATACACCCTTCTTCCATTATTTTCATAGTGAGAAAGATTTCATCAGTCACAGTTATTGCTTTTCCATATAGGAATGTAAATAGTTCAACTTTGATAAGTTCCTTTTGATTTCTTTTCCCTGATTACCTTCTCAGGCATCTCTTGCTTCTTGTGTCTGTATGTCAAATTTTCTATTCAATTCTGGTTTTTTCCTCAAGAATGCTTGAAAGTCCTCTATTCCACTGAATGACCATATTTTCCCCTGAAACAAAATACTCAGTTTTGCTGGGTAGGTGACCCTTGGGTTCATTCCCAGCTCTTTTGCCCTCTGGAATATCATATTCCATGTCCTTAGATTCCTCAGTGTAGAAGCTGCCAGGTCCTGGGCTATTCTGATTGTGTTTCCACAGTATTGAAATTGTTTCTTCCTGGCTGCTTGTAGTATTTTCTCCTTGATCTGGGGATTCTGGAACCTGGCTATAATATTCCTGGGAGTTTTCTTTTTGGGATCTTTTTCAGGAGGTGCTCAGTGGATTCTTTCAACCTCTATTCTGCCCTCTGGATCTAAAACATCAGGGCAATTTTCCTTGAGAATTTCTTGAAGGGTGATTTCTAGGTTCTTTGTTTGACCATGGCTTTCAGGTAGTCCAATAATTTTTAAATTGTCTCTCCTGGATCTATTTTCCAGGTCAGTGGTTTTTCCCATGAGATATTTCACATTGCCTTCTAATCTTTCATTTGTTTGGATCTGCTTAACAGCATCTTGATTTCTAATAAAGTCACTAGCTTCCATTTGCTCCAGTCTAACTCTGAAGGAATGAATCTCCTCAGTGAACTTTTGAGATTCTTTTTCCATCTGGCAAATTCGACTTTTTATGACATTCTTCTCCTCATTGCCCCTTTGGGCCTCCTTTGCCATTTGAGTTAGTCTATTTTTTAAGGTGTTGTTTTCCTCAGTCAGGCTGTTGACCCTCATTTCATACTTTTCCTGCATCCTTCTCATTTCTCTTCCCAATTTTTCCTCCACTTCTCTTATTTGATTTTTAAAGTTCTTCTTAAGGTCCTCTATGGCCTGTAACCTGCTCATGTTTTCATTTGGGGCTTTTGGAGTAGGATTTCTGACCTCACAGTCCTCCCCCTGTTCTATGCTTTGATCTTCTTTGCCCCCAAAGTAGGAGTCTAAGGTTGCATTTTTCTGTTTAATTTGTTTCCTTTGCCTTGGCATGTTGCCACTTAATTACTTGACTTTGGGGCTTGTTGCCACAGTATGGCTTTGTTGCCAGACAGGGGAATTTTCATTCCGAACGTGTGGGGGGACAACTTCTGTTTCTGGCAAGCTGGAAACCCACCCAGGACCTCCACCCCAGATCACAATCCAGATCCAGGGAGGTTAAAGCAAGAGTGATTACCCCTCAAGACTGATCGCTGGATCTCCCTACAGTTCGCAGGCCAGGAGCTGGAGCTCCCTCTGAAAACTACAAAATGGCGTGTCTCCTCAGTGGCTTCTAGCCCTCAGGGAAGGAAGCCAACACATTCCCCAAATACTGGTCCCAAAGTCCATAGGGCACTAACCTCTCACTTTGTCCTAGGCATGTCTATGTTGATAATTCTGGAATTGCCACAGCTGCTGGTGTTGTGGGGTTCCTCCAGCCGGCTGCTGGCCCAGCCACCCTGGGGCTAAAACAGTGACTCAGAGGGATCTGTGCTCAGCTCCCCAAGCACTGCGGGCTGTGCTGCTGGGTCCCAGAGTGCTGGTGGGTCCTTCCTGCAGGGCTGCTGGGCTGTCCTCAGTGGGAGGTTAGCTTCTCTGTGTTGTTCTGTGGGTGCTGGGGCTCCAGAAGTTGTTCAGAATCCCCTTTTACATAGTTTGGAGGTGATCTGGGGGGAGAGTGCCTTGGACATGCTGTTTCTACTCCACCACCTTGGCTCCGCCCCCCCCATAGATCCTTCCTCTCCATTTTAACGGTTTCCCCTTGTCTCTTTTATATGAGATAGTTTACCCCATTCTGTCTCTCCCTATTTCCTCTCATTATATTTCTCTCTCACCTCTTAATTTTATTTTAAAAATATTATCCCTATTCAATTGATCCCATGCCCTCTATGTATACCTGTACACATATATACACATACTCACATATATGTTCATACACACATATACCATCCTATATAGACACATACATGTATACATACATATATATGTATAAATACACACATACATATATATGTATATGTATATATACATATACACTCACATTTATATTCCCTTCAACTATCCTCATACTGAGAAAAGTTTAAGTTACAATTATCATTTTTCCATGTAGGAATGTAAATAGTTCAACTTTGATAAGTTCCTTATGATTTCTTTTCCCTGTTTACCTTCTCATGCTTCTCTCGCTTTTTATATTTGAATGTCAAATTTTCTATTCAACTCTGGTTTTTTCATCAAGAATGCTTGAAAGTGCTCTATTTCATTGAATGACCATATTTTCCTCCGAAACATTATACTCGGTTTTGTTGGGTAGTTGATGATTGGTTTTAATCCTAGCCCCTTTGACCTCCAGAATATCATATTCCAAGCCCTTTGATCCCTTAATATAGAAGCTGCTAGATCTTGTGTTATCCTGATTGTGTTTCCACAATATTAAAATTGTTTCCTCCTGGCTGCTTGTAATATTTTCTCCTTGATCTGGTAACTCTGGAACCTGGCTATAATATTCCTAGGAGTTTTCTTTTTTGGATCTTTTTCAAGAGGTCATCAGTGAATTCTTTCCACTTCTATTTTGCCCTCTGGTTCTAAAATATCAGTGCAATTTTCCTTGAGAATTTCTTGAAGGGTAATTTCTAAGTTCTTTTTTTGATCATGGCTTTCAGGTAGTCCAATGATTTTTAAATTATCTCTCCTGGATCCATTTTTCAGGTCAATGATTTTTCCAAGGAGATATTTCACATTGCCTTCTATTTTTTCATTTGTCTGGATCTGTTTAATAGTATCTTGATTTCTCATAAAGTCATTAGCTTCCATTTGCTCCAATCTAATTCTAAAGGAATTATTCTCTTCATCGAGTTTTTGAAATTCTTTTCTCCATCTGGCAAATTTGGCTTTTTAAGGCATTCTTCTCCTCATTGGCTCTTTGGGCCTATTTTGTCATTTGAGTTAGTCTAATTTTTAAGGTGTTATTTTCTTCAGTCAGGTTGTTCACTCTCTTTTCAAGATTTTCTTGCATCATTCTCATTTCTCTTCCCAATTTTTCCTCCACTTACTTGGTTTTCAAAATCCTTCTTGATCTCCTCTATGGCCTGTAACCAGTTCATATTTTTCTTGGAAGCTTTTGGTACAGGAGTTCTGACTTCATTGTCTTCCTCTCAATCCATGCTTTGATCCTTTTTGTCCCCCAAAAAGGAATCTAGCATTTGACTGCTGTGCTTGCTTTGCTTCCTTTGCTTGCTCATGTTGCCATTCAGTTACTTGACTTTCGAACTTTTTCCCACAGTAGAACTCTCCTTCCAGAGAGGAGAGCTTTGTCCTGAATCACTGGGGTTTTTGCAGCTGCTGGAGCTATTAGTTGGCTGCCCTCTCTGAAGCCTCCTGGCCACACACCCCAGGACCTCTACCAAAGACAATGATCCAGATCCAAGCAGGTTAAAGCAAGAATGATTACCCCTCTCAATGGTTGCTTGTTTTCCCTATAATCTGCAGGCCAGGAGCTCTGAAGCAGCCATGTTGTGGGGGCTGCATGACCAAATAGCCTCCATTGCTTCTCACCTTCTCACCCTGGGAGCAGAGGTCAGACCATATTCCTGGACCCCCAAACCCACAATGTCCACACTGACCTCTTACTTTGCCTTTGGCATTTATGGGTTGATAATTCTGAAAACCACCACAGCTACTGGTGATCCACTTTCCTGAAGTTCCTCCAGCTTCAGCTGGTCACGGCTGCCCTGGGGCTAAAACTGCAGGATCACCTAGGGCTGGACTCAGCTCCCAGCATGCTGCAATGGACCCTTCTGTCTGCCTGCTGGGCTACCTTCAGCAGGGAGTTTGTTTCTCTCTGTCACTTTGTGGGTTCTGTAGCTCTAAAGTTTGTTTAGAGTCATATTTTATAGGTATTTGAGGTGGTTATGGGGAGAACTCATGAGATTTTCCTGCTTCTGTGCTGCCATCTTGGCTCTGCCCCCTTTTTTTCCCTGTTGATCTGTTTCTTTCATAACTGTGACCAATATGGAAATGTTTTACATGATAGCATGTGTATAATGTATATCAAATTAACTACCATTTTAGGAAGAGGGGAGGGAGCAGAGGAAAGGAAAGAGGGAGAAAAATTAGAAATGCAAAATCTTGTAAAAAATGAATGCTAAAAATGGTCTTGACATGTAATTAGGGAAAAATAGTATATAAAAAAACTGCAAAAAAAAAAAAAAGATTGATCTCTGAGGTAGAACAGTTTGGAAGCATATTGTTCCTACCATAGATGGTTAGCTCAGTGTAGCAGCAAGTGCACTAGCATACCCAAGGAGGCTGCCAACACAGATTCTTAGATTTGCTTTTCTAAAGGAAAGCAACTCAAAATGGGTTAACAATCTTGCTTTAATCAAACATATGTTGTTTACCTAGTTCAGGGGAAAAAGGTCAGCACCCCGAACTTCAGAGGATACAAAGCAGACAACAAATACAGGGAAACATCAGCAGACAAGACTTCCAACTATCTGACCATTACATTCATACCTAGTCAGTTACCAGAAAGGGAAGCAACCAACATCTGTGTTTTCAAAGCAGGGGGTCTCAATGGCTGACCAGAGTCTCTTCTGGTCAAATCACACAATCTTCCTCAAAGTGAACCCCAAAACAAAACCTCACATCAGGGTATATATAGCCTTCTCCTGGCTCAGAGAATGTCACAACCCTTTTGACCTACTGCCCAATCACAAAGTATCAAGGTGTGGATGTTCCTGAAAAACAAGCCTCCTGCCACAGGCTCCAAGTGACCACATTCAGCCTATTAGGGGTTTAATGGAAATACAAATTTAAAGGTCTTCCCTGCCCCTAGGTTAAATGCACCTGGAGCCTGTGGTGGGAGGCTTGTTTTTCAGGAAAGCCCACACCTTGATACTTTGTGATTGGGCAGTGGGTCAAGGAGGTTGTTACATTCTCTGAGCCAGGAGAAGGCTATATAATCCCTGATGTGAGGCTTTGCTTTCAGGCTCCCTTTGAGAAGTGTTGTGTGATTTGACTAGATGACACTCTGGGCAGCCGGCTGAGAGCCTCCTGGCTTTGAAAACCCTGATGTTGATGCTTCCCTCTCTGGTAACTGTGATTTGGTATTGATGTAATGGTTGGGCAGTTTGGAAGCCTGTCTGCTTGCTCTGTCTGTTTCTCTGTTTTGAAACTACTATCTGTATTCTCTAAAGTTTGGGGTGCTGACCTTTTTCCCCTGAACTAGGTAAACGGTATGTTTGATTGATTAAAGTAAGCTTGTTAACCCATTTTAAGTTGCTTTCCTTTAGAAAAGCAGATCTAAGAACCTGAGTTGGCAGCCACCCTGGGGATGTTGGGGGTGCTTGCTGCTACAAGGGGACAGAGTAAATTTTCAAATCTGGGAAGGTTTTCAGAGTCACTTAAGCCTATCAAAGGGCCTAGGGGCAGAGAAGATCTTAAATTCCCATTCCCATAACACTCAGTGGATAGAATTTGAAGATGTGTTCTGTGAAGTTTGGATTCAGTCAAAGGGCCTCACTTGAGGACCTAGAGGGCCACATGTGTCTTTGAGGCTGCAGGTTCCCCACCCCTGGAAGGTCAGGAAGATTTGAATCCAGAGACAGCCTCAGATGCTTACTAGCTATGTGATCCTGTGGGCAAGTCACTTTTTTTTGCCTTAATCTGCTGGAGAAGAAAATAGCAAACCACTCTAGTATCTTTGCCGGGAAAACCCCAAAGGGGGTCATGAAGAGTTGGGCAAAAATGATATAATTGAACAACAACAGCATACCTTTCCATGGGGTTTCTAGAGGACTGTAAGAGTTATCTACAAGTATACACCTTGAACTGTGACTGCAACTCAAGAAGAGTATTTATCAAACAGAAAGAGAAAACAAGTCAAAGATACATTTATAGTGTTAAATTAACCAATAAAGTCTCAAGGACTCCCAATTGAGAAAAGTTTTCTAAGTCAGAGAGATTAAAACAATCGCAATTTATTAGAATTTTTAATTTTATTAAACATTTAATTTTATTAAACATTTTTATTATGTAATATTCCTAGAATATTTTTTGCACATTCTGGTCAATTGAGAATAAGCTAATAATCTTGTGATCAACACTTAGTGACTTAAGTGACTACCATTCTACAGGAAACTGAGGCAAACAGGGCTAAAAGATTTGCCTAGGGTCCCACAGCCAGTAAATGTCAGATACCAGATTTAAACTCAGAGATATGAGTCTTCCTGGCTTCTGATCTGATATTCTAACCACTGCTATGGAAAGGTATACAAACACTTTTTTGACTGGTAAGAGGGAATCTGTGCTTGTCAATAATGATTTTAACGATTGTTGCATAAATTAATCTATGTAATAATTTGATTTCTTAAAATACAACACAGAGTGATTTATTTGGTTTGCTTTAATGCTATATGTGTGTATATGCATTACAATTATATATTATGTATATGACATATACATATATACATACAATGATCTGGTCTAAAATTTTAAGCAACATGACTTTATATTTGGTTCTGGATTCCCTGTCAAGAAATTTATAAATGTGAATTATATTTGGGGGGGTATTAGGAGCAATAAATTCTCTTATACCCACTCACAGGTATATTTTAAGTCAAGGAAGACAATGCTTATGTGATAGATGCTATGTGTGTTACTCCAGTGTCAAGATCTGAGAACATCTGTTCCTTTTTTTTTTTTCTAATGCTGGGGCTCCCTATATTGCCCAGGTTGGAAATGCAGTAGTCTCTTATGAGTTGATCCTAATACTGCACAAAAGCTTTTTCTCATTAGCAACTCTTTAGACATCCTGGTGGCTCCCTGCTGTGGGGAGAAGAAGAGGTCTCACCACATTTGTGCTAGACAGTGCAGACCCTAGACTGTAGCTCATAACACTCAAGCTCAAGGGATCCATCAGCCTCAGTACCTGTTTCTAATCTCCTTTCTTTTTCTTCTTTTTGTCTTTTGGAGGGGCAAGGTCAGGGCAGTTGGGGTTAAGTGACTTGCCCAAGGTTACAGGGGTCTGAGGCTGGATTTGAACTCAGATCCTCCTGACTCCAGGGCTGGTGCTCTATTCACTGCACCACCTACCCACCACTAATCTCTTTTCAGGCTTTTGGGCAGCAGAGGATGAAGCAATTTTGTTAAAGCAGCTTCCTGGGGAAGTGATTCTTATCAGTAGAAAGCTGCCAGAGGAAATATTTTGTTGGACCTCAATCTTAGGCAGGTGGATTTGGGATAATTCAAGAGACTGTGGCATAGGATCCCATTGGATCCTCACCAGAAAGGGGTAAAGCCAAGAGCTTGCCAGCTGTTCCTGTTAGTTCCATCCAGATTACAATGGCAAATGAAGTTTAAACTATTTTAGTAATGGGTGAAGTGACTAAATTTAATCACAGGTTAAGTGGATGACCCAGATTCATGTGAAATTCTCTCTCTTTGCTCTTGGGAAGTTTTAAAGGTTACACAGTTAGTGTAGGATAAATGGTTTGTAAAACAACCCCAGGTAGTCTTTCCCCCTGGCAAACCAGAACGGAAAGGTCCTAACTTTTACACACTTTTAAATATAAAATCTTCTCAAAGATGTTATGTAGTGTCCATCCATGACCACAGACGGTAGGAACCAATTCATATAAGGGCATCTGGCTTGCAAAATACTATGGGAAAAGAAGGAAAAATTAAAAATGTTGGGTTGAAAGCTCCATTTAAAGGGACAGTATGGGAAGAAGGGTAGAGGAAATGAAATGAGGAGAGATTACCTTACCCACTGCATGGATTTCATGGCTGGAAAGCTTTCACCAATGCTTGGGGCTTGACTAGTTACGAGTTAGTCTAGTTAACTAGTTAGTCTAGTTACAACTTCTGTTTGCTGCTTCTGGAAGATAAAAGCCCTGGAAATAATGCTCCCAGGCTCAACATCATCCTGGTTTTCTGTCACAGCTTCCCCTCAGACACTTCTCAGTCATCTCCCTCCTGCTCCTGTTCTGGAGCACAGATACCCACCCCCTGCCCCATATTTCAGAATTTCCAGGGCTTCTCCAAATTCTACCACACTCCCCAGATCAGGATGCATTTCCTTCACCTTCCATCTTCCATCTCCAAGGTTAAAAAGGAAAGGAAGAGACTACATATGCCAGATTCAAGACATCTACCCTATGAGATTCCAGAACCAATCCTACCCATAAGATATTAATTGGATATAAAGATAAAAAACTGTCCTGGTCTTCAAAGAGCTTATATTCTAGTTTTCATGTTTCCATCTGTGAGTAGTCTCATCCAACCAGGGGGCCAGACACTAAAAGGTTCTTTATGTTCCTATTCATTGTTTTTCTTTGTATTTCTGGCACTCAGCACAGTGTTTGGCATATAGTAACAGGCAACTGGCATTTATTAAGGGTCTCCTTTGTGTAGGCACTGTGCTGAGTGCTGAGGATACAAAGAAAAGCCAAAAACAAGCAATCTCTGCTCTCAAGGACAAAACAAGTATGAATAGACAAGATATGTGCATGATGTTGGCGGAGGGCACTATGATTAAGGAAGAATGGGAAAGACTTTTTGCAGAAGGTGAGATTTTAGCTGGAGACTTGAAAAAAAGCAGGGAAGCCCAGAGGTGGAGATGAGGAGGGAGAGCATTCCAGGCATGGGGTTGGAGGGTTCACAGCCAGAGAAAATGCTTGAGTTGAGAGATGTAGTGCTAAATGCTTTTTAATTGGTTGGTTGAACAATTAATCGGTTGTTTTATGATCAGTACATCTTCAGACTGACCCTGCCCAGCTGCAAAGAAAATTCTTACCTGTCTTAACTATGTTTATTTGTGTAATAGACCTATGGCCCCGGGGGAAAAGAACCCCCTATCCCACTAAGGGGGCCTAGCTAGATCACATGAATTGGTTTCAGTTCTGGGGGAACTTGATCTATAAAGAGATGGGTTGGGTTTTTTCTTCTTGTCTCTAGCTCACTATGCCCCTATCCCAGAGCATAACTTTGGGAATGATTACATAAACAAAGCTTAGATTTAGCTCATAACTAAAATCTCCCTAAAAGGTATTATTCAATGTGTAAAGTAGATCAGGCATAGGAAAGCTATTTTTCTCTGCCACAAAAGAAATGTTTAAAACACACATACAAAAACCTCATAAGTGATTAATAAGCACTTAAAGCATAGAATACTACCCCATAACTCCTAATAAAATCAGCTAGGTGATTGATATTTAAAACATTAAACCATGAGCCACTTCATGGGATTCCTGAACAGGAATTTCATTTTTACCTTGAATTTTGCACTGTCCTAGTATTGACACAAAGTTCATTATCTTCTGGCAAGCCAAGACATGATTCATCCTCCTGTTTGGAGGATGTCTCCTCCAAAAAACAATAGAGTGATAGTAATTAATAGTAATTTCTTAGACCTCTCAATGACTCCAGGCCTCTTGAACCCTTGAAACTTACAGCAAAGCTAGAAACATCCATCTCAGGATCTCTGCTTAGTCACCTGTGTTCTAGGAAAGAAATTCAAAGTAGGAAAGGCAGCCATAGACTTGAGGTCCAATCTTGGGCTCATCTAGTATGTGTATTGCTGCCATGTGAAGGCGATTGCCATTGCTGTTGGCACCACCGTAGAAGGTCCAGGGGCTTGCTATTAGAATCCTAAACCACATACTCAGAAGAAAAAAGAAGAGACCATAGAAATCATTTCTCTTTGTAAGCCTACTGAGTGGGCATCTATTAAGTGGTCCATCCTCTTTGGCACAGGCAGGATAGGGTGCTCACAGGGCCCAACCAGAACTCTTTGGTTGACACCTGCTAGCAATGTCCAGTAGAAGGAGGTAGGGCACATCCTTAGTTCCTAGAGACATGCCCCAGTCCTGCATATCAGCCATAGTTCCCTTGATTACCCCCTGTGACGTTTATAAACTGTCAAGAGACTTATTTAATGAAATGCAGCTCCCTTCCTGGTGTCTCCCTCTCAGCAGCCCTATCATATCTGAATTAATGTAGACTTATTGTTTTTAATGGCATGCATGCATTAGTACACTTTAGGAAGGACTTTTGAAATTTTAATACAAGGTTTTGGGAATGGAAAAGGAGAGAGGGAGCATGATATAGTGGCTAGAGGTCTGGCCTTAAAACCAAGGAATCCTGAATTCAATCTCTTCTCCCTCTTACACATTTGTTGGATCATTTTCCAGTTATGTATGACTCAATGTGATCCGGTTTAAGGTTTCCTTGACAATACTAGATATTGGAGGGGTTAGCCATTTCCTTCTCCAGCTCACCTTACAGATGAGGAAACTGAGGCAAACAGGGTGAAGTGACTTGTCCAGGGTAACACATCTAAGAAGTAACTGAGATCAAATTTGGACTCAAGTCTTCCTGGTGCTAGGGCCTATGTTCTATCCACCGTGCAGCCTGGCTTTTTCCCTCTAACTCATACTGGCTGCCTGATTCTGGGACAATCACTTTCCTCTCAATGCCTATAGGAAGCCTTCTAAGACTCCAAAAGAGGTGTCCAGGGTCATCAATAGAGGGGATTTCCACATGGGGAGGTCTCTATGCTGCTGAGATGACAGATCTGAACCCTTCTTCCCCTCAAACAGAAACTAATACAAAACTATAGAAAAGGAAGAAGAGGAGGGGTGTTTGAGTGTGTGTATGTTTACTTATGCTGGTAAATTGATTTTTATTTTTGTTTCAGGTGATTACAAAGAGTAGGTGGAATGAGGAAGATTTTCTTAATTGTATTTATGACCTTACTAAAAAAAAAAAAGAGAGCGAGGGAGGTGGAGGGGGTGGAGAGAGAGAGAGAGAGAGAGAGAGAGAGAGAGAGAGAGAGAGAGAGAGAGAGAGAGGGCTATGGGGTTTAGCTGAGTAAGTAAGGAGAGAGGAGGAGTGTAGGAGCCAATTTGCAATACACTAGAGGAAAGTAACATTTAGAGATTGATGTGAAGTGGGCAGTGTTGAACTTGAAGTAAGGAAAATCTGAGTTCAAATTTGGCTTTACATACTTACTAGCTGTGTTATCATGGACCCATTAGCTTCTGTTTTGTGAGCTTTAAGATGAATTGATTGGATTTGGTCATTCCTGTTTTTTGTTTTTTTTTTTTGTTTTTTTTTTTGGAGGGCAATTGGGGTTAAGTAACTTGCCCAAGGTCACACTGCTAGGTTTTTGTTTGTGTGCCTTAAGTGTCTGAGGCCAGATCCGAACTCAGGTCCTTCTGACTCCAGGGCCAACACTCTACTCACTGCGCCACCTAGCCACCCCTTTAAAATGATTTTCTGTTTTTGTTTTTTTTTTTTTTGTTTGGATTTGGTCATTCCTAAGGTATTTTACAGCTCTAAATCTATTATCCCATGTATTTCTTTCTTATCCAAATCTCCATTCTTCATAGACCTCCCCAATCAGACATCACTTGTTCCAGCCACCCAGAAAGAGGGAGAGGGTAGAAGCTGAAGAAGGGAATGGGGATATGAAATGCCTTAGACAGATGAAAATTAAAAAAAAAAGCTCTTCCTCAAGCCTCAAAAATCTCTAAAGTATGGTAGTGATAAACATTAGGTCAGTTGGAAAAGTTTCTTTGGAAAATTGTCATTCCGTCCTTAGAGGTGATTTGAAGATTCATTTCCATTCAACAATTCAACAAACATTTCTGTGTTGTGAGGATCCTGGGGACAAAAAGATAAAAAACAGTCCCCTTCCCCCAAGGTACTCACATTCCACAGGAATCAGTGGTTGCCGTGTTTGTATTGAACCTGGGCCTCAAGAATAGTCCTGCTCCATTGCCAAGGCCATTGCATTCTGATGAGGCTCTGCTGGTTATTTAGAAGGTCAATGGTTTGCAGAGTAACATGAGTTCTGAAGGCTGACTCATAGATCTGGCCCTTCTGAGGCTTCTCTAGATATTCTGTGTAAATGGAGTCTGAAAAAGATGACTGCTGATCAACCCTCTGACAAGTCTAAAAGCTGCTTGGTTTGGAGATTTGAAGGGTCTTTTCCCACCCAGGATTAGCTTCAGGCTCTTAAATACAAATTAAATTAAATTAAATACAGCCTGAGCACAAGCAAGAGCCATCTGATGTCAAGGCTAACAGCCCAGTCTTTCAGAACACAGAAGGTAAGACCTGGACGTTGTCTTGGGTACAGGGGTGGTGGTGGTGGGGATAAATTAAATTAATTATCCATTAAGAATAGAGAGAAGCTGAAACATGTAGCTGGGTTTAGGGGATCAGATTCACATGGAGGAAAGATATAAGGTTAGTGTTGAGGAAGATGCATTGTTAGTTATTATTTAAGCATCTCAGATACACGCTCGTCACAGGCTTCCTGGCTTCACTTTTCCCATCTGTAAAGCAAGAGGATACGAAAGGAAAAAAACAAAGTATTAGCTGTGTGCCTGGCACTGTGTTAAGCACTTCACCAATATTTCATTTAATCCTCACAACAGCTCTGTGAGGTTGATATTATTTTTATATACCTTTACAGTTAAGTAAATTGGGGCAGACATAGGTTAAGTGACTTGCCACAGGGTTACACGGTTTTAAGTGTTTGAACTGAGGTGTTGGTGACATCAGGCCCAGGATGCTGTCTGCTGTGCCACCTCCAGCTCTATGATAGTATCATTTCTTCCAACCTAGAAATGTTGCGATCTCTGCCTTTTAACTGCTTTCAAATGTGGCATTACAAAGGGATATGTGCCAAGTGTATTTTGGACTGGCCAAGGCAACTCTTTGGTGTGCATTGGCTAAAACAAGTCACTTGTAGTCAGGGTTCACATTTTGTCTCGGACACTAACTATGTGATTCTGGGCTATGAATGGAATAAAAGTGAAAACTTCTCAGATGGCATTCCAGAAATCTGAATAGAATTGTAATAAAGCACCAAGACTTAGTAACCTGGGCTGGGACCTTTGCCTTGCTTCCCTGGTCATAAGTTGAAGTTCTTGCTAAGCATAGTGAAGCATAGGGAGGGAAAGCACAGACTCTGCAAATCCAACCACAGGCCCAGATGTCCCAGACTTGTTTTCACCGACCACCATCTGACCTGTACAAATATAAAATTGGAAATCCCGTTGCAGAACTCCAGGCAGGTCACCATGTCCTAAAATCCCCACGATTCATAAAATATTGTCTGCTTTCATATCTATATTGATATTATTAGAACATTTATCTTCTGCTTTTATATTTAAGTCGATATTGATGACATATTTTGTCTGTTTTCATGTCCTCTAGACATGTATCTTCTGCTTTCTGATATTACTGACATTTCATCTGCAAACACCAGCAGATTTTTTTGGTTAAGATTGTGTGCCTCAGTTCCTAATTAATGGGAACTGGACAGGACAAAGTGGGGGGAAAAGGGGTGGCCTTTTGGGTATATAACCAAGCTTTGCATTTTGTGTTTTGCCTCTCCTACTAAACTGCCTCTAGTAGGGAGACTACCCTTCTTGCAAGAAGAAATAATTAAATAAATCCTTCCTGTCTCTACTTGGAGATATCTCTGATTATTTTATTTTGGGCAAGGGTTGTTCTTGTCCCACACAGCTATAAACATCCCATAATAACATCTCAGTTTCAGTTTCTCCACCTGTAAAATGGGGATAATTATATAGTAATCATATAATGTTATTGGGAGGATCATATGAGATAATATAGGCAAAGGGTTTTACAAATCTTAAAGTGCTTGAGCTGTCCTTGAATCTTTGAGGTATAGACTCTAGGAACCCCCCTGAACTCTGATTAAATCATCCCATTTGATAAGGCATTTGCATGAGGCCATAAGCCTTAGTTGTGGCTGGGCCCAGTCCTCTGTTACTAGCCTAGCCCTCCATTGTCCATCTACTTCCCACCCTTGAGCCCATCAAAATATCAATACACCCTTGAACTGGCCTAACTCACCATTGTCTGTAGTCTCCAGCAACTTCTCACCCTTAATCACTCACTGACCTCATCTGATTTCTCCTGAAGACCCTCCCCAAACTCCTCCTCTAGACCACCCCTAGATTCCTCCCACAACTTTCTGTGTATAGGATCCCATCTTCCCTCCATGTGGGGTGAGAGCGCTATAGAATGACCTAGCACAGACTTACTCTGTGTTCAATACAAACTTTTAATAAATTTTACTTTTCTTTGTCTGAGAAGACTTGAGTTAAATTCATTCGGCAGGACCCAGTGTGTTAGTATTTTGGGGTCTCCAGAGCAGCCCTAACGATCTTAGTGGGTAACCTCTTTATTTTTATTTAATACTGTTCTTATGGAGAACTTGCACAAGGCCAGAAGAAGAGATACAAGGCCACTCTATAGGTCTCTTGGAAGAACTTTAATACTGATTGTCAGACCTGGTAGATTCTGGCATAGGATCACCCTCTTCCCACTTTTCATTTTCCTTTTATGTGTTGCCTTCTTCCATTAGAATGTAAGCTCTGTCAGCCAGGTGAAACCCACCCCTCAAAACGCAAAGGAGTCCAAGCTGAGTTGAAAGCAGAAAAGTTTTGTTAGGAGGAAAATACTAGTGTTGACGTCCCCAGTGAAGAGGGTACCTGAATGGATTTGACTCAAGTCTTCTCTCAGCCAAAGAAAAGTTTACTAAAAGTTCCCTTGCATTTGACACAGTAAGTCTGTGCTAGGTTATTATATGGCGCTCTCACTATTCTATGGCCCTCTCCCTATTCTATGGCATTGTATGGCACTCTTACACTACATGGTGTGAGATGGGGTCTTATATACAGAAAGTTGTGGGAGGAATCTAGGGGTGGTCTAGAGGAGGAGTTTAGGGAGGGTCTTAAGGAGGAGTTAATGATGCCAATGAGTGATTAAGGGTGGGAGGTAGCTGGAGACTACAGACAATGGTGGGCTAGGCCAGTTCAAGGGTGTATTGATATTTTTGATAGGCTCAAGGGTGGGAAGTAGATGAACAATGGAGGGCTAGGTTAGTAGTTAGGAGTTAGTAACTAGGCACAATGTAAGGCTTATTGCCTCATGCAAATGCCTCATCAAATGAGACAATTTAATCAAGAGTCCAAGGGAGGTTCCCAGAGCCTGTACCTCAAGGACTCAAGGAGAGATAGAGGGGGCTCACGGAGCCCATGCCTCATCACCCAGTACAAGGTACAAAGGAGCCCACAGCCCAGAAGAGGCAGGGGAGTTTTATGTTTGAAAAGGGGAGATTCATGGAGGAGACAAGAACGGACAATCTTTTCCTGGAACAGATAGACATAGAAACAGGATGTTCTGCAGGAACAGTAGATTGAAAGCGTGGTTTGGGCTAGTTTGGGAGATGGTGGGGAAGGCACAGCTCAGTAGTATCAGCCAGCATACACCAGCAAAGGAATCTAGGAGTAAGCAAGACTGCAGGTTCACTGCAGGTTCCTGATTGACTCCTTTTAGCAAACAGGCTTACTCTGTGTCCAGTCCATCTGCCTGGTGAGGTAACTCATAGAAAAGAGACATGTTAATCTCAGGGGTACTTCCAACAGCTCCTCGAGGGCACAGTGCCCAGCACACATTAACTACTTAATTAATTGTTAATTTTATATGTATATATGATGAATTATATTGTGTTATATATGTATATATAAAGTATATATAATGTATAATGTATTTTATGTGTATATATATATATATATATATATATATATATATATATATATATATATATATATATATATAATACCTGCCATGGACAGAATATTTTATATGTATATGTATGTATTATATATATGCATATATGTAATATATATATATATACATATATATATATATATAATGTGTGTGTATGTGTGTGTGTGTATGTGTGTTTAATACCCTCCATAGACAAAAGACCTAGGAGAATTATAAGAAAGAAGAGGAGAGAAAGAAGAGGGTATAGGAACCTATTCCTTTGTTATACTGGGGGAGTTCAGCATTGGCAGAAGTAACTTCTAGGAGCTAGCCTTCTAATCAAGGTCTGAAAGGTGTTAGGTGCATAGATTGATGACCAAGGCCATAGATCACAGATCTTTATAGTATTAAAACCATTGTTATTCTATTTTTATTTTAAATAATTTTAAATTGATATGTTTGATTTTATTAGAACTGGTTAATGTGAATTTTTGATTACTCAGGCAGTCTGGTACAGTGGATTTGGAGCCCAAACATCACAGGATAATAGATAGTCTAATTCAACTCTCCCTCATTTTACAGATGAGGAAACTGAGGCCTACACAGTGTTAGTGCTTGCATAGGCTCACTCTAACAAGTAGCAGAGCCAGGATTAGAACTTAAAATCTTCCAGCTCCTAATCCAGGGATCTTTCCACTGTTCCAAGAAGGGTTTGAATTGCCACTTACTGGCAAAGCAAGGCACTTCACCACTCTGGGCCTCAGTTTCCCCATCTCTAAAATGAGAGAGTTGGACTAGATGGCCTCCAAGGACCCTACCAGCTCTAGATCTATGGAGAGAACACCTTGAGTAAGTTACTTGTCTCTCTCAGAGTTAACTACTTAACTTCTCAATCTCTTCATTTCCTTGTTTGAAAGGTAAAGGTGTCCTTTGAAGCTTTTAGTCTTGTGATCTCTCTGAGCTCTAGATGAGCCTTGTTAGAGATTTTCTGGTGCTCAGAAAACCTTATATCCACCAGTCTCAGCTATCTGACATTTCAAAGCCTTTGAAGTGTTGTGAAATTGCCCTCAATTATAGTCTTGGAATTAGAAAAATCAGACCTATGCCTCCTGTGGTAAGAGGAGGGGAGCAGAGCTTGTCATTTCCCAAAATCTGGTTGGTCCCAGAACGAATCCCCATATCAATTATAGTTAAGTTAGCACTAGCAGTTTGCTACTGAGCTGGGATTTAGAAGAAATCTCTGCACCAGCTTACTGTCATCCTGAGGACTGAGGCATTCATCCCCACCAGGGCAGATTGGCGGCTAAATCACAGTCCACATCTCTTCTACACTAGGCTGGAGAATCAAAGCCTAGCCAGAGGAGGAGAGAACAGGCCCAAGAAGGTAAAAAGAGGCTCCAGCTCAAAGTGGAGGGGAGCAATGAAAAAAGGGTATAAAGACAAAGGATTGACACTGTTTTCTCAAAGAAGCTTGAAGACTGTGGAGAGAACACCACACAGATGTCAGCAGATGTGGAGTGGGAACTTGACCATGATACTTACTAGCCAAGTCAATACGGACAAGTCACATCAACTCTCAGCTTCCCCATCTGGAAAAGGAGGGACAAGAATATTTGTGATACAATACCTCACCATGTTGTTGGGGAGCAAGTGCACTTGGTCAGTCAACAAGTATTTATTACACTTATTGTGTAGCAAGCACTATACTAATCAATGGAGATACCAAAAAAAAGGTGGGGGAGTGGGGACAAAAACAAGGTCCCTGCCCTCAAGGAGCTCCCTTTCTTTTTTTTTTTTTTTTTAAAGCAATTGGGGTTAAGTAACTTGCTCAAGGTTACACGGCTAGTCATTATTTATGCGTGGGTGCTCATTTTCTGAGGCCGGTTTCTATCCTGGGTCATCCCAACTCCGAGGCCGGTGCTCTTACTCACTGTGCCACCTAGGTGCCCCTAGGAGCTCCCTTTCTAATGTGGGAGACGATGTACAAACAGCTATGAACAACCAAGCTGTAGACAGTATAAATGGGAGGTAATCTCAAAGAGGAGACCCAAGCAGCAGGAGAGATTGGGAAAGACCTCCTGCAGAAGGTGAACCATGATCTGCTTCTTGAAGACAAAGGTGAGGAGGGAGTGCATTCCAGGCATGGGGGACAACAGAGAAAAACCATCGTGGTGGGAGATGGTCCCCTGCAAAAAAAGGAGTACTCCCTTGAGTCAGAGCATGGCAGCAAAAATCTTTAGAGAAAGAAGCAAAGCCAGGAGAGGAATGGTCAGTCTGAGCTCATCCCCAAAATGGAGGCCCCCAAAAGAACTTAACAGTGGGAGAAAGGGGCCAGCCTGGCAGGAGGGGTGAAATCACAGGGTGAAAAGGCTGGCCCAGGTACTAAGGGAAGTTCCAAGTCAGAGGGTAGTCCTTAGAATCAGCAGACCAGCTGAGAGGAATGTAGGAGAAACTGCCTGCACACTCCACCTCTTAGCCTTTCTTAGATCTCCAGTGATCCTGATCCATATCTGAGCACTGAACCCAGATGGTTCCAGAGGATAAAGTGAGGCTGGTGACCTTGCATAGCCCTCCCTCACTTAAGTCAAATCCACTTGCATGTCCTGGCATCACATTCCTGATGTCATGGTCCTCTTCAAGAATGGAGGACAAACAGCAAGGTTCGCAACACACAAATATTCTCTCACTTTATCATCATAGTAACCCTGAGAGGTTGGTGCTATGATTATATTCCCTTTACATATGAGGAGACTAAGGCAATGAGAGGGTAAGTGACTTGCCTTGCCTTTTATGTGCTGCCTGCCCCCTTAGAATGTAGGGTAGGGATTGAGTCTCTTTGCTTCTATTTGTGTCTCTACAGCCTAAAACACTGTCCAATACACCGCAAGTGCAATAGCTGGCATTTATACAGCACTATAAGGTTTGCAAAGCACTTTACAAATATCTCCTGTTGCCCTCACAACAACACTAAGAAGTAGGTGCTATTATCATCCCTATTGTACAGGGTCACACAGCTAGTGAATGTCTGAAGCAGGCTTTGAGCTTGGGTCTTTAAGGTTCCAGTGCTCTATCCATTGCATCACCTAGCTATATCTAATATATGTTTATTATTTGTCTATGGGACTCAGTGAGGAGATTCCTGAGTCTATAATCATAACATCCCTCAAGAATTTCACATATTTAATGCCAGCTAATGTTTCTGTGTACAGCTGGCTAGGGGAAAGCTTAGAGAAGGACCGTTTAAGGTCTGTTGTCCAAGTGGCCAACATGGCTCAAGTCCCTCCCCATTCTAGTACATTGTCTGCTTGGCTATCAAAGTGACCTTCTTAAAGCATGGGTTTGATCATGTCACACCACTCCAGAGCCCCCCAGTAGCTTAATGCTATCCCTTCTGGGGTCAAATACAAAATCCTCTGTTTGATGTTCATAATTCGGTCCCTATCTATGTTCTGGTCTTCTCTTGCCTTACTCCCCTCTATGTACTTGAAGATCTAGTAACTCTGGCCTCCTTGTATACCTTGCAGAAGATTTCCATCCCCCAACTCTGAGTTTTCGGTGGCTGTCTTTCCTTGCTGGTTTTCTCTCTCTCCTCTCCTCTTTGCCTCCTGGCTTCCTACAAGTCTTAGTTAAAATCCCACTTTTTTTCGTTAAGCCTTTCCCAATTTTCCTTAATGATTTTCTTCTGAGATTATTATCAATTTATCCTGCATATATCTTGTTTGCACAGGCTTGTTCACACACTTTCTCCCCATTCGATTACAAGCTTCTTGAAGGAAGAGACTGTTTTGGAAATCTGCAGACTATTTTAGGCAATTAGTAATAGAGTACTGGGCTGGGATTCAGGAAGACCTGAGTTCAAATTGAGCTGTGTGATTCTCGGTAAGTCACAACCTGTCATTGCCTTGGTTTTCTCATATGTAAAAAAAGCACCTACCTGTCAGGATTGTTGTGAGGATAAGGTGAGATATTAGTAAAGTGCATAGTAAACCTTAAAGCTCTATGTAAATGCTAGATATTAATTACGTTTTTTGCCTTTCTTTACATCCATAGTATTTAGCCCAGTGTCTGGTACAAAGTAGGAGTTTAATAAATGATCAGGAGTGATAGTGGTAGTGGTAGGAATGGTGGTGGCAGAAAGAAAAGGGACAATATGTCACCTCCTTCTCAAGTGAAGAAATTCCATTTTAATAACTGGCCTCCAAATCAACTTAAACTAGAAGTCACATTTTCCCTCTGCCCTTTACCCGGGAACCTTCCTCCACCTTGTCCCCATCTCTCTCTCCTCTTTACTACAAGGCCCAAATGCAAGAGTGAGGGGGAGGATTGGGGAAGGGGAAGGCAGTTAGGGAAGAAAGGTATAATCAGGCCAAAAGGCAAAGATATATTTAAAAAATTCTACTGGGGGGCGTCTAGGTGGCACAGTGAATAGAGCACCAGCACTGGAGGCAGGAGGACTTGAGTTCGAATCTGGCCTCAGACACTTAATACTTACTAGCTGTGTGACCTTGGGCAAGTCATTTAACCCTAATTGCCCTGCCTTCCCCCCTCCAAAAAGCCAAAAAAAAAAAATCCTACTGGCAGAGCTGAAACTGGGTCCCCAAGTACAAACCTCTCCAAAAAAATTTGTTCAGAGAGAAATTTAACAGTTTCTCCTGTGACTTAGTTTTTTTGTCTCTAGGCGCTCCTGAAATTAACTTCTATTATCGTTCAGTTGTTTTTTCAGTCATATCTGACTCTTTGTGACCCTATTTGGAGTTTTCTTGGCAAAGATACTAAAGCAGTTTGCCATTTCCTCCTCCAAGTTATTTTACAAATGAGGAAACTGAGGCAAGCAATGATTAAGTGGCTTGCCCAGGGTCACACAGCTAGTAAGTAGGCCAAATTTGAACTCAAGAAGATGAGTCTTTCTAGGCTAGCCACAGCACTATCCATGGTACCACCTAGCTATTCAATTTCTGCTGACCTGATTCCAAATTTTCAGGCAGTGCTTCTTTGTCAAGACATACAGAAGTGTGAGTCATGTCAGGTGTGCCTGAATGTAAGGATGTATGATCACCTTACTCTAATCCATGTTGTCAGGTCTGTGTCAGATAATGACAGCAAATCGAGGAAAGAAGAAAAGAATGAGGAGTGGTTAAGATACTGACTTTAACAGAAGAGCCTTGGACTGGAGTGGGCCTTCTGCGGACAGTTCTCATCACTCAAAGGAAGACATTGGTTCGGGAGGATAAGAAGAGCTTGTGTCCACTGAGACTGTCAGTTCCTCATCAAAGGCAAGCCTGGGAACCTTCATTCCTAATTTCCATCACAGAAACCAGGACTGTGCCTGTCTTTCAGAACATGAGCAGTGAGTATGCATTGATTTGCTTTGCTTTCAGGAAGAGTCTAACTGAAGAAGTTGGCAGTAAATACCGTTATTTACAGCTCAACAAGGTATGTTCAGTCAGTCTGTCCGTCAGCCAGCTAGCACTTATATTATAAGCCAGGCACTGTGCTGAATGCGGAGGATACAAAAAACAAAACCAAAACAAAACCAAAAAACAGAAGACTTCCCTGTCCTCAAGCATCCTAATGAAAGAGACTTCATATGAATAATGAGATACATAGAAAATATATACAGAGAGCTGTTGCTCGGTTGTGTCTGACTCTTCATGACCCCGTTTGGGGTTTTCTTGGCAAAGATACTGGTGTGGTTTGCCATTTCCTTCTCCAGTTCCTTTTACAGATGAGGAAACTGAGGCAAACAGGGATAAGTGACTTGCCCAAGGTCAGACAGCTAGTAATTATCTGAGGCCAGATTTGAACTCAGGAAGATGAGTCTTCCTGACTACAGGCCTGGCACTCTATCTATATACAAAGATTATTTATACCCAGGAAACTTTATATACAAAATAGAGATTTGCCAGAAGACTTTAAAAATATATATCATACCCATCTTCCCCAACTGCCTTCCCTTCCCCCAACCCTCCCCCTACCCCATTCTTGCATTTAAGCCTTATAGTAAGGAGAAGAGAGATGGGGACAGGGTTGGGGAAGGTTCCTTTGTAAACAAAGTAGATGGAAGGTTATATGAGAAGGGAAGACACTAGCGACTGAGGGAGTGGTAAGCGATGCAGGGAAATGAAGGCCTCCTGGTGAAGGTTGTATCTGAGCTGAGTTTTTTTTTCAAACGCTTTATTAACTTCTAGTTTATATAATTCATTTCTGCCAGATTCTGAGTTACAGTTTTTTATCCTCGTTTTTCCCCTACCCACTGCCCCAAACTAGCAGTCCCACAGGATATCCCCTCCTCCAATCTGCTGTCTCCCATATCTTCTCCCATACCCCCTTTGACTTTCCCAGTAGCGCAAGGTGAATCTTTATGCCCCAATGCCTACATCTTATTTCCCAATTACATGTATTAATAATTAATAATAGTATTTATATATTTTTAAACATCTGATTTTAAAACTTTGAATTCCAGAGTCATTCCCTTCCTCCCTTGTCACCCACCCTTACTGGGAAGATAAGCAATTCAGTATTTGTTGTACATGTGTGGGTATGCAAAACATTACCATAGTAGATAGATTGTAAAAGACTGACTATATTTCCCTCCCTCCTATCCCTCCTCCCACTTGTTCTATTCTCTACTTTGGTCCTGTCCCTTTTCAAAAGTGGGTGCTTCCAACTTCCCTCCCCCCCCAGCCTGCCCCCCCTTCCATCATCCCCTCTCTCATCCCCTTCCCCCCTACTCTCCTGTAGGGTGAAATATCCCATTTAGTATTTATGTTATTCCCTCCCTGAGCCAAATTCAATGAGAATAAGGTTTTGCCTTTTTGTCTTCCTGTTCTTCCCTTCCATTGTAACTGTTGTAACCGTTTTCCCTTGCCTCTTCTATATGTGATAGTTTACCCCATTCTGTCTCTCCCCATCTCCATTCATTATATTCCTCTCTCAACTCTTAATTTGACCTTTTAAGTATCATGCCTTCCTATTAAATTGGTCCTGTGCCCTCTATCTATGTATACCTGTAAATATATATATATGTATATACACACACATTCACATATGTATTCATATGCCCATATACTGTTCTTCAACTATTTTCATACTGAGAAAAGTTTCCTCAGTTACAATTATATTGGTTTTCCATGTAGGAATGTAAATAGTTCAACTTTGATAAGTTCAAAGTTATTTCTTTTCCTTGTTTACCTTCTCAAGCTTCTCTTGTTTATTGTATCTGAATGTCGGGTTTTCTATTCAACTCTGGTTTTTTTCATCAAGAATACTTGAAAGTCCTCTGTTCCACTGAATGACCATATTTTTCCCTGAAACATGATACTCAGTTTTGCTGGGTAGGTGATTCTTGGTTTTAATCCCAGCTCCTTTGCCCTCCAGAATTTCATATTCCAAGCCCTTTGATCCCTTAATGTAGAAGCTGTTAGATCTTGTGTTATCCTGATTGTGTTTCCACAATATTAAAATTGTTTCCTCTTGGCTACTTGTAATATTTTCTCCTTGATCTGGGAACTCTGGAACCTGGCTATAATATTCCTAGGAGTTTTCTTTTTGGGATCTTTTTCAGGAGGTGATCTGTGGATTCTTTCAACCTCTAAATTTTGCCCTCTGGTTCTAAAACATCAGGGCAGTTTTCCTTGAGAATTTCTTGGAGGATGATTTCTAGGTTCTTTCTTTGATCATAGCTTTCAGGCAGTCCAATAATTTTTAAATTCTCTCTCCTGGATCTATTTTCCAGGTCAGTGGTTTTTTTTTTTCCCATGAGATATTTCATATTGCCTTCTATTCTTTCATTTGTTTGGATCTGTTTAACAGCATCTTGATTTCTCATAAAGTCACTAGCTTCCATTTGCTCCAATTTAATTCTGAAGGAATGATTCTCTTCAGTGAGCTTTTGAGATTCTTTTTCTATCTGGCAAATTTGGGTTTTTAAGGCATTCTTCTCCTCATTGGCTTTTTGAGCCTCTTTTGCCATTTGAGTTAGTCTATTTTTTAAGGTGTTATTTTCCTCAGTCAGGTTGTTGACTCTCATTTCATGATTTTCTTGCATCATTCTCATTTCTTTTCCCAATTTTTCCTCTACTTCTCTTATCTGCTTTTTAAGGTCCTCTGTGGCCTGTAACCAGCTCGTATTTTCCTTTGAAGCTTTTGGTGTAGGAGTTCTGACTTCACTGTCTTCCTCCTGTTCCATGCTTTGATCCTTTATGTCCCCCAAAATAGGAGTCTAATGTTGGATTCTTCTATTTGTTTTGCTTACTTTGCCTGGTCATGTTGCCACTCAATTACTTGATTTTTGGGCTTGTTGCCACAGTAGGATTCTGCCACCAGACAGGGGAACTTCCATCCCAAACACTGGGGTTTTCTCAGCTGCTGGAGCTATTAGTTGGGTGCCCTCTCTGAAGCCTCCACATGCTCTGGCAAGCTGGTTGCATACCCCAGGACCTCCACCATAGACCACAGTCCAGATCCAAGCAGGTTAAAGTGAGAGTGCTTATCCCTCAGACTGGTCACTTGGTCCCCCTACACTCTTCAGGCCAGGAGCTGAAGCTGCCATGTGGGAATGGCTTCACAGCTGTGCCACATCTGCTTCTCACCCCTGGGGCAAAAGCTGATGCACTCCCAACTACTGGATTCCAAAGTCCACACTGCACTGACCCCTCACTTTGTCCTTGGCATGTATGTGTTGATAATTCTGGACCACCACAGCTGCTGATGATCTGGAGTCCCTCCAGCATGTGGTTGGTCAGGCCTGTCCTGGGGCTAAAACCTACAGCTCACTCAGGGCTGGGGTCAGCTCCCAGAGCACTGTGCTGGCCAATTCCTGCCAGCCTGCCAGGCTGTCTTCAGTAGGAGGTTAGCTTCTCTGTGTCATTTTGTGGGTTCTGTAGCTCCAAAGTTTGTTCAGACTCCCCTTTTACATGGATTGGAGGTGGTGGGAGCTGGAGATGTGCAGAGGTCCTGTTTCTACTCCACCATCTTGACTTTACCACCCCGAGCTGAGTTTTAAAAGGGAATCAGAGCAAAGATCAGGATGGCAAAGCCTTCCAGTCCTGGAGACAGCCAGCCCCAAGGCTTAGAGACAGGATATAGAGAATTAACAAGAATGTCAGTGTCACTGGATACTAAAGTGAGTGGAATGAAATGCAATGTGAGAAGACTAGAAAGGTAGGGACTGACCAGGTAATGAAGAGCTTTTAATATAAAACAGAGGAGTTTATATTTTGTCCTTGTGATAATAGTGAGCTGATGGAGTTCTTTGAGGTGTGAGGGGACAAGATGTGAGGAAGAGGGGGTAGCATGATTAGGTTTGTGATTTAGGGAAATCGCTTTGGTGGAAATGAAATAGAGTAGGGTAAAACTTGGAGAGAAACCAATTGCTAGGCCATCATAAGAGTCCAAGGCAGAGGTGATGAGGTGCTGAATCAGGGTAGAGACTGTGTGATTGATTGGAGAGTACGGGATATAGATAAAACATGTATCTCTTATCCCTATAACAGGGGCCTCAAAAAATGAGTAACTTAAAATTCAAAAGGGCTCCTGAGTCTTGCAGTGATCAAGAGGAGAAAAAAAAGAGTTTCTCCATATTATGTTTTAATTGTAATTATTTTTCATTGTAAATTATTAAACAGGAGGCATTCATAATTGTAAAATTACTAGAATATTCTAGTGTATTCTAGTCAGTTATCACATAGGCAATTAATCTTTATTTTCCAATTTACAGTTTAAGTTGGTGGCCTAGTGATTTTGGCCATACCATTAAGATCTTTTCATTCTCCTTTAAATATGGGTTTAATTCAATGACTCTGGAAGAGAGAAGTGAGGCTGATGATTTTGCACAGTTCTGCCTCTCTTAAATCCAATTCCAACCAAAGGTAAGATATCACTCTGTGATGTCATATGTCCTCTTTGAAATCAAAGGATGAACAATAGCCACTGGTATGAGTTTTGCTACTGTGTTTCTTCAGTAGGCCAGTCTTGTTTCCCATTTGTGAATCGTCTTGATATCCCTGACAGGAAAGTGACCAGCTAGTCTTTGCTTGAACATTCCCTCAGTAACACACACTCATTAGTATTCTTTAAAGACACTATGCTTTTCCCTTAGAGATGGTAGCTCTTCCCCAGAAGACTTTTATTCCATAATTTTCTTTTCATTTATTTTTCAGTCTTAAAGAACCCACCATGGGAAACTTTGTTTTTAATATTCCTAAAGGACTGGTCTACCTATGACATCTTTCCTTTCTCCCCTCTTCCAACCTCAACCCTTCAGTGTTTCCTATATACTTAAAGGATAAAATACAAACAACTCAGCTTGACTTTTTAGACCCCCTACAATTCGACTCTAATCCACCCTTTCAACATTACTTCCCATTCTTCTCATTAATTCCTCTGCTCTTCCAGGCTTGAAGACTGCTGTTAATTGTTCAGAAATCACATCCAACAGTTCTTTCAGTATCCTGGACTATAACAGATTCAGATTGAGTAACCAGAAGTTAATAAGACATTGACTTTGGAGTCAGAATTTCTAAGTAGTGACAGTTTAGAAAGGAATCCTTGCCTTTTGACTGCAAGTCTAGTTTTCTTTCAAATAACCCCCAAGGCTTCTCTAACCTTGTAGACCTCCTTCCCCCAATAACTTCCTCTTGGCATTCCCTGCTACTACAGTAACCTCTATCTCTCCTTTGAGGTATCCAATTATAAGCAGGGGATGTACTTCTCCTGAGGATGCAAGACTTCCCCAAAAGATTAAACTCTGAATAGATTAAGCTCTTTTTTTTAAAGACACATTTATTCAGCATCATAATCAGACTATTACATTTAACTATCGACAACAAGGATGAAAAAAAAACCCTACATTAAAACCCTGATGTTGGCAGGCTTTACACTTTCCACAGAACAGAAACTAAAATAACCTATTATACAATTAATCACAAACACAGTCCTGGTGGGTTTTTTTTCCTTTGGTCCATAAATAGAAAGAATTGTTTAAAGAATGTCTTCTTATAGCAGCTAGGCCCTACAAGCCCTGTGCTTAGCTGAATTCACAAACTATTGTAACCTGTAACTTCCCTGTGACTTCTTAGAAGCTAGGTGACACAGTGGATAGAAGGTTAGGCCTAGAATCAGAAAGATCTGAGTTCAAATCCAGCCTCAGACACTCCTTAGCTATGTGATCCCGGGCAAATTACTTAGCCTCTGTTTTCCTCTGTTTCCTCATCTGTAAAGTGGGAAGAATAGTAGTACCCACTTCCCAGGGTTGTTGTGAAGATAAATGAGATAATAATTATAAAGTATTTAGCATAGTCCCTGGCACTTAGCAAGTACTATATTATTATTTAGGGTAGCTAGGTGGCACAATGGATAGAGTGCTGGACCTGGAGTCAGGAAAACTCACTTTTATGAGGTCAAATCTGACCTCAGATGTTCACGAGCTGTGTGACCCTGGGCAAGTCACTTCACCCTGTTTGCCTCAGTTTTTACATCTGTAAAATATGCTGAAGAAAGAAATGGCAAACCACTCTGGTATCTTTGCAAGGAAACTGCAAACAGGGTTATGGAAAGTTGGGCACAACTAAAAATTCCACAATGGCAACCACAACTATTATTATTACTATTATTACTACTACTGCTACTACATCTCTGCTATATTTTATTTCTCTCCTGCTATATTTTATTTCTAATAGTAATTAGAATTTCTGCTACTACCATAAGTAATGCTACTAATGGAACCACCATAAGCCTCCTTGATTATATAGTTTGGCAAAATACTGACTCCCACTATAAGGTCCCGAACTTCTGCCTCCAAAGTTTCCTCCTTTCCTAAAACCAAAGTTCAAAAACATTGCTGTAATTGCCAAAATCATTATAGCTTCCACCACCCCCAACGTTGCTTCCATCACTGTCAAATCCATTGTAGCCATCTGCCTTTTCACAATACCCTCCACTACCTCAACTGTCACCAAAATCACCACAACCACTGAGTTTTCCACCATGGCCAAAGTTATAATTTCCACTAAAGCCACCTCCTTGGCCACTACTAAAATGACCAGAGTCACTTTTGACCTCTTTGACCAGAAGAAGCACTGGCCATTTCTTGCTTAGACAAGACTTCTTGTATTTCACAGTTGTGACCATTCACAGTGTGGTATTTTTGAATAACCATCTTATCCATAGAGTTATGGTCATCAAAATTCACAAAAGCAAAGGCCCTCTTCTTGTCACAGCATTGGTCAGTCATGATCTCATTCACTTCAATCTTTCTATAGTGTTCAAAGTAGTTTCTTATGTGGTATTCAATAATACCACCCACAAAGATCTTTTGTACCATTAAGTGTGGGCATTTGGTCTTCAAGGATTCTCTCTAGAAATAGCTTTCT
Source organism: Gymnobelideus leadbeateri (assembly GCA_011680675.1). Taxonomy (NCBI): domain Eukaryota; kingdom Metazoa; phylum Chordata; class Mammalia; order Diprotodontia; family Petauridae; genus Gymnobelideus; species Gymnobelideus leadbeateri. Next base: position 105,579 of record WOXC01003786.1, on the reverse strand, counting down.
TTGGTTCAACAACTCTGCTATCAGTTTTGTGAGAACTGGCATCTGTGATTGAATCTACCTTTTCCATTATGGCATAGGGGACAAATCCAAAGGCCTTGGAATGTCTAGTGTTTTGATGTCTCATTACCATATAGTCCATGACTATGTTCCACAGATCTCAAAATGACAGTCCAGGAGTGGGAAACCTGTAGCCTCGGTCACATGTGGCCTCTTTAGGTCTTGGGTGCAGCCTTTTGAGTCCAAGCTTTACAAGACCAATCATTTTATTAAGGGGATTTGTTCTGTAAAACTTGGACTCAGTTCAAAGGCTGCACCCAAGGACCTAGAGGGCTACATGTGGCCTCCAAGCTGCAGGTTCCCCACCCTTGGTTTAGACTCTCATCTGTCACCTCAAACTCAAGCCTCCAATAAAGAGCTTTCTCAGTTGCTCTGGTATGTGAGTTTAACCTTGAAGGGTGGGTCACATTTTAATAAGATGAGGAAGAAGGCATTGCAAGAAGAGAGAACCTGAGCAGTCAAGACAATAAGTCAAGAATTTTGTCAGGGATAGAAAAGAGGGATAGAATGGTAACTAATAATAACTAGAGAGAGTAGCAGAGTTGAAGTATTCTCTTTCTGTCTCTGTCTCTCTCTTTTCTTCTCTGTCTCTATCTTTCTTTGCTTCTCTCTCTCTCTCTCTCTCTCTCTCTCTCTCTCTCTCTCTCTCTCTCTCTCTCCATGAACATGAAGGGACCAGAGAAGAAGTCAGAGCAGAAGGACAGATTTCAGGATAAAGTGAACATAAAGAGGAGAGGAAGAACTTGATATAAGAACACATATCAAACAACCTATGAACTACATTGCTGTTCAGTTGTTTGGTCATGTCTGACTCTTTGTGACCTTGGAAACCATAGCACTTCAGACTCTTCTGTTCTCCACTATCTCCCAAAGTCTGTCCAAGCTCATGTTTGTTGCTTCCAGAACACTGTTTCCATCTCACCATCTCCCATCCCTTTCTCCTTTTGCCTTCAATCTTTCCCAACATTGAGGTCTTTTCCAATGAGTTCTGTCTTCTCATTATGTGGCCAAATTATTTAAGCTTCAGCTTCAGTATTTGACTTTCCATTGAATAGTCTGAATTAATTATTTTTAGTATTGACTGATTCTATCTTGCTGTTCAAAGGCTTATGGCTCTAGATCAGTAACCACATCATTGTGATCAATGATGTATTCTTGCCACCTCTTCTTAATCTCATCTCTTTCTGTTAAGTCCCTAACATTTTTGTGTTTTTCATGCCCATTTTTGCAAGAAATGTTCCCTTGATAGCTCCAATTTTCTTGAAGCTACATAGTACAGTTATGCCTTCCACATCACAATTTTCCCCATTATTATTTTGATTTTTCACAGGTTGGATTAAAAAATTCAATGGGAATTTTTGGGAGTTTTTCAGAAGCTACAGATAACACGTGAAGGCCAGCATGTTTCAGTTTAGGGGTGCTGGGAACCCTGAGATGCATGATATAGATTAGGGGGCTGCCTCAAAAGAATTTGAACACTCAAGCCTTCCAGTTCAAGTAGTGATTTTATTTGATGTCAATACAAGTGGGCCAGACTCCTAGTGAGTCTGTGCAATTGATAAGGACAAGACTGATATGTTTATAAGGAAAAAGATTGTGGTAAGATTTGGATGGGACTAAGGAGTGGCGAATAGCCTAAGGTGGTCTGGAGACAATAGAGAAAGGGGGTATAGATGGTATTAAGGGGTCCAGAGATAACAGATAATGTAGGGTTGGACTGAGAGGTGTTGGGGGCGGAACATAAAAAAAGGACAGTTAAAAGGATTATTCTGGGCTGAGCCTGATGCCTCAGGGATGTCAGGGATCTAGGTTTAGGGGCTTGGTTCCTGAAATTTATGGGAAAGTTCCAAGTCAGGGGAGGTCCAGATCCCATACATGTCAAAGAGAAGACACAGAAAGAGGTTGAGAAAATCAGAAATGCATAAAATACATGCGGAGCATTATATAATATCAACATATTTTATCTTTTGTTTTGTCTTGTTTTGTTTTTTGGAGTCCAATTGGAGTTAAGTAACTTGCCCAAGGTCACAGGGCTAGGTTTTTGTTTGTTTGTTTGTTTGTTTAGGTGTGTGTTAAGTGTCTGAGGCTGGATCTGAACTCAGGTCCTTCTGACTCCAGGGCCGACGCTCTACTCACTGCGCCACCTAGCCACCCCATATTTTATCTTTTAATATCATAATAATTCAGACTTCTTCTCTGATATGAAAGGGGGGTTAAAATATTTTACTTGGATTTTTTTGTAAACATATACTTGTGTATGTGTGGGTTTTTATGTGTGTGTATATATATATATATATATATATATATATACACACACATATATACACATATACATATATGTATATATACACACATATATTTGTGTAAATATGTATGTGTATACATATATTTGTGTATATGTATATATTTGTGTGTATCTGTGAATAGATATACATATTATATAAGTACATATAAATGTTGCCTCCTTTTTATCTATGTATCTACTGCCTACCACAGTGCCTGGCAAATTATAGGCACTTAATTAATGCTTTTTGATTGTTCCCAAAGTGCAACAGGAATATGATTTAAACTCTGACTTTCTTTCACTAAGACCATTCAGAATTAGGGTTCTCACAGAAACCAAAACAGGCTGTTTGCTATCTTTAAATTTTCCAAATATATTAAGAAAGTGACATCAGAATCAGACCCCACCCTGTTTGTGCTCAGAAAAATGTATCCATCTCATCCTCTATGCTTTTCATTTGCTTTCCTTCTGCACCTCCAAAGGCCAAAGCTACCTCACTACTTTCAACTTCCATCCTGGCTTCTGGAAACCTCAAAGAAAAAGGCACTAAGGATCCTGGAGAGAAGTAAATTGAGACCTTGAAACATCAAGGAAAAAACTCCCATTGAAAGTAGGACAGGAACTCTAATTATTTTTCTTTCTGGTGTGGGTCCATTCAAGGAGGAGTCCTGTGCCATTTGAATACCTTACTGTGCCAATCTACCAGGTTACAGGTTTATATAATGAATTAGAAGCTTTGCCAATTTTAAAGCATGATATAGATAGCAATGTTGTTGATGGCCAGACTGGTGATTTAAAATGAGAGGTTATAGTGACTAACACTACAGTCACCCACATATAGATCATGGTTAGCAATTATAAAGGGAAGAGGGAAGTTGCATTTACTTTTTCTACATTTGTTGCAGCAATTTCCTATACAAAAGTACATGAGTCAACTAGGCCTACCATGAAGTTCACAAATTCCAACACACCAATAGCCATTTGCTCTTTGTATGGTATTTGAAATCCTAATTCAAATTGGAAGCTGAGCACATGGCTTGAGATTCCTTCCTTCAACAGCCCTAGTCCAAACCCTACCTACCCAGATCCCAACAGGACCTCCTCTTCCCAAAAGTTTTAGGCCCAAGTCTGTTCAGACCCTTCCCTGACTTTATAGAAGCTTATACTCCTTCAATGAGTAAGAAGGCAGCAACTTCAGTCTTTCTGATAAGATTTGTCCTTTGCAAGGGAACAGCACCAAGACAACTTTAAAACAACTTTAAAATAACATTTCTAATCAAATTTTGGAGCCACAAAGCCAACAAAAGATCAGGATAAGACATTTTTTTCCAGTCTAAAGATAACTTAGAAGGTCAGTGGGAGAAGTTTGTGACACCAGGGTGGAGGCCTGTCTGGAGCCTACACAGTCAAGGCAGCAACAGTGGCCATAGCAGCAGCAACAGCAGTTTTGGGAACTCTTAGCCTAGAGAAACCCTTTCCTGGTACTGGGTACGATTGGTACCAATTGGCAGCTCTATTACCCATATACAGTTCTGGCTCACAGTTCCAGTGAAGAGAGAAGACCTGGGGGTTAATTGCAAGGAAGCAGTTATAGTTATAGTTATAACTATATAACTGGTTATAGTTCCAGGCCCAAGAGATGCGCTACTACTTGTGGCTTCAGAGGACAAGAGCTCTTTTCCTGTGACCACACCTCTCTCTGCATCATAGAAGCACCAAAAACTCAAAGACACCCCCCGCTCCAGAACTAGCTCTGAAATAGCAAGCATGAAAAAGCCTGAAGCTTGGATTCTACCCCTAGTTGAGCAGAGTCCAATTTTAATATAAAGTTAAAAGTGAAGAAATGAGTTAGAAAAATGAGCAAACAACAACAAAAGACAACCATAAAAACCTGCAACAGTGCCAGGGAAGACCAAGACACAAACTCAGACAAAGACAGCAATGTGAAAATAGATAGAACGCCTCAAAAAAAAAAAAAAAAGCTAATTGAACCCAAGTCCAACAAGAATTCCTGAAAGAGTTAAAGAGATCATTCCAACATAACTGACTCTTTCCATGTCCTCTGTCTATGTAAACTCTTTTTAACTGCCCTAATAATGGTAAAATTCTTGAGAGTTACATGCATCATTTTTCCATATAGCAATGTAAACAATTTAACTTTATTGAGACCCTAATTATTACTTTTTCATGTTTACCTAGTTGTGCTTCTCCTGAATCTTGTGTTTGAATGTCAAATTTTCTATTCATCTCTGGTCTTTTCATTAGGAATGCTTGTAACTCTTCTATTTTATTAAATGTTTATTCTCCCCCCTACCGTCCCCCCTCCCCGAAGGATTATACTCAGTTTGCTGGGTAGGTGATTCTTGCTTGTAATCCTAGTTTCTTTGCCTTCTGTAATTTCACTCTAAGTCCTCCACTTTTTTTTTTTTGACTTTTTAAACAAATACTTTATTAACTTCTGTTTTACATCATTCATTTCCGCCAGATTTTGAGTTACAATCATTTTCCCCCCATTATTCCCCTACCCAACCTCCCAGAATAGCAGTCCCACAAGATATCACTTCCTCCAATCTGCTCTCTCCCATACCTTCTCCCATACCCCCATCGACTTTTCCATTAGAGGAAGATGAATCTTTGTGTCCCAATGCCTGCATATCTTATCTCCCAATTATAGGCAAAGAGTATTAATAATAGTATTTATATATATATTTGAAACATTTAATGTTACGATCTTGAATTTCAGATCCATTTCCTTCCTCCCTTGTCACCCATTCCTTCTTGGTATATAAGTAATTCAGTATATGTTGTACATGTCTAGCTATGCAAAACATTATCATAGTAGATATATTGTACAAGGCTGCTTATAATTCCCTCCCACTCATCCCACCCCCCACCTGGTCCATTCCCTACATGATCCTGTCCCTCTTCTATAGTGGGTACTTCCAACCTCCCCTCACCCCAAGGATGCCCTCCCATCCATCATCTCTCCTCTCATCCCCCTTCCCCCTATCCTGCTGCAGGTTGAGATATCCCATTTAGTATGTATGTCATTTTCTCCCTGAACCAAATTCAATGTGAATGTGGTTTGCCTTTTTAGCCTTCCTTATTCTCCCCCTCCTTTGCACCCACTTCCCCTACATGAGATAGTTTACCCTACCATGTCTCTCCCCATCTCCTCTTGCCACTTTCCTCTCTCACCTCATAATTTCATCCCTTGAGTATTCTCCCTTCCCAACAAATTCAACCTATGCCCTCTATCCATATATAACTGTAACCATATACACACACATTCACATATGTATTCATATGACCACACCCCCTTCTTCCATTATTTTCATAGTGAGAAAGATATCATCAGTCACAGTTATTGCTTTTCCATATAGGAATGTAAATAGTTCAACTTTGATAAGTTCCTTTTGATTTCTTTTCCTGATTACCTTCTCAGGCATCTCTTCCTTCTTGTGTCTGGATGTCAAATTTTCTATTCAACTCTGGTTTTTTCCTCAAGAATGCTTGAAAGTCCTCTATTCCACTGAATGACCATATTTTCCCCTGAAACAAAATACTCAGTTTTGCTGGGTAGGTGACCCTTGGGTTCATTCCCAGTTCTTTTGCCCTCTGGAATATCATATTCCATGCCCTTTGATCCCTCAGTGTAGAAGCTGCCAGGTCCTGGGCTATTCTGATTGTGTTTCCACAATATTGAAATTGTTTCTTCCTGGCTGCTTGTAGTATTTTCTCCTTGATCTGGGGATTCTGGAACCTGGCTATAATATTCCTGGGAGTTTTCTTTTTGGGATCTTTTTCAGGAGGTGATCGGTGGATTCTTTCAACCTCTATTTTGCCCTCTGGATCTAAAACATCAGGGCAGTTTTCCTTGAGAATTTCTTGAAGGGTGATTTCTAGGTTCTTTCCTTGATCATGGCTTTCAGGTAGTCCAATAATTTTTAAATTGTCTCTCCTGGATCTATTCTCCAGGTCAGTGGTTTTTCCCATGAGATATTTCACATTGCCTTCTAATCTTTCGTTTGTTTGATCTGCTTAACAGCATCTTTATTTCTCATAAAGTCACTAGCTTCCATTTGCTCCAGTCTAACTCTGAAGGAATGAATCTCCTCAGTGAACTTTTGAGACTCTTTTTCCATCTGGCAAATTCGACTTTTTAAGGCATTCTTCTCCTCAATGCCCTTTGGGCCTCCTTTGCCATTTGAGCTAGTCTATTTTTTAAGGTGTTGTTTTCCTCAGTCAGGCTGTTGACCCTCATTTCATACTTTCCTGCATCCTTCTCATTTCTCTTTCCAATTTTTCCTCCACTTCTCTTATTTGATTTTTAAAGTCCTTCTTAAGGTCCTCTATGGCCTGCAACCCGCTCATGTTTTCCCCTGGGGCTTTTGGAGCAGGACTTCTGACCTCACAGTCCTTTTCCCACTCTATGCCCCCAAAATAGGAGTCTAGGGTTGCATTTTTCTGTTTCCTTTGCCTTGGCATGTTGCCACTTAATTGCTTGACTTTTGGGCTTGTTGCCACACTATGGCTTTAAGGCCAGATAGAGGAATTTTCGTCCCGAACGTGTGGGGGGCAACTTCCGTTTCTGGCAAGCTATAAACCCACCCACAACTTCCACCCTAGATCACAATCCAGATCCAGGAGGTTAAAGCAAGAGCGATTACCCCCCAAGACTGATCGCTGGATCTCCCCACGATTTGTAGGCTGGGAGCCGGAAATGCCTCTGAAAACTACAAAATGGCGTGTCTCCTCAGTGGCTTCTAGCCCCCAGGGAGGGAGCTGACGCATTCCCCAAATACAGGTCCCAAAGTCCATAGGACACTAACCTCTTACTTTGTCCTAGGCAAGTCTATGTTGATAATTCTGGCGTCTCCACAGTTCCTGGTGTTCTGGGGTTCCTCCAGCCGGCTGCTGGCCCTGCCGCCCTGGGGCTAAAACCTCGGCTCACGTGGACCTGGGCTCGGCTCGGCTCCTGCGCTCTGCGCGCTGCCGGCTCCCAGACCACTGCGCTGGTCCTTCCTGCAGGGTGCTGGGCTGTCCTCAGCGGGAGGTTAGCTTCTCTGTGTCGTTCTGTGGGTGCTGGGGCTCCAGAAGATTTTCAGAGTCCTTTTTTACATAGTTTGTGGAGAATCTGGGGGCAGAGAGGCTTGGACGAGCTGTTTCTACTCCGCCATCTTGGCTCCGCCCCCCAGTCCTCCACTTTTTTAACATGGAAGTTGGTATGTGTGATTCAGACTATGGCTCCACAGTATTTGAATTGTTTCTTTCTGGCTGCTTGAAGTATTTTCTCTTGGATTTGGGAACTATGGAATTTGCCAATAATATTTCATTTTGGAAGTTTTCAGTGCCTTTAAAGTGGTGTGATCTGGGGAGAGGTAGGGTTACTGCTCTTCTGTGCTCTGGTCTTTATTCAAGAAGGGCCCTTGCTTCTCTGTAACCACAAGCACTAGCTCTCCCTAAGCCCTTGAAATGAAACCAGGTCCCTTGCAGCAGCCACAAGACCTAATGCTCCACCTTGCTCTGCAACATCTCTGGACCAAGAGTTCTGGAAGGTGCTCCTGCTGCTGCTGCCACCACCTCCATAGCAAACTGTTGGCGACACCACTGTATGCTATCTGGGCAGCCCCTGCCCTTATGTCATGAATCTCTCCTTCCAACATCCTAAGATGTCTTTGGCTGGTAAAAAAAAAAGTCTCAATGTGACCTTCTGTATGCCACTCCAGAAAGAGATTTGATGCATTATTTTCAAGTTGTTTGGAAGGGAATGTTGGGAGACTTCAGTTGAGTTGCTGCCTCTACTTCATCATTTTAGTTCTACCCCCCCCCCCTTTTTTCTTGTTTTTATTTATTTAGAACAGTCTTTGATATAGTTGTTAGTGGTTGTGCTTTGAAAACTGTGTATTCTTTTTCTTTGACCATTTATCCATGGGGGAATGGTTCTTGGTCCTATATATTTGTATCAATTCCCTATTTATCTTGATCACACACACACACACACACACACACACACACACACACACACACACACACACACCCCATTCCCTTATCAGAGCTAATTACTGTAGAGATTGCCCTACCACACGCACTTAATAGCTTGCCTTCTTAATTTAAGAACATTGATTAGTTTTGTCCATGCAAAATCTTTAATTTCAGGTAATTAAAATTTTTTAGTTTATCCTTTTTAGACTTTTCTTTCTCTGGGTTTGGTTATAAAACATCCCCTTAGCCATAGTTGTGAAAGATTTCTGATGTCATGTCTTCCTAATGTTTTTCCTGGTATGAATTACCTTTTTAAAAGTATTAATAGATTTTGTTTTGACACATTACTTACCAAAATTTTATATTTCTCTGGTTGTTAGTAAAAATACCCTAACAACACCCCTTCCTTTGAAAAAGCACATTGTCCTTGAAAAATTTTTCAGGTGTTAACAGAAATGAAGGATATTTTTGATAGGGTAGTGTTGGCAATGATTGTTGCATATAGTGATAGTTTTCTGGCCCCTCCATGTTGACATTATTTTTTACTTTATTATAGGCATTGTGTAAATTAGTATTTTGGCCCCGATTTCTCTCAGTATCATTTCATGAAAGTCAGCACCTGCTCTCTAAATTATTCATATTCATCATTCCTTATGGTGAAATAATGTTCTATTACATCCATATGCCATCATTTGTTCAACAATTCTTCTAGAGTTGGATGCATAAGTTGTTTCTGACTTCCTGTTATTGCAAATGGTGCTGCTATGAACATTTTAAAATATGTGGATCTTTTCTTGTTATCAATATCCACCTTGGGGGTGTAGTTCTAGTAGTGAGATTGCTGGGTCAAACAATAAGAACAATTAAGTAATTTTTCTTGGCCTAAATTTAGTATGTTTAAACCAATTCACAGCTCTACCAGTTATAAATTGGGGGAGTCTATCTTCCTACCACACTTCCAACAACTAGTTTTCTCATCTTTTAACATTTTTCTTGACTTGATAATTGTGAAGAAATACCTTAGGAGATACATGAATTTTATATTTTTCTGGTTGTTAGTAATTTTGCAGTTTTTCAGGTGGTTGCTGATAATATGCATTTCTTTTTTCATATTTTGAAAAATTAATTGTCTATTGAAAAATGGATCTTCACCCTATATATTTGTGTCAATTTCTTTTTGGTTTTGGATGTTGAGCTTTAATCAGTCATATAATGTCAATGTTTTTTTTTTTTCTAATCCCTGTCTTTTCTTCTCATCCAAGTTGAATTTGTTTTATTTATGCAAGAACTTTGAAATTTTATATAATGGCAAGTCTATTTTGTATTTTATCCTTTATATGGTTACAGAAATTAATTTACAAGAGGCTGACTTTACTCCAATTGCAGCAAAAGATCTGGGATGGGACATGTGGATAAACTGAGTAATTAATTCCCAATGTATGGAGAGAATAATATATCAAATTACTTGCCTGTGATAAAATATGTTCAGTTGCTAACCAGATTCAAATGGAATAGACATCACAGAAATGATACTTATCAGTAAGATGACTGATTGCACTGAAATTCTATTCCTTAAATTTAAACAAAAGAGATTTCTGACTTTAACCTCACAAATTAACAGATTCATATCTTTGCTTCACAAGCCTTTTTATTTAATCTTTGCCAACTATCCCCATATCATTCTGAAGAAAGATATTTCATGGACTTAATCTTAAATATGAGTGGGCAGATGACAAGCCCAAGCACTAATTTACTTAGTTGCTTGGGATATGATATGACTACACATTCCGATCGAAAACAATAATGTCTTACATAATTGCAATGTGCTTATGCTTTGTACTGATCACTTGCCCTGATTATAGAAATTTGCTATAGAAAGAAAAAGTAGTAACATGATTTTTACATCATCAAAACTAGTCCTCCAGGCCTAAGTCTAAGGGCACAGAATGACTCGACTCAGCACATGGACAGTCACCAGAACCTGCAGCTTCAGGTAAAAGGACAAATGCCAGAACTGGGATCCCTCAGGTGCCTCAAGGTAGCACCAGGTAAGCTACCAGACCCTTGAGGCCTACAGCAGTGCCAGTCATCCCCAAACCCCACCTCCTTAGTGTGACACCAGGGACAAGGGTCCCCTGTGGGCCTCAGTGCAGTATCAGGCAACAAACCAGAACTTGCAGTCCCCAGCACAAGAAGATGGGGATAGTTCCCCTTCCACCCCAGGAGCAGAGCTCAAATTTAAAAGTGAGTGAAAAGGCTGGAAAAGATGAACAAAGAACAGCAATGATGACAAAGTTGACTATGACAGAGTCTAACCATAGAAAGTTATTATGGTGAAAGGGAAGATCAAAACACAAATTCAGAAGAGGACAACAATGTTAAAAAAAAAACAAAACCCATGTACAAAGCCCCAAAGGAAAATGGGAATTGGTCTCAAGCCCAGAAAGAACTCATGGGAAAGCTCAAAAAGGAGTTTAAAAACAAAATTAGAGTAAGAAGAAAAATTGGGGAAAGAAATGAGAGAGGATTCAAGAGTATCATGAAAAAAGGGTCAATAGCTTGGAAAATGACTCCTTAAAAAGAAGAATTAGCCAAATGGAAAAGGAGATAAAAAACCTTTTTGAAGAAAATAATTCCTTAAAAATTAGGATTGGGCAAGTGGAAGCTAAGGACTCTATGAGAAATCACCATCAATCAAACAAAATCAGAAGAATAGGGGAAAATAGGAGAAAATGAAAAATGCTTCATTGGAAAAACAACTGACATGGAAAATAGATCCAGGAGAGCTAATTTAAGATTTATTGGGCTACCAGAAAGCCATGATCAAAAAAAGAGCCAGAAGAGTATCTTTCAAGAAATTATCAAGGTAAATTCCCCTGATATTAGAGAATCAGAAAGCATTATCTGTAATGGGGATAAGCTAGACGTCTTCCCAATAAGATCAGGAGTGAATTAAGTATACCCATTATCACCACTGTTATTCAGTATTGTACTAGAAATGTTATAACAATAAGGGAAGAAAAATAAATTGAAGGAATTAGAATAGGCAGTGAGGAAACAAAACCATTACTTTTTGCAGATGATATGACAGGCATGCTTAGAGAATCCTAGAGGATCAACAAAAAACCTACTTGAAATTATTAACAACTTTAGCAAAATTGAAGGATATGAAATAAACCCACATAAATCACTAGCACTTCTATATATTACAAAAAAGCCCAGCAACAAAAGATAGGAAAAGAAATTCCATTTAAAATAAGTGTAAAAAATTTAAAATACTTGTGAGTCTACCTGCAAAGATAAATCTAGGAACTATATGAATATAGCTGCAAAACATTTTATCTAACCAATAAGAAAATATTAAATCATTATGGATAGACTGAGCCAATATAATAAAAAGGATGACTCTGCCCAAACAAATTTACCTTTTTAATGCCATACCAATGAAACTACTAAAAATTTATTTTTTAGGGCTAGGGGAAAAAAAAAACCACAACTCATGTGGAAGAATAAAAGGTCAAGAATATTAAGGGAAATAATGAAAATGCAGAGGAAGGTGGTCTAGCTGTACCAGATAGCAAACTATATTATAAAGTGATAATCACCAAAACTATCTGTTACTATTTCTTAGAGTGGTGGATCCATGGAATAGATCAGGTACACAAGATACAATAGTAAATCTTAAAGAAATGAAGTAGTAAATTGATAGACCCAAAGACCCTAGCCTCTGGGATAAGAACTCACTATTTGACAAAAACTACTTGGAATACTGGAAAACAATATGGCAGAAATTAGGTATAGACCAAATCTTACAGAGTATACCAAGATAAGGTCAAAATGGGTATATGATTTAGCCCTAAAGGGCAATACCATAAGCAAATTAGAAAAGCTGGAATGGTCTACCTGTCAGATCTATGGAGAAAGGAAGATTTATGACAAAACAAGAAATTTAGAGCATTATCAAAGGTAGATAGTTTTGATATTAAACTAAAAAAGGTTTTGTACAAATAAAACCAATGCAACCATAAATAAAAGGAAAGCAAAAAGCTGGAAAACAATCTTTACAGCAAGTGTCTATGATAAAGGCCTTATTTCTCAAATATATGAGTAAAATTTATAAGAATAGAAGCCATTCCCTAATTGATAAATGGTCAAAGGATATGAACAGGCAGTTTTCAGATGAAGAAATCAAAGCTATCTATAGTCATCTGAAGAAATTCTCTATAGAACTTTTGATTAGAGAAATGCAAATTAAAACAACTATAAGTCAGCACCTCACATCTATTAGATTGGCTAATGACAGAAAAGGAAAATGATAAATGTTGGAGAGGATGTGGGAAAAACAGGACACTAATGGCTGGTGGAGTTGTGAATTGATCCAACCATTCTGGAGAGCAATTTGGAACTATGCCCAAAGAACAACCAAATTGTGCATACCCTTTGATCTAGTAGCTACGGCAGCTAGGTGGCACACTGGATAATACTCTAACCAGTGTCAGCAGTGAGGCTGAAAATCCTTGGCCTTGCTCTGGAGCTGTGAGTTGAACTGGGGTAATCACTCAAGCAACTTTGACCTCTTGGAAGATGGGCAGGGTGACCGTAAGTTGATGCTGCACATGATTTGCCTAGGGGAGAGGAGCAATGATGATGTGAAAGTAGTGGAGATAATACCACCCCCTAATGAGACTGGCAAGGAGAAACCACCAATTCCCATTGCCATGCTGAAGCCCCTGGGCCTGCCCATGACCAACATTTCAAGAATGGTGCTCACTCCCCCTATCACTTTCCATCTTTGGTGTGGCTCAGTTTCAGTTTACATCAGTAGCTATGATCTTACTGTGAATTTAGAACTGTCCTTGGTGGAAGTAGAGGGGTATGAGGAGGACACAGAGGAGAAAGATGATGATGGTGAAGATTCTTATGAGAATAGCAATTCTTCTTGTGGTGCCTAAGAATAGGAAATCATGGGGATGTCCATCAATTGGGGAATGGCTGAACAAATTGTGGTAAATGAATGTAATGGGAATATCAGTGTGCCATAAGAAATGACAAGCAGGATGATTTCAGAAAAACCTGGAATGACTTATATGAACTGATACAGAGTGAAGTGAGGGGCGGCTAGGTGGTGCAGTGAATAGAGCACTGGCCCTGAAGTCAGGAGTTCAAATCAGGCCTCAGACACTTAACACAAAAACTAGCCGTGTGACCTTAGGCAAGTCACTTAACCCCAATTGCCCTACCTTCCCCCCTCCAAAAAGCAAAAACAAAACAAAACAAAGTGAAGTGAGCAGAACCAGGAGACCACTGTACACAGTAATAGCAATATTGTATGATGAAGAATTGTGAATGACTTAGCTATTCTCAACAATACAATGATATAATTACAAAGGACCCATGATGAAAAATGCTATCCACATCCAGAGAAAGAACTGATAGACTCTGAATGCATATCAAAGCATACTATTTTCACTTCCTTCAATTTTTTGTTTTTTTTCCTCTTGGTCTATTCTTTTTCAACCATGACCAATATAGAAACATGTTCTACATGATTGCACAAATATAACATATCAAATTGCTTACCATTTTAGGAAGAGGGGAAGGGAGGAGAAGGAGAAAAATTTAGAACTTAAAAATTTGGAAAAACGAATACTAAAAATTGCCTTTACATATAATTGGGGAAAATGGTATATAAAAAAAAGAAATCTGGCAAGTTTACAAATAAGGGTAGTCTACAAGGTCTTTTCTTGTACCTTTCCCCATACATTAATAGCCAACTTTCCCCCCTTTTTGTAATTTTTTCAGTCCTTACTGAGTCTCATCACTCAGTGATGGACCTATATGGCAGGATTTATCCAAATCTATTGCAGCTTATCTATCTAGGAGTTCTCAGGAAGGCTTAGGTTCACTCCTGCCTCCTTATTTTTATAAGCTTCTCCTTTTGTAGGGAGGAAACAAGGCAGCTCTTAAAATTCATATGAACATAAGCTACTACAAAAATGGATAGGAGCCTCATATAATTTACAGCACAATTTCTAATTTCAAGATATATACCAGCTTTAAATTTATTTTTTTAATTGATCACGATTTAACTTTAGTTTGGAAGACTCTCTAAATATCTAATTAAATGTTCCACTGTTGTTACTCAGTTGTTTCAGTTGTGTCCAATTCTTAGTGACTCCACTTTTCTTGGCAAACATACTGGAGTTTTCCAGTTTATTTTACATCTGAGGAACCTGAGGCAGAATTAAGTGACTTTCCCAGGGTCACCCAGCTATTGTGTCTGAGACCAGATCTGAACCCAAGAAGATGAGTCTATCTACTGTGTCACTAAGCTGCCCCAGGGAACATTCCAGACAAACTCAAATGCTTCTTGGTTGCTTCCTGATGTACACAAACCTTTTATTTTTACATGAACCAGGAAAAGGTTAATAACAGGCAGTCAGTTTCTAAGTGCTGGAACTATTCCAAAGTATAAGATTGCAGTTTCTCTTTTTTTTTTTCTATTTGGAAACTTCGCCTACAGTGCCCTTAAAACTATCTCTTGATAATCACGTACATGCAAGTCATTTACTGCTGAAACTTCAAATTACAGGGCTAGCCACTCTCAGCTTACTACATATATGTGTGTGTATATCTACAGCTATAGTCCAGTGGGCTTTGATTAAAGCCCTTTAAAACTTCACATCTTGTCTCATTCATACTATGATTTGACACTTCTCTTACTTTCTTCTACTTGTTTTTACCAATCATATCCCAAATAAGCTTCACTTAACTGCATATATTTTTTTTTCTTCTCCTGTACATCTCTCTGATGCCAGTCAGGAAGAGAGAGACAGGGAGAGAGAAAGAGAGAGAGAGAGAGAGAGAGAGAGAGAGAGAGAGAGAGAGAGAGAGAGAGAGAGAGAGAGAGAATCTCCCTGTTTCTTTTTTTTTTCTGTACAATCCTCTAAATCTTCCCCTACATCACTGTCTTTCCAAAGGTCTCCTGCCTTAGCATTCCATTCCTAGCTGTTTACAATCACCAGGACCTAGGGTTGGAACAGTTTGCTCCCTCCCAGGAGAGTAAAACCACAGATGGGTTTTTTTAACTTCTCATTCTTGTTGGAGTTCCTTCCCCAACTGCCTCACCTTCCTTTGAGCTTCTAACCAGGTTTCAGCAGCCCAACACATGGACCATAGCAGAGGCCAGTTAGTGGCAATATGCTACCTATCCTTATGAAGGTGAAGCCCTCTCAATTTTTTCAACAAGTGGAACAAGTCAATCAACATTTTTTCTGGGAGGCTCCAAACTCACACAGCCAGCCACACCTGGGATTACCCTTGGCTGATGGGTCAATTCCTGCTCCTGAGATGCAGGTGACCACCTCAGGGATTTCCCTTCCATAAGCCTATCTTCCCAGTGCTGGACAGAC
The DNA here is from genome assembly GCA_011680675.1 of Gymnobelideus leadbeateri. Classification (NCBI taxonomy): domain Eukaryota; kingdom Metazoa; phylum Chordata; class Mammalia; order Diprotodontia; family Petauridae; genus Gymnobelideus; species Gymnobelideus leadbeateri. The sequence continues at coordinate 89,841 of WOXC01003786.1, read as the reverse complement.
TTCTAGCATGCAGGCCACTCCCTCCCTCTAGGGATATGGGTGACCAGCCCTGGTAGGGGCCTCTCTTCTCAAGCCTATTTCTTTTTTTTTTTTTTGCTTTTTTTGGAGGGCAATTGGGATTAAGTGACTTACCTAGTGTCACACAGCTAGTAAGTGTTAAGTGTCTGAGGTCAGATTTGAACTCAGGTCCTCCTGACTCCAGGGCTGGTGCTCTATTCACTGTGCCACCTAGCTGCCCCTTAAGCCTATTTCTTTAGAATCTGGCTAACTATGCCAATTTTAAGGATGGAAACCAACCAAAGGAATAGTCCCACTATAACAGGAAGGTACTAAGATACTAAAAAAGGAAGCAGACCATCCCAGCATGGTTACATATGTATAGATTCATTAGTGTTTATTTGGTTAACTGGGGGAATTGACTTACGAGGTTGGTCAATGATAGATCTCTACACCAATCATAGGCCAGGTCAGATCTTATACATAAATAGAACAAAGAAGACATAGTGCCAAGGATGGTCCAGCGTTAAGTTTTCTCATGGGATAGTTAGAGCTCCTTTTGCTGGTCATATTAAAGGTAATTTGCATTAACTGTGGAGTTACAGGTTATGTTTTCACACTCTGGCTCCCACAGTACACTCCCTATCCATGATTGTGAACTATTAAAACTATCTCTTCCCTTTCATTTTTATGGTGTGATTTAAACATATTTAGATCATTCATCTATTTGGAATTTATTATTGTACAAGATATTAAGTTGCTCATAAGAATATTTTTTTTTCAACCAAATGTTTCCCAGATTTTCCAGCAGTACTTGTTGAAAAAAATACCTTCTCCACTTCCACCCAGCAACAAATGGATGCACTTATCTTTCCATGACCCTGCCAGAACTGAATTTGTTGCTTTTATTAATTTTTGTTAATTTCATAGGTATGAAATAGTTCTTCAAAGTTAGTTTAATTTTCGTGAAATATCAGGCCATCATTTTAAACTACCACATTGGAGGACATGAGGTGGCAGTACTATGATGGTGAGTTCATTCAGGTAATCCAATGCCTTATGTTTTGTACACATCCTGCCCTCAGGATAGCAGTAAGGATTTAGCAAAGAAAAATTACCTTCTTATTGGTTGTCTAGACTTAGAAGACCAAAGTTCAAATCCAATCACTTCCATTTCCTTCCTGTGTGACTTTGAGCAAATCATTTAGCTTCTTGGGTTCCCAATTCCTTCATCTGCAAAACAATGAGACTGAATTGATCCCTTCCAGGTCTAAGTGTGTGATGCTAGGAGCTGAATAAGTTGGTGGTTTCCCCATTTCTCATTTTTGGTTGAACTCTACAATACCCAAAGATTATTCTAGGGAATACCTAAGTAAAATGAAGGAGGTCACTTGAACAGATGAAATGTGAACACAGTAAGGAGAAAATCTTTTGTCAGCCTCTTCTTTAAAGAACACAATAATTTAAAAATTGTTACCTTGGCAAACATAAAAAATGTAACATTTCTATATATACTTTCTATATATAAATATACATGCACTCTCTTATTCCACATATACATAAACACATGTGTATATATATTTGTGTGTATCTGAAAGTTTGTGTGTGTGTGTGTGTGTGTGTGTGTGTGTGTGTGTGTGTGTGTGTTAAAGTTGGCTCAAAGCCTGGAAGATTTTTACTTGATTCTGTGGATTACTTGATCACAAGCCTGGTCTCCAATACATATTAGCTGTGAATTCCTTTTCAGCGCCCTATGTAACTCTCTAAACCTACAATTTGGAGAGAAGATGTTGACCTGCAGTGGAATGGGGAGTTTCCTCACCTGATTGTTCCAAATGACAATATAATCAAAGGTTCAGTAGTTATCCCTATTATAAATTGTTTTTCCCTATTATAAATTTAACATAGTAGTGTTAATACTGTCCTGCTTGTCTGTGTTGCCTTCTGAACTTTCTGTTCTCATCTATGTATTTTAAAATGTTTTATTGATGTTCTTTTCACATCCCCCCATCACAATCACTATCACTTTCCCAACTCTATCCATAAGTTATTCCCCCAAAGTACCCTCTTGTAACAAATAAACGGTCAATGAAAATAATGCCATACCCTGATTGTGTTTGAAAATGTATGCCACATTTTGCCTTTCTAGTGCAGGTTGGTGGGCAGCTAGGTGGTGAAGTGGATAGTTTGCTGAACCTAAAGTCAAGAAGACCTGAGTTCAAATCTGACCACAGACACTTACTGTGTGACCCTTAGGAAGCTGCTTACCGTGTTTGCCTCAGTTCTTCATCTGTAAAATGAGCTAGAGAAGGAAATGGCAAACTACTCCAATATCTTTGCCAAGAAAACCCCAAATGGGATTACAAAGAGTCAGACATTACTGAAATGATTCAACAACTGAAAGTCCAGGTTGGCAAGCTATAGCCCAAAGGCCAAATCTGGCCTGCTGTCTTTTTCGGTATGGTCTATGAGCTAAGAATTGTTTTTATGTTTTAAAATACTTAAAAATTTTTATTTAGAAATATTAAAAACCATTCTTAGTTGCAGGTGGTACAAAAAACAGGGAGCAGGCTAGTTTTGGCCTAGTTTTTGTAGTTTGCTGACCTTTGCTCTACTCTACTGCCTCTTTGCCAAAAGGTAGGAAGCATAATTCATCAGTCTTCTGGGATTATGTTTGTTTATGGCTTTAATCAGAGTTCTTACATCCTTCACAATTGTTTTTCTTTATAAATTGTACAAATAGCATTCCTGGTTCTCCTAACTTTACTCTGCATCAGTTCAAACAAGTTTTTCCAGTTTTTTTTCTGAATCCATCTCATGCACTACTTCTTATAGCATAATAATATTCTATTACATTCAGATACCATAATTTATTCAGCCATTCCACAATTGATGGGCACTCATATTATTTCTGTTTTTTTACTACAACAAAATGTGTTGCTATAAATATTTTTACAAATATGGGTACTTTCCTCTGTCACTGATCTCTTTTAGGTATATGCCTATTAATAGTATTGCTGGATCAAAGGGTATACATAATTTAGCAAATTGGGAGGTATAGATAGAAATTGCTTTCCAGAATGGTTGGAACAATTGGTTGGTTCTAACAAATGGTTGGAACAATGTACTAATACATTTTCCCACATCCCTTCCAACAATTGCCTTTTTTTTGGGGGGGGGGGTCATCTTTGCCCATGACGCTTGTCCATATATATATATATATATATATTTTTTTTTTGAGGGCAATTGGGGTTAAGTAACTTGCCCAAGGTTACACAACTAGGTTTTTGTTTGTGTGTGCTAAGTGAGATCCGAACTCAGGTCCTTCTGACTCCAGGTCTCGCGCTCTACTTACTGCGCCACCTAGCCACCCCCTGTCCTTATATATTTGTATCAGGCCCCTGTATATCTTGGAAATTAGACCTTTACCAGAGAGTTTCTTCTTTCCATTCATATATAGGCATATTTTGCTTTATTGTACTTTATAGATATCTCATTTTTTTTTTTTACAAATTGAGGGTTTGTGACAACCCTGTGTTGAACAAATCTATTGGCACCATTTTTCCAACATCATGTGCTCACATCATGTCTCTATGCCACATATGGTAATTCTTGTAACATTTCAAACTTTTTCATTATTATTAATATCTATTATTGTGATCTGTGATCAGTGAAATTTGATGATAATTGTCTTCAAATTGACAGTCATGATAGCTACCTTCAAGTGTTTGAAGGCTGAGATTAAAAAAAATAATTTGATTTGTTTCTGCCTAGTAATCTCTGATTAGTCTTACAGGACATTATCAGGGACAAGAGGGGGAAAGTTGCAAAAAAGGCCAGATTTAGGCAGTAGGAAACAGTTAAGAGTGGTTCTAAAGTGGAATTAGGCTGCCTTGGGAATTAGTGACCGCCTCAAGGTGATTTTCAAGGAGAAGGCGTTGACTTGTAATTGTGATAAAGTAGATTCTTGTTCAGAATTGGACTGGAGAGACTCAGATGTCCCCAGCCACTGAGATTCATCCCGTGATTCTGTTAAAGTCCTTTGCTTCACAGGACACACTGATTGAGGAGTCAGAGGATCTGGGCCTCTCCTCCCATCTCTGCCTATTACTGTTTGTGATCTTGGATAAGTTCTTTAAGTCAAGGCAAGAAGAGCCAGTTACACGGTTACTGTATGTCAGGTATACAGGAACATGGCAAAATAGAGCTCAAAAGCCAATGAAATTAGTCCTCCTGGGCCTCACTTTCCTCCTCTGTAAAGCAGGGGCGTCGGACTTGGCCCGGAGGCAGGTCAGGGATGGATAGGTGGGGTGAGACAGCACATTTGCGGTCCTGAACATTTAACTGCTGGGGGCGTTGGAAGCTGGGGTGGGGGGAAGGGTGATAGTTGCGCGAGGCCTCAAGGTGAAATTTCGAATGTCAACAGCCCTCACTCCAGCCCCATCCTCATTATTATTGGCCCCTAGTGAGAGCAGGACGTGGTCTTCCAGTCCACAGTAGAGCCTGCCCCGGGGAGAAAAAAGAAGCAACAGACAAGTCTGGGGACACGGTGGACTTACGTTCCCTAGAGGTTGCTGGGTAATAGTCCTGCCCCCTCTTGTCCCACCAGCTCCTGTAGTCTCCGTGGGTTTGGCGCGGGAAGGGAAGTAGAGGTGAAAGCGGGAGGGGAGGAGGGGAAAGAGACTCCGGTTAGGGAGGAGGGGTGGAAGGAGGGAGGAGAAAGGAGGAAACGTTCCGGCTGGAGATAACCTTGGGCGGGGGGAGGAGTGGCACCCAACAGCTTAGCATCCCTTGACCCACATGGATTCAGGATGACCTAGGTTCAAGTCCTGCCCCTGACTCCTTCTGGCCCTGTGATTGGGCCAATCATTTAATCTCTTCAGGGTCCCAGGCAGTATTCTGAAACTAGATTGTCCTTTGTAGAAAGTACTAGAAAGTAGATTGTAGATTGCAGAAAAAAATTGTTACAAGTATCGTAGGTAATTTTCTACCGTGATATATTGTAAAACATTTAGCATTTGTGTATCTGCTATAATAAATTGGGGGAATTTCCTCAAAGAGTGCCCTGGAGAGAAAATAATCATCATCATAATAAAGACAACTAATATTTATTTATATATTTCCTGCTTTATGTGCTAGACACTTTGTAATTATCTCAGTTGATCCTCACAACAATCCTAGGAAGTAGGTGCTGTTATTGTTCCTTAAAATGGAAGGAAAGAGAAAACTGAGGTTAAGTGACTTGCCCAGGCTTACACAGCCAGTACATTTCTGAGGCTAGATTGGAACTCTTCTTGACTCCAGGCTCAGTGACTACCCACTGGGCCAGACTCCCTACTCTGCTTTTCCCTACTGGAGTCCAGTCTCCACTCAGCTGGCAAATTGATCTTTCTAAAGTACAAGTCTAACTATGTCTAATTAGACTCCTTCCATGACCCCTGATAATGATATGATTTAGAAGGGACACATTTTCCTGGTTTTGTCCCTTACCGTTGGTCATGTTTTTTATTTTTTAATTTTTCTTTTAACTCTTGTGTTTGAACTACAGCATTTCTGTGCAGCTCTGGTCTTTTCATATGGAATGCTAGGAGATCCTCTAAAGGATCATTAAAGGTCCATTTTCCCCCGCTTCTCCAGGGTAATACTCTTTTTTTTTTCCTGGGTAAGATATTCTTGTTTGCCCATCTACACCCTTTGCCTTCTGGAATATCATATTCTAAACTCTCCACTTCTTTATGGTGGTGGCTGCTAAATCATGTGTGATACTGACTCTGGCTCTTTGGTGCTTGAATTCTTCTTTTTTGTTGCTGCTTGCAACATTTTTATTTGACCTGGACACTGGATTTTGGCTACGATGTTTCTTGGAGTTTTCATTTTGAGATTTCTTTCAGGAGGTGACCTGTGGATTCCTTCTGTTTCTGCTTTGCCCTCTGAGATCTGGGAAGTTTTTTTTGAGATTTACTGGAATAGGATGTCTAGACTCTTAAAAAAAAATCATAGCATTCAGATAGTGAAGTGATCCTAATTCTTTTCTCCTCAATATGTTTTCTAGGTCAGTTATTTTTGCTTTAAGATTCTTAAATTTTCTTCTAGTTTTTAATACTTTTAACTTAGTTTCAATATTTCTTGTTGCCTCATGGAGTGTTGGGCTTCCTTTTGGCCCATTATAATTTTTAAAGAGTTTGTTGTTGGGTGAGATTTTGTACCTCTTATGCCTAACTTTATTCCATTTTCAGTTTTGTCTTCTGTAGCTCTCGTTCCCCCCCACCCCCAATATTTTTCTTTGAAGACTTTCATTCCAATTTTCAAAACAATTTTCAACTTTTTTAAACCTGTGCTTCATCTCTTCCAGGAATTCTAATTGGGTTTGTGTCCAAGGTTTTTCTCTGAGGCTTTGCTTATAAGTGTTTTGGAGTCATTCCTTCTTCCAAGTTTGTCTTGAGTGCTCTGTCACCATAATAGTTCATTATGGTGGAACTCTTTTTTTCCCTCTTGTTTGCCCATTCTTCCAGCCCACTTCCTGACTTCAGTTTTGATGCTGGACCTGACTTCTGTCACACTTCTGGAGGAAAGTGGTCCTATTGTTCCTTTCTTGGGATATTAATTATTGTATTATTCCTAAATCTCAGGAACAAGCTGGGGATTTGCAAACTTTTAGTGCTCCCAAAGTGCTCATTGAGGGCAAAGTACGATTGCTGCCCCCTTCCCATCCTTGTCTGAGCCTTACAAGTTCCTGAGTTAGGTTTGGGTCTGAGCAAAAGTAGACTACTGCTGGTCTCTGCCCCTATCAGCCCTCTGAAAAGCTCTCTTGGCTCAGAGCAGCAGGCTTGTAGGTTGTCCTTTGGTTTGGTATTTTTGCCCTATTTATTCCTCTGTCAGCTGTGCTAGACATTGTAAGTGACTCTCCTTTATTCCTGAGGTCTGAGCCACACAGTTGTGGCTAGCTGGCTTCTGAACTTTCTCTTTTTTCCTTACACAACCCAGGACTTTCCTACCTGGGAATGCTTCTCTCCTCCTTACTCTACCATGGATCTGTGACCTGGAAATGGGTAGAATGCAACAAAGCTGACAGATTGTACCTCTCTCTGTTACAATGGCTTGGTACAGGTCTGGACAGGGGGTGCCACTGTTTGGGTCTGGGACCTCCTCTTGTCCTGGTGCACAGTCCTTGGGTGCTAGAGTGCTTTCAGGGTACTCTGTGAAGGACCTGTATCCATTGTCTCTACCTGTCTTTCTGTGTTGAACTGGGGTAGCAAAAAGACTCACTGTGACTTTTACTGGATTTCTCTATTAGGATTCATTCTGGAGCATTTTCTAGACATGTTTGGAGAAATTTGTGGAGGGGAACTTGGCTGTATTGTTTCTTTCACTTCACCATCTTTGTTTAGTCACTTCATGAAATATAATTATAAATTGTTTCCTAGGCTAGTTGAATCAATTCATAGCTCCATCATTATTAATCTTTCTGTCTGCCATTAGATTCTCCCACATTGACTTTTTATTTTTAACATATTTGCCAATATTTTAGGTTTTTAAAATTTGCATTTCTTTTTTTAGAACATTTCATCACATGATTATTGATATTATTGAGGGATGGCTCTTGGTTTTACATATATATATGTGTATATATATATATATATATATAGTGTGTGTGTATGTGTAAATAGTATATATATCACATATAATGTATGTTATATGTTATATTAATATATACAAATCTATAATGTGTGTGATTCCTTTTATATCTCATCTATCACTATTATACAAAACTTCTTTTCTCATTGACTCTCTACCAAGAATGAAGGGTGCTCTCTCCTCAGAAGCTATTAAAAACCTCTTCTCCCCTTCGACCTTAGACCTCAATTCAGAGATATCAGACTCTCCTCAAGTATGACCCAAGTGCAGCTAGCTACATTAAAATGTAATTGGCAAAGTTTAACAAAAAATTTAAAACAATATAACATAGATAATATTAATTTGTGGTTTTCTAAGCCAATATGAACTGTAAGGCTCTATTTCCATTTGAATTTGAAGCTCCTGCACTATACCTAAAACCCTCTCTAAAAGCATAAGTCTTCAATCTCTTCCTCTCTCCTGGTGTTTTTTTAAGTCCTATAAATATTCCTAAGTTTGTCTTTATATGCCTAGCACTTATCACAGCCTCTGGGTCATAATAGGTGCTTAATGTTTGTTGATTCATCAATGGACACAATTTGCCCACTCATTCTTCCTGTTCTGAAAATCTTTCCCATGATCCTGCCATCTCCTCAAAACTATCAGCCTAAAGCCCTTCTCCCTTTTATTATACTTCATTGCTGCTATTTCCTTACAAACCATTCACTTCCCATCTATTTGCAGTAATAGTATAAGTTATAGGAGCAATGAAGAAATATTTGGATCTGTGGATAAGAGAAGAGTTTATGACCCAAAAAGGCAGAGAGAGTATCACAGAAGATAAAATAGATCATTTTGATGGCATTAAAAACTTTTTGTGTAAACAAAACCAATATAGCTAAAATTAAAACTTCAGCGGTTAACTGAGGAAAAAAACTTTTCAACAAGATCATTATAAATGTCATTCTCAAGGTATATGTACATATATATGTATAAATATATAATATTTATGATAATCTTGTTATGTATATATGCATATATATTTATAGATATACATATCTACATCTATCTATCTATCTATCTATCTATCTAGCTAGCTAGCTAGCTAGCTATCTACCTATCTACCTATATATCTATGATTGATTCATTAGAGCTATTCCCCAACTGATAAATAGTCAAAGGATATGAACAAGCAGTTTTCAAAGGATGAATTTCATGGTATTGTATGAAAAAATCTTCCAAATCACTATTAATTAGAGAAATACAAATTAAAACAGTTCTGAATCTCAACAATGCATCTATCAGATGGGCTAAATTGACAAAAAAGAAAAATGACTGTTGGAGGATCTGCAGGAAAACAGGCATATTAATGAATTGTTGGTGGAACTGTCCAGCTGTTCTGGAAAGCAATTTGGACTTATGCCCCTAAAGTTACTAAGCTATGCATACCCTTTAATCTACTCATACTCATCACTACTGGGCCTATAGTTCAAAAAGACTGGTGAAAGAGGAAAAGGACCGATAAATATATCAGAAACATTTATAGCCCCTCTTTTTGTAGTTGTGAAGGACTAGAAGCTAAAGAGGTGCCCATCAACTGGAGGAATGACCGAACAAATAACAGTATTTGACTGTAATATTATGCCATTAGAAATGATGAAAGGGATGGTTTCATAGGAACCTGGGAAAAGTTGGATAAACTGATACAGAGTGAAGTGAGCAGAACTAACACAATTTAAACAATAATGGTGCAAAGAAAAACAACTTTGAAAGACTTAAGAACACTGATCAGTGCAATGACCAATCACAATTCTTTTTTTTTTTTTTAAGATTGAAGCATATTTTGCTTTATTTCTTTTCTTGGGGTGGGGGCGGGGGAGGCAGGGGGAAGAACATGACTAAATCAGAGATTTTTTTTTCTTATGACTTCACATATTTGTTTTTTTTCCCCGCCTCCTCTTTTTAAATTAAATTTATTTTTAGTTTTCAACATTCATTCCCACAAGATTCTGAATTACAAATCTTCTCCCTGACTTTCCTCTACCCCTCACCCCAAGACAGTGAGCCTACTGAGTACCCTTTCCCCCAATCTGCTTTCTCCTATAACCTCCCCATACCCCCTCTTTCTGGTAGGGAAAGATGGATTTCTGTACCCCAGTGCCTACATATCTTATTTCCCATTTGCATGCAAAAAACAATTAAAATTTTTTTTAACATTTGTTTTTAAAACTTTGATTTCCACATTCTTTCCCATCTTCTCTCATCACCCACCCCCACCCCACAATTCAATATAGGTTGTACATGTGTAGCTATGCAAAACATTTTCATAGTAGTTATATTGTGAAAGACTAACCACATTTCCCTCCATCCTATCCTGCCCACTACCCATTCCATTCTCTACCTTGAACCTGTCACTTTTCAAACATATGTGCTTCTAACTACCCCCTCCCCCAACCTGCCCTCCCCTCCATCATCCCCCCTCTTTTTCCCTTCCCCCCCACTTTTCCTGTAGGCAAGATATCCAAATGAGTGTGTATGTTATTCCCTCCTTAAGCCAAATTCAATAGAGTAAAAGTTGACTTATTCCCTTTCACCTTCTGCTCTTCTCCTCCATTGTAACAGTTTTCTCTTGTCTCTTTTGTATGAGATAATTTACCCTATTCTATCTCTCCTTTTCTCCTTCTCTCATATTCTTTTCTCACCTCTTAATTTTACTTTTTAGATATCATCCCTTCCTATTCAACTAATCCTGTGCCCCTGATTCTGTATAAATATATATATATATATATATATATATATATATATATATATATATATATATATATATATATATATATATATATACATACATATATATTCCCTTCAACTGTCCTCATACTAAGGAAAATCTCATGAGCTACGTTATCATTTTTTCATGTAGGAATGTAAATAGTTCAACTTTAATAAGTTCCTTATGATTTCTTTTACCTGTTTACCTTCTCTTGTTTCTTGTATCTGAAAGTCAAATTTTCTGTTCAGCTCTGGTATTTTCATCAAGAATACTTGAAAGTCCTCTATTTTATTGAATGACCATATTTTCCCCTGAAGCATTATACTCAGTTTTTCTGGGTAGGTGATTATTCTTGGTTTTAATCCTAGCTCCTTTGACTTCTGGAATTTCATATTCCAAGCTCTTTGATCCCTTAATATAGAAGCTGCTAGATCTTGTATTATCCTGATTGTGTTTCCACAGTACTCAAATTGTTGCTTCCTGGCAGCTTGTAATATTTTCTCCTTGACCTGGGAGCTCTGGAATTTGGCTATGATATCCCTAGGAGTTTAATTTTGGGATCTTTTTCAAGAGGTGATTGGTGAATTCTTTCCATTTCTATTTTGCCCTCTGGTTCTAGAATATCAATGCAATTTTCCTTGAGAATTTCTTGAAGGATGATTTCTAGGCTCTTTTTTTGATCATGGCTTTTAGTTAGTCCAATAATTTTAAAATTATGTCTCCTGAATCTATTTTCTGGGCCAGTGGTTTTTCCAATGAGATATTTCACTTTGCCTTCTAATTTTAAAATTTGTTTGGATCTGTTTTATAGTATCTTGATTTCTCATAAAGTCATTAGCTTCCATTTGCTCTAATCTAATTTTGAGGGAATTATTCTCTTCAGAGAGTTTTTGAAATTCCTTTGCCATCTGGGCAATTCAACTTTTTAAGGCATTCTTTTCCTCATTAGCTTTTTGGGCCTCTTTTGCCAGTTGAGTTAGTCTATTTTTAAGGTGTTATTTTCTTCAGTGTTTTTTGGGGGGTCTCCTTTAGCAGGCTTTTGACTCTTTTCATGATTTTCTTGTATCATTCTCATTTCTCTTCCCAATTTTTCCTCCGCTTCTCTTACTTGATTTTAAAAATCCTTCTTGAGCTCCTCCATGGCCTGTAAGCAGTTCATATTATTCTTGGAAGCTTTTGATGTAGGAGTTTTGACTTCATTGACTTTTGGTTCCCTGTTTTGATCTTTTTTTGTCTCCAAAAAAGGATTCTGTGGTCTGATTGTGCTTCTTCTGCTTGCTTATCTTGCCAGCCAATTACTTGACTTTTGAGCTCTTTGCCATGGTAGAACTCTGCTTCCAGAGTGGAGCCAGCCTATGTCCCAAATCACTGGGGTTTTCACAGATGTTGTCAGGGGTCTGAGGAGGGTACCCTCTCTAGAGACACCCTAAGCTCTGGCACACTGTCCAGAGATCACCCCAGGTCCACCACCCAAGACTGTGACCCAAGGTCAAAGCAAGAGCGATTACCCTTTGAATAGTCACTTAGTCTCCCTACTATCTGCAGGCCAGGAGCTCTGGAGGCAGCCAGGTGGCAGCAGCTGCAGCCAGAGCACCTCCACCACCTCTTGCCCCAGGGGCAGGGGCCAGACTGTACTCTTTTGTCACCTGCTTCCAACAGAGTTCCCCACTGATTTTTTTTTTTACTTTTTCTTTGGCATTTATGGGTTGAGAAGTTTGGAAACCACCACTGCTGGTGATTCACTCTCCTCAAGTTGGCTCTGGCCATTCTGTGCTGCTGGTTGGGGCTGCCCTGGGCCAGAACCATGGCTTCTGTGGGACTGCATTCAGCTCCCATTCTGGTGTGATAGATCCTTCCTGTCAGCCTGCCAGGCTGCCTTCAACGGGAGATTTTTTTCCTTCTGTCACTTTGTGGGTTCTGTAGCTCTAAAATTTGTTTGGCATAATTTTACAGGTGTTGGAGGTGGTTGGAGCCAGAGCCCAGCCCAGTGGAGTTCCTCTTTTTACCTCCGCCATCTTGGCTCTGCCCTCCACAATCACAATTCTTTCAGACCAATGATGAAGTATACTACCAGCCTCCTGACATACAGGTGACAGACTCTAGTTGCAGAATGAAACATGTTTTTGGACATGACCAATGTGGCAATTTGTTTTTGCTTGATGTGCATATTTGTTTCAAGAATTTCCTTTTTCTTTTCTTTTCTCCAGTGGGGGATGGGAGGAGAGAAAAAAGCTATTTTGTTAATTGAAGAAAACACAATTAAGAGAATAAAATGCATGCACTTTAATAAATAGATTTTGACATCCGAAGCAGCTAAGTGATAGAAGTGGAGAGCACTGCTGGACCTGGAGTCAGACCTGAGTTCAGATCTAGCCTTGGGCACTTAGCTGAGTGATCTTGGGCAAATCCCTTAAAGTTGTGACTGATTGCCTGTTGACAACCTCTAGTTGAAAGAATTTTCTCATGTATAAAATCGAGATAATGATAGCATCTACCTCCCAGGATTGTTGTGACGACCAAATGATATAATATTTGTAAAACTCATTTTTATTAATGCTAGCTAAGAAATTTTGTTTTTTGCTGACTACTTGGTTCTTCACTTCTGCGAAGGCAAAGCCCCTGAGTTCTGAATGAGGAAGGCATTCTTGTACATTAGGTTTTCTTACATAGCTGATGCGTTGTTTGATTTAAACACGTGTAGAGTTGACAGTGTTTAGCCTACATTGCCATCAGTATCTGGGTGGTGGTTGAGCAGTGTTCTTAGGGTGCTAGTCAATAATCTGTGTGATAGAAGAATTTTGCAACCAGTGAAGCTGGAAGTTATATTGTTAAACTTAAGTTTAAAATTTAAAAACATTAACTATTTTAAAAACGCAGGTTTTGAGGCTGAAAGTGTCCATTAGAAGAAAAAGGACGAACAAAAATGAGCACTGAAGAGGGCGCAGACCAACCTCCAGCAGAAGAGGGCGAGGCCCCTGCTCCTCCGCCAGAAGAGGGCGCCGCCTCCCCTTCTCCCCCTCCTGCTCCCCCTTTCCCTCCTGCTCCCCCTCCGCCACCTCCCCCTCCAGAAGAGGGCGCTGCGCCCCCTCCTCCTGATGAAGGTGCCCCTCCCGCAGAGTCTGCCTCTCCCCCACCTCCCGCTGCCCCTCCAGAAGGCGGCTCGCCCCCTCCGGAAGGGGCTGCTCCCGAGGAGAATGGCGCCCCCGCCGCCGAGGGGGAAGCGCCCCCTGTGGAGGGAGAAGAGGGCCCAGTGCCAGCGGGGGAGGGAGAGGTAGAGGGCGCTGCGGCTGCGGCGGCCCCCAAGGCCCCCGAGGCCCCCGAGGCTGAAGATGCCATGGTGCTTCCCGAGGACGACGTCCCGGATCCGAGCCGCGTTCGGAAGCGCCCCTCCAGCCGCACCATGCCCTCGGCCGAGGGCTTCAGCCCGCAGTCCCGCAGACCGTCCAAGTTCCATCGGAGCATGAGCTGCATCCAGGCCCTGCAGGAGACGATGAAGGAGCGGCAGGTGCGCGCCGGGGTCGCGGGCGGGGGGAGAGGGCGGGGGAGGCGAGACTTATATGCCCCCCCCCCCTCCCCGGGGAAGGACGGACAGACGGACTGACTGACAGCCCTGCGCTCTCCGCCCGCTCCAGGCCAGGTTCAAGGAGGCGCGGGAGGGCCGGAGGATGATGATCAACTCCACATACAAACACATCTTCGAGGTCCTCTCGGAGAAGCTGGGCCTGGACGTAACAGTCATCGAAGAAATGGTCCTGGACAGCCCGACGGTAAGTCTGGAGAGGCCTGTGCGGCCGGGATCGCTCGTGGTTCGGGCAGTCAGTGAGTGACCCCGGCCCGCCTCTGGTCACTGTTGTGGGCACGGGGAAAGGGAAGGGGTGGAATGAAAAACAAAACCGCCCTGCAGGTTAGAAACCACGCGGAATGACATGCGGAAGCGGGAAGTTTAGGGAAGATGCCCAGCCCAGAGAGGAGCCGGGACCCTGACTGAGAGCTTGGCCACGAGAAGGGGCGGCGGCTGCTTTCTGGGCTCCCCGAGCTGCGAGTTTGTACTGATCCCGGGTTTGTGACTGGAGCGTCCCCAGAAATAACAGCAAGTGGCTGATAGGACCCGTGGCAGGTGCCTTTAAGAAAATGACAGGCAAGACCTGCCCTGGTCGTCTTCAAAGCAAAGGCCCTTAATTTGTCAAAATTCCAAGCTTGGTAAAGACCCACACTTTTTTCTTACACACCATATTAGACAAATATTCAAGCTTATATATTAAGATATTATAGAACAACATTATCCCATCATGGTAGGAGGTGTTATTTTACAGATTTGGATATGATCCTACACATAAATACAGACATTCAAATCCAAACATAAATTGGCTGACTTTTGAAGTGGATTTTAGTTTTGTCACCCAAAGCTAATATTATCTAGAGCAAGGAATTCTTAACCTGCAATCTGTGAACTTTTTTCCTTTCAATATTTTGATAACTATTTGAATATGATTTCTTTCCTTTGTGATGCTATGTATTTTTTTGCATTGAAAGACATTATTTTGAGAATTTGTCCATAGGCTCTGCCAAATTGCCAAAGGGGACCATGACACACACAAAAGGTCAAGAACTTTCATCTAAGGTTATGATATAGATGTTCTACCATTTGGAAGTCATCAATTTGCCACTTTGAAATTCTGTGCTCTGCCTTTTCATTCAGCTTTTATATCATGAATATTTTCTTCAAGAAAAGAACTGATAGTCACTAAATATAGGGAACATAAAATAATGTCCATAAAAGTGAAAGGTTATATTTTAATAGACAGGAAAAGATTTGTTATTTAGGTGGAAATTGTCCTTGAATCAGATGACTTTAAATTCAGAACATCACCTTGTTACAGGTAAAATCAAAATTAGTAAAGAGCATAAAGAAGGAATCATGAGAAAAGATATGGTATACAGTAGAAGTAACTAAACTATTTAAACAAGTAATAGCCCTTCAAAAATAGGAAGTAGACAACAGAAATGGCATCACATCAATTATATAATAATTGTATATGGACCAATAAAGCAGTAAATTAAGTAAGTCAATTGCCTCAAGGTGACTAAAAGAGCCCAGAAAATAGCTCAGTTAGCAAACATCTGGCTTATTACCAAGTGCACAGACCTATATAGCAAATGCAATGTCAGTTAGAATAGGAACTCATTTATTATATCTTCAGGAGAAGGTTGAAAGATTGGCAAGATGTTTAAGAAAAGTCATCTCAAGGGCACTTGAGGTAAAAAATGGAATAATAAACAGAAGAAAGATGGAAAAATTTTATATATAAATATTTCTCGGAGTTTCAGGTGGTGATCAGTTGATTATTTCAATTTCTATTTTTTCCTCTAGTTGTAGAATATCAGGGTAATTTCTTGAGAGATGTTGTCTAGGCTTTTTTTTTTTAATCATGACTTTAGGTAGTCCAATAATTCTTAAAATATCTCTCTTAGATTTATTTTCCAGTAAGAAATTTCACATTTTCTTTATTTTTTTTTCTTCTTTTAATTTTGTTTTTGTCTTTTTTTGGTGTCTCATAAAGTCATCAGCTTCCACTTTCCAAATTTCTGTTTTTAAAGAATTGTTTAGGGGCGGCTAGGTGGCGCAGTGAATAGAGCACCGGCCCTGGAGTCAGAAGGACCTGAGTTCGGAGCCGGCCTCCGACCCTTAATCCACACAAACAAAAACCTAGCCGTGTAACTTTGGGCAAGTTACTTAACCCCAATTGCCCTAAAGGGGCGGCTAGGTGGCGCAGCGCCGGCCTCTGAGTTTGGATGACCCGAGATCAGATCCGGCCTCAGAAAATGAGCACCCACGCATAAATAATGACTAGCCGTGTAACCTTGAGCAAGTTACTTAACCCCAATTGCTTAAAAAAAAAAAAATTGTTTTCTTCCATGAACTTTTGTATTTCTTTTTCCATTTGGCCAGTTCTATTTTTTAAAGAGTTCTTTTCTTCAATGAATTTTTGTGTGTCTTTCTCCCCCATTTTTTGTGTTTCTTTTATCAAGCTGTTGACTTTTTTCATGATTCTCCTGCATTATGCTCACTTCTTTTCCCAATTTTTCTTTTTAAAAATCCTTTTTAAGCTCTTCCAGGAGTTCTTTTGGTGCTTAATTACATTTTTCTTTGAGGCTTCACATGGAGCCATTTTGACACTGTTGTCCTCTTCTAAGTTTGTGTCTTGATCCTCCCTGTCACTATAGTAACATTTTATAGTCAAGTTCTTTTTTTGCTTTCTGCTCATTTTTTCTGCCTGTTTTGTGACTTGGTATTTTTATGTGAGAATTAGGCTCCACTCCTTTCCTGTCCCAAGCTTCTTGTGCCAGGGCTTGGGGCCTTGCTGCTGGCTTTCAGAGGGCCTCAGGGCTCATTGCTGACTTGTACTGGAAGGGGGGAGGGACATCCTGCTGGCCAGGCCCTGGGGGCAGGATCTTGCTGTTGACTGACCCCAGAGGTAGGGTCTCAGCAATGGTCAACCTACTGGTCAGTAATGGGGGTGAGGCATTACTGATGGCCTGTGGTAGGGGTGCATCTGCTGGGATGGGGGCCCCATGGACTGCTCACTGGCATCAGGCATGCTGGCTTATACAGGATTGGGGAAGGGATAGGGTGTGGGGCCTCAGGGATGTAATGCCTCAGGGCTTGGAGCCTTGTTGAAGGCCCTCTGCTGTGTGACTCTTGGACCTCCTTCCATATCACCCTAATAAGATACTTTCCTGCTGTGCTGGTAAGCTGCTTTACCACTCATAAATCAATTCTGAGGTAGTTTTCAAGTTGTTTGGAGGGGAATTTGGGAGGGCTCCAGGGTATTCCTCATTCTACCCTCTTGGCACCAGAAGTTTGATTTAGTTTTGAGAGTTTTCTTGTCTTGGAAAATAGGAGGGGGCAGGGGCAGAATCAAGATGATAGAGTGAAAGCAGGAACTCACCTGAACTCCTCTGAATTCCTTCTGTAACCTCTAAAAAAGTGAATCTGAATGGATTTTAGAGTGGTAGAATCCATTGGGAGACAGAATGTGGCAGATTTTCAGTCCAGGAAGGTACCCATGTGGGACTGGGCAGAGGAAGCATGGAGTGGGGGCTGCATCAGCACAGACCTGAGACCTGACCAGAGTGGAGCCAGAGTGAGCCCAGGTGAGCTGACTCAGCTACCACAGGGGCAATTCCCAGATCTCTCACCACAGGATGGGGGATCTGTTGGAGGTGGGTAAGAGAAAGTGCAGGGCCTGTGGCAGCAGCAGCTAATTCTGGGGCTACCAACCCATAGCCTGGATATTTAAAAATCAACTCTCTGAGCTCCTGGGAGCCAAGATGGCGGAATTAACAGTAGCTGCTCCACTCTTTCCCTAAGACCCTGAAAACCCAGAGAATATTGCCTTAGGGTAAAATCTTAAAATAGCCCAACCCTAGGCAGGCTCAGGAGTCCTAGAGGAAGGGCATGGGTGTGGCTGTGCTGAGACTAAGGTGCATGAAAAGAGTTGTCACAACAAGCCCCATCTCAGCTAACAGGAGATCCTGAACCCCAAGGGGGGTGGATCCAGAAAGCACTAGCACCAGAACCCCAGGAAGCCTTCATACAAGCAGGGGAACTGGCAGACACTGGCATCGCAGGCCACCAGCAATGTGGTGCCTGAGTTTCAGCCTGGGGGGCTGGGAGGTGGAATCCTAAAGCAGTCAGCCCACCCCTCCCCCTCACCTTACACTATGAGCTTCAGAATAACCTTGAAGCAACTCAGAAAGCCCTGGCCTTGGCCTCAGTCTAGACACCCAGGACACCGCACGCAAAGCCAATAACTAGACCCCTAGCTCCCATGGGGCATAAGAAGCATGGGTCAGAGCCCTCTATACCCCAGAAACAGAAATCTACTTTAAAGGCCAGGAAATAGGCAATCACAATGGGAAAGAAGTATTTCCAAGAACGAAAATGATTGAATCCTTTTATAGTGATTGAGGAGAACCAAATTCACAAGAGGTCAGCATTGGCTCTATACTCAACTCTGAAACCTCAGAAGGAAATATGAACTGGTCTCAAGCCCAGAAGGCATTCTTGGAAGAGCTCAGAAAGGATTTTAAAAGCCAAATTAGAGAGGTAGAAGATAAACTGGCTAATTATTTTAAAATTACACTTGCAAAAATAGAAAAAAAGTTTTCCTGAAGAAAACAGTTTCTTAAAAAGTAGAATTTATGAAATTGGAAAAGAGGTCCAAAATCTACCTGGAGAAAGGAACTCCCCCCCAAAAAAATCTGAACATATGGAAAAGGAGCTTCAAAAATTAATTGAGGAAAATAATTTGCTAAAAATTAGAATCATTCAATTTGAAGCTACTGACTGTGAGGCATCAAGAACCAGTCAAACAAAACCTAAAGAATGAAAAATTAGAAGAAAATGTAAAATATCATATTGGAAAAACAACTGACCTGGAGAACAGATCCAGAAGAGATAATTAAAGATTTATGAATCTGCCAGAAAGCCATGATAAAAAAAAGAGCCTGGACAACATCTTCCAAGAACTCATCAAGGAAAATTGCCCTGAGGACCTAGAAACAGAGGGTAAAATAGTTATAGAAAGAATCCACTGGACACCTTCAGAAAGAGATCCCAAATTGAAAACTCTAAGAACTATTGTATTCAAATTCCAGAATTATCAGGTCAAGGAGAAAATACTGCAGGCAGCAAGAAAGAAACAATTCAGATATCTTGGAACTACAGTTAGGATTCCACAGAGCCTAGTAGCTTCTACATTAAAAGATCAGAAGGATTAGAATATGATATTTTGTAAGGCAAAAGAACTCAGACTACAACCAAGGATCAACCATCCAGCAAAACTAAGCATAATTTTTCAGTTAAAGAGATGGTCATTCAATGAAATAAGGGCCTTCCAGACATTCCTGATGAAAAAGCCAGAGCCCAGTGGAAAATTTTATCTCAGAATACAAGAATCAAAAGAGACATAAAAAGGTAAACAGGGAAAACACACACACACACACACACACACACACACACACACACACACACAAACTTGTTATTCAGTAAGGGTAACCTATTCACATCCCTATATGGGAAGCTGATACTTGTCAATATTGAGAATTGTATAATCATCACGACATATAAAATGGTTATACATAGATAGAGGGTGTGGGTAAAAACTAACCAAAGTGATGATAAAAAATAACCCTAATTAAAGGGAGCAAAGGAACTATAATGGGAGAAGAGGAAAGGAGGTAGAAAAAGGGTAAATTATCACACAAAGAGGCATAAAAACATATTATAGTAGAAGGAAAGAAGAGAGGGAGATGAACATTTTATGGGCTTTACTCTCATTGGTTTTGGTTCAAGGAGGGAATAACAATCAGTTAAGTATAGGATTCTAACATGAAAAGACATTAAAAACCTATTATAATAGAGTGTAAGAAGGGAGGGAGAGGAGCACTGTTTGAGATTTACTCTCAGCGGTTTTGATTCAAGGAGGGAAAAACATACCTTAAGTATAAAAATCTATCACACCCTACAGGGACTAGGAAGGGAAAGGGGAAGGAAAAGGGGTGGTTGTTAAAAGGGAGGGAAATAGTAGTAAGGGGGAAAGGTAGAAAAAAGGAGAGGGCATGACAGGGAGGGAATACTGAGGGAAGCAGTGGTCAAAAGAAAAACTCTTAAGGAAGTGAAGGGATAAAGGAGAAATGAAACATAAACAGGGGAGGAAATAGGATGGAGGGAAAGACACAGAGAGCAATCATACCTGTGAATGTGAATGGGATGAACTCCCCCATAAAACAGAAGAGGATAGAAGAATGGATTAAAAACCATAATCCTACAATATGCTGTCTACAAGAAACATATGAAACAAGGGGATATACATAGGGTAAAGGTAAAAGACTGGAATAGAACATATTATGCTTCAGCTAAAGTAAAAAAAAAAAAGCAGGGGTAGCAATCCTTGTCTCCATTAAAGCAAAAGCAAAAATCTAATTAAAAGAGATAAGGAAGGAAACTATATCTTGCTAAAAGGCACCATTGACAATGAAGTAATATCATTACTAAACATATGGTATAGCACCCAGATTCCTAGAGGAGAAGTTAAGGGAGTTAGAGGAAGAAATAGATAGCAACATTATACTAGTGGGGGACCTCAATCTCTCCCTCTCTGAGCTTGATAAATCTAATCTCAAAATAAATAAGAAAGAAGTTAAGGAGGTAAATAGATTGTTAGGGAAGGTAGATATGCTAGACCTCTGGGGAAAATTGAATGGGGATAAGAAGGAATATACCTTCTTCTCAGTGGTACATGGCACATACACAAAAATAGACCATGTACTAGGGCATAAAAACCTTACAATCCAGTGCAAAAAGGCAGAAATACTAAATACATCCTTTCATATCATGATGCAATAAAAATTATATGTAGTAAAGGGCCATGGAAAGATAGACTAAGAACAATTGGAAACTAAATAATTTAATCCTAAAGAATGAGTGTGTCAAACAAGAAATCATAGAAACAATCAGTAATTTCATTCAAGAGAATAATGATAATGAGACAATATACCAAAACTTGTGGGATTCAATGAAAGCAGTTCTTAGGGGAAGTTTTATATCTCTACATGCATACATGAATAAAATAGAGAAAATGGAGATCAATTAATTGAGCGTGCAACTGAAAAAGCTAGAAAAAGAACAAATTGTAAACACCCAATTAAATACTAAATTAGAAATACTGAAAACCAAAGGAGAGATTAATAAAATTGAAATTAAGGAAGCTATTGAACTAATAAAACTAAGAGGTGGTTTTGTGGAAAAAACAACAACAACAATAAAATTGATAGACCTTTAGTCAATTTGATAAAAAAGAAGAAAACCAAATTACCAGTATCAAAAATGAAAAGGTGAATTAACTTCCAATGAAGAGGAAATTAAAACAATAATTAGGAATTCTTTTGCCCAATTGTATGCCCATAAATTTGGGCATAATCTAGAATATGGATGAATCTTAGTGAATATGGATAAATATTTACAAAAAGAGGATGTAGAATACTTAAATAAGCCCATCTTAGAAAAAGAAATTGAACAAGCCATCAATGAACTCCCTAGGAAAAGCTCTCCAGGGCCAGATGGATTTACAAGTGAATTCTATCAAACATTTAAAGAACAATTAATTCCAATACTTCATAAACTATTTGGGAAAATTGGAGGAGAAGGAGTTCTACCAAATTCTTTTTATGACACAAATGTGGAACTGATAGCTAAATTGGGAAGAGCTGAAACAGAGAAAGAAAATTATAGACCAATTTCCCTCATGAATATAGATGCAAAATTTTAAATAAAATATTAGCAAAAAGACTACAGCAACTTATCATGAGAATATTACACTTTGATCAGGTAGGATTTATTCCAGGAATGCAAGGATGGTTCAATATTAGGAAAACTATTAGTATAATTGATCATAGCAACAATGAAACTAGTAGAAATCATATGATTATCTTAATAGATGCAGAAAAAGCCTTTGACAAAAAAACCCATTCCTATTAAGAACACTAGACAGTATAGGAATAAATGGAGTCTTCCTTAAAATAATAAGTAGCATATATCTAAAACCATCAGCAAGTATATATGTAATGGGGATAAGCTAGAAGCATTTCCAATAAGATCAGGGGTGCAACAAGGATGTCCACTATCACCTCTCTTATTCCATTTGGTACTAGAAATCTTAGCTGAGCAATAAGAGAAGAAAAAGAAATTGAAGGAATTAGGCAAAGAAGAGACTAAGTTATCACTCTTTGCTGATGATATGATGATATACTTAGAGATTCCAAGAGAATCAAATAAAAAACTACTGGGGATAATAAATTTAGCATATTTACAGGGTATAAAATAAATCCTCATAAATCCTTGGCATTCCTATACATTTCTAATGAAGTCCAATAGCAAGAAAGAGAAAGAGAAATTCCATTTAAAATTACCATAGACACTATAAAGTATTTGGGTACTTGCCAAAAACAAACCCAGGAACTATATGAACACAATTATGAAACACTTTTCACACAAATAGAGTCAGATCCAAATAATTGGAAAAACATTAGTTGCTCATGGCTAGGTTGAGCTAATATAATAAAAATGATAATTTTACCTAAATTAATTTACCCATTTAGTGCCATACCAATAAATCCACCAGAAAATTATTTTATAGAGTTAGAAAAAATAGTAACAAAATTCATCTGGAAGAACAAAAGGTCCAGAATATCAAGGGAACTAATGAAAAGAAATCTTATGGAAGGTGGCTGTAACACCAATGCAATATTCACAATGCCTACCATGGTTATGAATATGCTGGTACAGATGTGAATCACAAAATTTAACAGGCTCTCCACATGGAGAACAGAGCCAAAGCCTTTATTCAAATACCAGAAAACCAAATCCCAAAACCACAAGGTCAGAGTTCTTATAGTAACCACAAAGTTGGTACACATAGTCAATGCAGCAAATACCCATATTCCCAAGACTTCAAAACAAAGCAGGATCCTTCAATCGAAGATCCTCCTCTCCTCACTCACAGTAGCTTCTCAGCCTCCATGCTGCTTGCTTTCAGCAGTTTCAGCTTCCATCAGTTCCCAGCAGAAGTTCTGGCTGGCTCTCAGAAGTTGTTCTGCCACCACAAGTTCTGTTCTCCAAATCTCTCTTCTTTCCAGCCTGGGCTTCTCCTTATATATGGCATTAGTTCCTCCCTGCCCCACCCCTTCCTGTTACATCAGCAATTCCATCCCACTGTAGGATTCACAAGTTCTGGGTCTTAATACTTGACACAATTATGAACTTGAAACTGAGTGCTAAGTACCTGTTAGCTTGCTAATTCAAGGGGCATGGAAGATTTTCAAATCCTATTACTATTATAGTGGCCTATCCTACCAGATTTTAGACTATATTATAAAGCAACAGTCATCAAACCTACTTCGTACTGGCTGAGGAATGGAGTGGTGGATAAGTGGAATAGATTAGTTTCACAAGACACAGCAGTCAATGACAATAGTAATCTACTGTTTGACAAACCCAAAGGCCCTAGCTTCTAGGATAAGAATTCACTATTTGACAAAACCTGCTGGGAAAACTGGAAAATAGTATGGCAGAAATTGGGCATAGACCAATATGTTACACCGTATACCAAAACAAAATTTAAATGGGTGCATGATCTAGATATAAAGGCTGAGACTGTAAGCAATCTGGGAGAGCAAGGAATAGTTTGCCTGTCACACTTATGGAGAAGGGAGGAATTTATTACCAAAGAAGAGATAGAGAGCATTATGAAATGCAAACTGGATAGTTTTGATTACATTAGACTCAAAAGTTTTTGTACAAATAAAGTTAATGTAACCAAGATTAGGAGGGAAGTGGAAAATTGGGAAAGAATTTTTATGACCAGTGTCTCTGATAAAAGTCCTCATTTCTAAAATATATATAGAATTGAGTCAAATCTATAAGAATACAAGTCATTCCCCAATTGATAAATGGTCAAAGGATATGAACAGGCAGTTTTCAGAGGAAGAAATGAAAGATATCTATAAACTTATGAAAAAATGCTCTAAATCACTATTGATTAGAGAAATGCAAATTAAAACAACTCTGAGGTACATCTCACCAGTCAGATTGACTAAGATGACAAAACAGAAAAATGATAAATGCTGGAGAGGATGTTGAAAAGTTGGAACATTAATGCATTGTTGGTGGAGTTGTGAACTGATCCAACTATTCTGGAGAGCAATTTGGAACTATGCCCAAAGGGCTATAAAAATGCATATATTTTGATTCAACAATACCACTTCTAGGGCTGTATCCTAAAGAAATCATACAAGTGGGAGGATGACCTGTTTGCACGAAAATATTTATAGCTCCTCTTTTTGTGGTGGCAAAGAATTGGAAATCAAGGGGATGCCCATCAATTGGGGAATGGCTAAACAAGTTGTGGCATATGAATGTCATGGAATACTCTTGTGCTATAAGAAATGAGGAACAGACGGACTTCATAATAACCTGGAAAGACATATATAAACTAATGCTGAGTGAGAAGAGCAGAGCTAGAAGAAATTTGTACACAATTACAGACACATCATATGTGTGATGACTAACTTTGATAGACTGGGCTCCTCTCATCAATGCAAGGCTGTAAGACAACTCCAAAAGACTCATGATGGAAAGGATATCCACATCTGGAGAAAAGAACTATGGAGTTCAAATGCAGATTGAAGCAAACTACTTGCTTTGTCTTTTGTGTTTAGTTTTGTTTCGTTCCTTCTTTCTTGTTGTTCATTTCATAGGTCATAATTCTTTACAACCTGACTAATGCTTAATGCAGTGGTAGTTGTAGAGCTTATATTGGATTGCGTACTGCCAGGAGTGGGGAGGGGGGAGGAGAGAGAGGGGGAGAAAATTTGGAACTCAAGAGATTGTGGAACTGAATGTAGATAAACTAAAAGTAGATAAACAAATTTAACAAAATAAAATTGAAGGAAAAATAAGAAAATAGGCGGGGGCATTTAGGATTAGGAGACAGTGATGTAAAAATGTTTTAGGATAGGGATTTGAAGGCCTATAAACTTGGAACTTTTAATATTTTCTTTTAAAAATTTTTTTGGTCTTTATTGATTTTTTTTACTTTTAGTTTATAAGATTCCACAATCCCTTGAGTTTCAAATTTTCTCTCCCTCCTCCTACCCCCCACCATGGCGACATACAATCAAGTATAGGATCTGCTAATACTTTCACATTAGACATTAGTCATGTTATAAAGAAGGATTGTATCAGATGGCATGAACAATGGGAAAGAAGAAACATAACAAACACAAAATAAAAAAAGAGCAAATAGTTTGCTTAAATCTGGATTCAAACTCTGTTCTTTCTCTGGACATAGACATCTCTCTCCATCATGAATCTTTTGGGGTTGACTTATAACCCCAGATTGCTGAAAAGAGTCCAGTCTATCAAAGTTGGTCATCACACATATGTTGTGTCTGTAATTGTGTACAAATTTCTCCTGGCTATACTCTTCTCTCTCAGCATCAGTTTATGTAAGCCTCTCCAGGTAAATATGAAGTCCATCTGCTGCTCATTTCTTATAGCACAATAATATTCCGTTACATGCATGTACCACAACTTGTTTTGGCATTCCCCAATTGATGGGCACCCCCTTAATTTCCAATTCTTTGCCACCACAAAAAGAGCTGCTATAAATATTTTTGTACATATGGGTCTTCCTCCCGATCTCTTTGGGATACAACCCTAGAAGTGGTGTTGCTGGGTCAAAGGGTATGAAATTATTTATAGCCCTTTGGGCATAATTCCAGATTGCTCTCCAGAATGGCTGGATAGAACTTTTAATATTTTCTTTTTTTTTGAACTTTTAATATTTTCATAAATTTTGCATTAAATTATTTCCTTTGCAATCATGTGTACTTTATTTTATGCATTAAAAAGCATGATTCTGAGAAGGATTGTATTGACTTCACCAGACTGTCAAAAGGGTCTGTGACACGTAACAGGTTATGAATTATTAAGTGCATTAGCAGCTTATCAGGGATGAATGAGAATAGTTTTATTGAGAGGCAGTGTCTCTTTTCTAAAGAAGTCTGTTAGGGGCCACATAAGAGATGGAAGGGCAGGCCATGAAAAGTTAGCTGGAACCAAACTGTTGTCTGTCAACCTTTAAAGAAAAGTGGCTTTGTCGTATTAGGGTATGTAACTGAAATAGTCAACAGATAGAGATAGGCATTCTATATAGGGTAGGAAGTGATATTTGGAACTAATGCATTTGGGAAAAGGCATGTGGGGGTAATTCCTATTTCATGAATTTGAGGTGAAGTAATCATGGTCATTTAATACAGCCTATCAAATTATTTAATTAACTTATAAATAATTATGTGAAAGTGACTGAAAAATGATACTACAGAGGGATGTGGATTTGAATTCTAAATCTTTGTGATTTTGGGAAAATGGCTTAATTTCTCTGCACTTCATTTTCCTTATTTGTTTTTTTTAAAAAAAAGGTTGTGGGACAAAATTTTTCCTAAGTTCCCTTCCACCTCTAAGTAGAGCAATACCTTAAGAATGGCTTTTAAAATATGGGTCTAACTTTATTATTGTTCAAATGAAAAGCAGTATGGTATAGTGAATGGAAAGCCACCTTCAAAGCCAGGAATACCTGAATTCAAGTCCCAGCTCTGACACATACTGGCAGTTTGACTTTGGCAAGTTACCTCTTCTGTCCCTAGGCAACTCTCTCAAGAGTGAATGTCTTGATCTGCATTGGCAGAGGGAATTTTCTCACCTGGGCACTCCTAATACCAAAAAAGTCACAGGTCCATATCCCCTGTGATTTAAATCATGTGTCTTGAAGCATGAAGAAAATTAATTTGTGTGGTATAGAGGGAGAATCATTATCTCCAACATTAGCAACATAAAATGGGTTTTACTTAATATCTTTTAGGTTTTTTCAGTTAACAATCATTTATATTCTCTTCCTTTCTCTATGTAATCCTATTGAAAAAAAGAAAAAGAATACCCTTGTACCAAATATGCATATAAGCAAAGCAAATTCCTACATTAACCATATCTAAAAATGTAAATATCTTGAATCCATCTGTTCTCTGTCAGGAGGTCATACTTCATTAGTATGAAATCCTGGTTGGTCACTTAATATTGTACCTTCCACAAGACTAGAAATGATCTGTGTACATTATTTACTACATTTGTTCCCAGAAGAGTCCATGAGATAAGAGAATTATCTCTTATCAGTGAGGAAACAGAAAGATTAAGTTCCTGGTACAAGTTACATACATATTTAATAGCAGTGTATCTAAAACCAAGGAATTGTTTACACTTAGTCTTCAAATCTCTTAAGCTAAAATTAGAATTCATGCCTTTTTGTTTGTTAGCCTAATCTTGAATTTAATTCTCTCTTGTAATTGAGTTTAACAACTGATTTGCTCTTCAATTTTACAGATAGAACCTTTTGTAGCATTTTTTATGAAAGGTGGTTGTAAAACATTGAAATTTATATATCAGGAAGGAGAGGCACCGGGAATAGGTACGTATATTTTTAAAGTTTATTATGATTACACAAGTAATAAGTCAAACCATAGGCAAACTATATTGCTGAGATAAGAATCATCTTCTTCTCTAGTGAGATGCCAAGTTCCTGAAGGAATTTTTATAAAACTTTTATTTGAAAAAAGTATTATTGTAGTGAAAAGAATTGATTTTCAATACCTTCTTCATTATTGCTCGCTTGAAAGCAGTGCTCAAAATTATAGTCATTTCTCTCATGGTTTTAGAAAGGAATGATTGAATTATAGAGTTTAGGGTAAAGGTTTTGGCCAAAATGCTATATTATTATTGAAGGAGGTGTTCCACGAATTATATTACCCAAGCATTCTTTAGAACAGGACTCCTGTGATGTCCAGTCCCATCACCATTCTGGCTGTAAACTCCAGCTGAAGTCTTCAGTTCTTCTTCCTATTTTGTGATTCCTACAATAATCAATAATCCTTAATATCATAACATGATCATAAGACCCATCTCAGTCTCTATAGACTCTAAAATAATCCTTGAATCCTTTGAACTTTTCCTTCCAAATGGTAAGTTGATAATTACCATTTGGTAATATACTATTCTCAGACCTTATCATGTCATATCTGTCTGCAAATTGTACAAACCAATAGCCTCTCTTTTCTATAATACATGCTGTACAATGATGTGAAATAAATCTTGCTAAAGCACTTCATTCTGTCGCCATTGGGTTTTGGGAAGGATGAGAAAAATCTGTAACTATTTTACCCATCATAATCGTTGCATCCCCAGACTGCTGGTTTCTTGTCACTGAGACCAGTTCTTCTGAGGACCAACTTTATCCATCAGGAGAGAAAGGAAGTAAACATTGTCAGAATTCTCCATTACAGTCTAGCAGGTGTCTGGAAGGAAATGGGGAGGATGGAACTGCAATTGATTACTGAGGAAGGTAAAAAAAAAATCAACCATCCTATGGTTATCAAATTCCCTTCTCTTTCTGAATAAAGGGGATTGAGGTTTGAGTTGCAGGCTGCATAGACAAAAACTCTCTTCCTTTGCTGCCCATTCATCACTTACTCATCCCCATCTACTTTAGCTCTACACTTCTGAAGTCTCTATTCTATTCTTAGCCTTCTGGAACCTCATTTTCTTGTTGAATAAATTTTTCTTTGTATTAAGCCTATGATTCTCATACTCCTTTCATCTTCTTAAATGCACTGAAAGCTGGCTTTCTCCAAAAGACATTTCATCCCAGGCCATCCTCTCAAGTACTGAGTATACCCTCTCTCATGTTACTTCATTTCCACTGTGTCAGGAGGAGGAATAGGTATACTCTTTACTCTTCTACCCTCTGCCACTATAACTCAGCAACTTCTCCTTTGAGGCAGCTAGGTGGTATATTAGATTCAGTACTACACTTGGAATCAATAACACTTGAGTTCAAGCCCTGACATTCACTAGCTGTGTGACCATAAGCAAATCACAACCTCATAAATTTCAGTTTCTTCATCTCTAAAATGGGGATATTAATACCCACCTCACAAATTTGTTATGCAGCTCAAATCAGTAATATGTGTAAAATGTTTCACAAACTTTAAAGTTCTGTACAGTTACTATTATCTACTGGCCTCTGGTAATTCTTTCTCAGGGAGTTCAAAATTGGCTCATAGGCGTCTCTACCTTAATCCCTATGCACTCACACTTGAGGACTTCAGTATATATGTTAATCTACCCTCAAATACCCTATCCTCCCAATTAATCATTCCCCTTAACTCTTCACTTTCATTTTTTTAAACCTTTATCAGTATTTTAAAAATTAAATTATTTATTTTTAGTTTTCAGGAATCACTTCCATAAGTTTTACATTTCTCCCCTACTACCTCTTACCTCCCCAAGATGGTTTTAGTTTGAAATGAGCTCTATACATACATTTCTGTTAAATACATTTTTACATTAGTCATGTTGCATAGAAGAATTATAATCAACAGGAAAAACCATGAGAAAGACAAAAAAAAAAACACAATAAAACAAAACAAAAAAGAAAATTGCCTGTCTTGTTCTGCATTCCTACTCCATAGTTCTTCCTCTGGATGTGACTAGCATTTTGTATCATGTGTTCTTTGGAATTGCATTAAGTCTTGCATTGCTGAGAAGGGCTAAGTCTATCAAAATTAGTCTTCACACACTGTTGCTGTTACTGTGTACAGTGTTCTCCTAGTTCTGCTCCCCTCACTCAGCATCAGTTCATATAAGTCTTAACAGGTTTCTCTGAAGTCCACCTGTTCATCATTTATTATAGAACAAAAGTATTCCGTTACATTCATATACCACAGCTTTAGTCATTCCCCAGTTGATGGGCATTTCCTTGATTTCCAGTTCTTGGCCACCACAAGGAGAGCTGCTATAAATATTTTTGTACATGTGTGTCCTTTTCCCAGTTTTATGATCTCTTTGGGATATAGCCCTAGAAGTGGTATTGCTGGGTCAAAGGGTATGTAGTTTTATAGCTCTTTGGGCTTAGTTCCAAATTGCTCTCCAGAGCTCTCCAATCTGTGATCTCCAGCTCACAGATCCACCAACAATGAATTAGTGTTCCGACATTCCCACATCCTCTCCAACATTTATCATTTTTCTGTTTTGCCATGTTAACCAATACAACAGGTTCATCTTCATTTCAAGTCAACCAACCTTGGTCTTATACTCATTCATAACTTTTTGACCTCTGTGATTCAGAATTCTGAAATTTTTCTTTATGATCACAACTGTCCAATTTTCCTCTTCATAAATCTATTTTCCGTCCTCCTTATGATCTCTAGTCACGTTCTTTTTTCTTTTTGAAAAAAATTATTTATTTTTAGTTTTCAACATTCATTTCCACAAGATTTTGAGGTATAACTTTTTCTCCCTGTCTTTCCCCTACCCCCCCCCCAAATAGCAAGCCTACTGAATACCCCTGTCCCCAAACTGTCCTCTCTTATATCCTCCCCTATTATTCCCCTAACTTTCTAGTAGGGCAAGATGGGTTTATATACCCCAGTACCTGTATATCTTATTTCCCAGTTGCATGTAAAAACAAATTTTTAAACATTTGTTTTTAAAACGTTGGGTTCCAGGTTTTTTCCCTTCTTCCCTCCTCACCCACCCCCAATGGGAGGATAAGCAATTCAATACAGGTTGTATATGTGTAGTTATCCAAATCATTTCCATAGAAGTTATATTGTGGAAGACTATTTTCCTCCATCCTATCCCACCCCTCACTTACTCTATTTTCTCCTTTGACCCAGTCACTTTTCAAAAGTGTTTGTTTCTAACTACCCTTTCCCCCAATCTGCCCTCCCTTCTGTCATCCCCCCTCTTATCCCCTTACCCCCTGTTTTCCTGTAGGGTAAGATACCCAATTGAGTGTGTATGTTATTCCCTCCTTAAGCCAAATTCAATGAGAATCAAGTTGTCCCATTCCCTTTCACTTTCCTGCTCTTCCCCTCCATTGTAACAGTTTTCTCTTCCCTCTTTTATATGAGATAATTTATCCTATTCTATCTCTCCCTTTCTCCTTCTCTCCTTATATTCCTCTCTCACCTCAGTTTTATTTTTTAGATATCATCCATTCATATTCAATTTTTCCTGTGCCCTCTATGTATATATGTACATACATATGCACACCCTCACATATCTATCTATCTATCTATCTATCTATCTATCTATCTATCTATCTATCTATATCTATTCACATCTACACCCTCCTATACATATATATGTATGTATACATATCTATATCTACCTATCTACATATATATATATATATATATATATATATATATATATATATATATTCACTTCAACTATCCTCATACTGAGAAAAGTCTCATGAGTTACAATTATTGTTTTTCCATGTAGGAATGTAAATAGTTCAACTTTAAGAAGTTCCTTATGATTTCTTGCCCTTGTTTGCCTTCTTATGCTTCTCTTGCTTCTTGTATTTGAAAGTCGGATTTTCTGTTCAACTCTTATTTTTTCATCAAGAATGCTTGAAAATCCTCTATTTCATTGAATGACCATATTTTCCCCTAAAGCATTATACTCAGTTTGGCTGGGTAGGTGATTCTTGCTTTTATTCTTAGCTCCTTTGCCCTCTGAAATATCATATTCCAAGCCCTTCTATCCTATAATGTAGAAGCTGCTAGGTCTTGTGTTATCCTGATTGTGTTTCCACAATATTCAAATTGTTTCTTCCTGACTACTTACAGTTTTTCTCCTTGACCTGGGAACTCTGGAATTTGGCTATAATATTCCTAGGAGTTTTCTTTTTGGGATCTTTTTCAAGAGGTGATTGGTGAATTCTTTCCATTTCTATTTTGCCCTCTGGTTCCAGAATATCAATGCAATTTTGCTTCAGAATTTCTTGAAAGATGGTGTCTAGGCTCTTTTTTTGATCATGGCTTTTAGGTAGTCCAGTAATATTTTGTTTTTGTTTTTTTAGGGCAATTGGGGTTAAGTGACTTGCCCAGAGTCACACAGCTAGTTTTTATGTTAAGTGTCTGAGGCCAGATTTTAACTCAGGTTCTCCTGACTCCAGGGCTGGTGCTCTATTCGCTGCACCACTTTGCCACCCCAGTCCAGTAATTTTAAAATTATCTCTCCTGGATCCATTTTTCAGGTCAGTTGTTTTTCCAGTGAGATATTTCATGTTGCCTTTCTATTCTTTTATTTGTTTGGATCAGTTTTATAGTATCTCGATTTCTCATAAAAGCTTCCATTTGCTCCAGTCTAATTTTGAAAGAATTATTCTCTTCAGTGAATTTTTAAAATTCCTTTTCCATCTGGCAAATTTGGCTTTTTAAGGCATTCTTCTCCTCATTGGGTTTTTGGGCCTCTTGCCATTTGGGTTAGTCTATTTTTTAAGGTGTTATTTTCTTCAGTCAGGCTGTTGATTCACTTTTATTGATTTTCTTGCATCATTCTCATTTTTCTTCCCAAATTTTCCTCTACTTCTTTTACTTGGTTTTCAAAATCCTTCTTGAGCTCCCCCATAGCCTGTAACCAGTTCATATTTTTCTTGGGATCTTTTGATGCAGGCGTTCTGACTTCGTTGCTTTCTCCTGTTCCATGCTTTGCTGCTTTTTGTCTCTGAGAAAGGACTCTGTGGTAGGATTGTGTTTCCTCTACTTGCTCATGTTATTATTTTTTTAAAATGCTTTATTAACTTCTGGTTTACATCATTCATTTCTGCCAGATTTTGCATTACAAATTTTCTCCCCATTTTCCCCCTATGCACCGCCCCCAAATAGCAGTCCCACAGGATATCCCCTCCTCCAATCTGTTCTCTCCCCTATTTTCCCCCATACCCCCTTCAACTTTTCTAGTAGGGCATGGTAGATATCCATGCCCCAGTGCCTGTATATTTTATTTCCCAATTACATGTAAAATAGCATTAATATATATATATATATATATATGTATGTATGTATTTTTAAACATTTGGTTTTAAAACTTTGAATTCCAGATTCATTCCCTTCTTCCCTTGTCACCCACCCTTACTGGGAAGATAAGCAATTCAATATAGGTTGTACGTATGTAGCTAATGCAAAACATTATCATAGTAGATATATTGTAAAAGATTGATTATATTTCCCTCCCTCCTATCCCACCTCCCACTTGTTCTATTCTCTATTTTCATCCTGTCCCTTTTCAAAAGTGGGTGCTTCCAACTTCCCTCTCCCACCCCCCCCCAGCCTGCCCTCCCTTCCGTCATCCCCTCTCTCATCCCCTTCCCCCCTACTCTCCTGTAGGGTGAAATATCCTATTTAGTATTTATGTTATTCCCTCCCTGAGCCAAATTCAATGAGAATAAGGTTGATTCATTCCCTTTTGCCTTCCTGTTCTTCCCCTCCATTATAACCATTTCCCCCTGCCTCTTCTATATGAGATAGTTTACCCCATTCTGTCTCTCCCCATCTCCACTCATTATATTGCTCTCTCACCTCTTAATTTCACCTTTTAAGTATCATCCCTTCTTATTAGATTGGTCCTGTGCCCCCTATCTATGTATATACCTGTAAACATATGTACACACATTCACATATGTATTCATATGCCTATATACCCTCTGATATAGAATACATACACACATATATTTCATTCCCTTCAATAATTTTCATACTGAGAAACGTTTTATCAGTCATAATTACCATTTTTCCATGTAAGGATGTAAATAGTTCAACTTTGATAATTTCCTTATGATTTCTTTCCCCTGTTTACCTTCTCATGCTTCTCTTGCTTCTTGTATTTTAATGTCAAATTTTCTATTCAACTCTGGTTTTTTCATCAAGAATACTTGAAAGTCCTCTATTCTACTGAATGACCATATTTACCCCTGAAACATGATACTCAATTTTGTTGGGTAAGTGATTCTTGGTTTTAATCCCAACTCCTTTGACCTCTGGAATATCATATTCCAGGCCCTTTGATCCCTCAGTGTAGAAACTGCCAGATTCTGTGTTATCCTGATTGTCTTTCCACAATATTCAAATTGTTTCTTCTTGGATGCTTCTTGATCTGGCAATTTCAGAACCTGGCTATAATATTCCTATGAGTTTTCTTTTGGGGATCTTTTTCAGGAGGTGATCAGTGGATTCTTTCAACCTCTATTTTTCCCTCTAGTTCTAAAACATCAGGGCAATTTTCCTTGAGAATTTCTTGAAGGATGATTTCTAGGTTCTTTCTTTGATCATGGCTTTCAGGTAGTCCAATAATTTTTTAATTCTCTGTCCTGGAGCTGTTTTCCAGGTCAGTGTTTTTTCCCATGAGATATTTCATATTGCCTTCTATTCTTTCATTTGTTTGTATCTGTTTAACTGCATCTTGATTTCTCATAAAGTCACTAGCTTCCATTTGCTCCAATCTAATTCTGAAGGAATGAATCTCCTCAGTGAGCTTTTGAGATTCCTTTTCCATCTGACAAATTCAGCTTTTTAAGGCATTCTTCTCATTGCCTTTTTGACCCTCTTTTGCCATTTAAGTTAGTCTATTTTAAGGTGTTATTTTCCTCAGGCAGGCTGTTGACTCTCATTTCACAATTTTCTTGCATTGTTCTCATTTCTCTTCCCAATTTTTCCTCCACTTCTCTTATTTCCTTCTTAAGGTCCTCTGTGGCCTGTAACCAGCTCGTATTTTTCTTGGAAGCTTTTGGTGCAGGAGTTCTGACCTCACTGTCTTCCTCCTGTTCTGTGCTTTAATCCTTTTTGTTGCCAAAGTAGGAATATAAAATTGGGGTACTCTGTTTATTTTGCTTCCTTTGCCTATTTATGTCGCCTCTCAGTCACTTGACCCCTGGGCTTTTTGCCACAGTAGGACTCTGCCACCAGACAGGGGAGCTTCCATCCCAAATGCTGGGGTTTTCTTATCTGCCAGAGGTATTATTTGGGTGCCCTCTCTGAAGCCTCCACACCCTCTTGCAAGCTAGTCACATACCCCAGAACCTCCACCCTTGACCGCAATCCAGATCCAAGAAGGTTAAAGCAGGAGTGATTACCCCCCAAAATGGTTGCTTGTTCCTCCTACACTCTGCAGGCCAGGAGCTGAAGCAGCCACGTGTCTGCGGCTGCACAGTGGCTCCTCAGTGGCTTCTTGCCCCTGGGGGAAAAGGCCGACGCACTCCCAACTAGTGGGTCTGAAAGTCCACCCTGCACTCACCTCTCACTTTGTCCTTGGTATCTATGTGTTAATAATTCTGCAAACTGCCACAGCTGATCTGAAGTCTCTCCAGCTGGTGGCTGGTCAGGCCTGCCCTGGGCCTAAAACCTCCAGCTCATGTGAGCCTGGGCTTGGCTCCCAGATTGCTGGGCTGGAGGATTCCAGCTGGGCTGTCCTCAGTAGGAGGTTAGCTTCTCTGTGTCATTTTATGGGTTCTATACCTCTAAAGTTTGTTTAGAGTCCCCTTTTACATGGATTGGGGTAGGTGGGAGCCAGAGCGGCATGGAAGTCCTGTTTCTTGAAACATCTTGACCTCTTGAAACAGCTTCTTAAGAGACCTCTCTATGAGGAATGGCCTTTTATCCAGGCTACTCTACCTCCTAGGTTCCTTTGGCTTGGGACAGATTTCCTTTCTACACCATCAGACCCAGTTTAATCTGTACTTATATTCCCCCTCTAGATGTTAATTTGGAACCAAATTAACATCTAGAGTTAGGGAAGAATAGACAATAATAGTTTGGCCATATACCCAATTTATTTGCCTTTGTGCAGTGCTCCGATCAAGAAATACATGCTGCATATATAGAAAATGGATGTAGCCATATTTTGTGGGGAAATTTAACTAAAGAGATAGTCATCTCCCTTAAGATTGGTCATGACCTATATTTTCTAGTGTAGATTTATTCATTCAGCATATTGAAATGTATGATCAAATCAAAAGAAAATAGATATAGCTGCATAGAATCCAAATGATCCATCTAATCACTTAAAAAGCTCTTGAGTTTCTTTTTCAGAATGTGGTCGAGTATTGACTGGAGTTGCAAAAGGAGCCAGAATAATGAGATTATATGTAGATTCTGCACCTGAGAGACTCAAAGGATTATGTTTATTTTTTGTTCGATGTAATAATGATATTGTTATAAATGCAAAAAATATATCTGAGGTATGTTTTAAAAATTGTTTTCTAGCTATAAAAATAAAATTTAAATACATTTCCATGGTTACATTTTGACTTTATTTTGCACTCCTCTGGTAAGCTTTACAGATATGCCTGAAAGTAGCTCAGTCCCCTCACCGAAGTCACTTTTCTCTGATTCTCAGCTTCCCATTTATAAAATGAAGGGTTCAGCCTTAAGATAAAGTCTGAGTTTTCTGCCAAGGCTCTCCCAAAATCATATATGCTTTTTAGTTTGTCCCTTTGGAATCTGCATCAGTGGAAGAGGAGACTCACATTGGTGATATCCTGCTTATGGAAGTACCATGTAGGTTTTAAGTATTTTTACTCAATAAAGTCCTTTCCTTTCACCTTTTCCCCCAATGTTTTCATTCTAAAATTTATCCACTTTTTCCCATAGCAAAGTTCATTAATCTTAGAGCTCCTTTGACAAAATAATTAGAAATTTGAACTAATATTTTTTGATTCAGTAGTTCTGTAAGGTAAAATCAAAGAACACTTTTTTAAAAACAAGATTGTGGCTATTATCTTGTGGGAGAGGTATAAATGAAAAAAGATGATTTCCAGTGACTGAAAGAGGATGACACTCATTAGCATGTGACCCTGGACAAGTCATTTAATCCTTCCTGTTTGCCTTAGTTTCCTTATCTGTAAAATGAACTAGAGAAAGAAATGACAAATCACTTCAGTATCTTTGCCAAGAGAATCCCAAAATGAGATTGTGAAGAGTCAGACACAACTGAATAACAACAAAAAAGGCGTGGTGCTGCTTGTGCTTTGGATTTCCTTTACTTTTAGTGGCTTACTTTGGAGCTTACAGATCTTTGTTTCAGGAAACAAGGACTCAGCAATTAGGTGCTGCTCCTGCCTCTGTGTTGTTTTTCTCCTCAGTTGCAATCATTAGAGAGCTTATAGCACTGGAATTCTCCCAATGCTGGGGGAATAGGAAGAAGACAGTCGTTTTTTTAAAGGTGAAATTAAAGACATGGGAGTAAAGTATTGAGAACTACTACTTCCCCCAAACCAAAAATAAGTAGCTGACTTATTATTTCTTTACGTCTGCTTGACATCTACATTTTGGTCACTGGAAACTCAAGGGAAAGATAATGATTTTTGGCTTTTGACCTATTGAATGTGAGAGGACAGATAAGTTATTTTAGTGGAAATTCCCACTAGTTATTTGGAAATATAGGATGAGAGTTTTGTCATGTAACCTGAGAGGTAAAGCTTTGAGATATAGACCTTGTAGTTGTCTGATATTGAAGGCTTTTCAGGCGATGAAGTTTTTAAGAGAGATAGTTTAAAAAGAGAAAAGTTCTAAGACTGAACCTTGGAGGAACAAGAGAAGTCGAAATATAGAGGGATTGTTTGAAAAGGTAAGAAAGAAGAAAGTTTCTCAAAAGACCTGAACAATAGTGTCAAATAATAAAGAAGCATTAAGAAAAAATCAGCATTGACTTACTTTCCTATTTCATCTTCTAGTATAAATTTGCTAAAATGTAAACCTCAGCTATATCAGAATAGACTCTTAGAACGGGAAGAAAAGTTAATGCCCATCTGGGTCAACCCAAGGTCATACCTTAGCAGAGCTGGGATAGTCTCCCATACTTCCCAGGCCAGGACTTTTCCCAATATACTGTACTTTTTCTTAAAGGTGTTTTATTTCCTGAATAAAATTTTATTAATGTTCTCTACTCTTAGTTTTAAAAGTAGAATTTGTGAAATTCATCTTTTTTTCAAAGTAAAGTATTTTTTTAAACTATATGTCACCTTCATTTTCTGTTTACTGGACATCAACAGACCATCTCTTTTTTAATGGTACTTTAAACATATTTCAGATAATAATAATAATAATATTTTTGCTTTTTGGAGGGCAGTTGGGTTTAAGTGACTTGCCCAAAGTCACATGGCTAGTAAGCGTGTCAAGTGTCTGAGGTCAGATTTAAACTCAGATCCTCCTGTCTCCCAGGCTGGTGGGTGCTCTATTCACTACACCACCTAGCCACCCCATATTTCAGATAGTTATTATCTGTCTTAGATAATGCTTTTCTTGAGGGCAGTGACATTATTTTTAGCTTGATCTGGTTGGTGTCTAGCATAATATCACGTAGAGGTAGGTACTTATTAAATAATACTGGAAAGTGATGATAATAATATATGTTAGCAGATTTAAAGTTAACAGTGGAATACTGTTAAGCAGCAGATTGGGGGGTGGGTGGGGAAAGAGTTTAAACAGCTTTGTGGAAGCCTAGAGAATCCAAGAGAAAGTGCTGAACACAAATAATGAAGAAATATGAATTGGAAGTGTATGTATTAGTAAAAGCACGGTTAAGAAGCTTGAATACATATTGGCTGTCTGACCTTGGGCAAGTTACTAAATCTTAGTATCACAGGCAACTTTGTAAAACCACGAGTTATAGGTTTAGTTATATTAGGAGGAAATTTCTGCACTGGCAGTTCCCCAGACTTTGAAATCACATGTCTATGTTTCCCCCAACAGCCACTCAAGCTAATTTTTGTAAGTTTACTCCTGTTGAGGTCTCTTTTCATTGGTGCAACTCTTCTTTGACTTGTAGCCCTGGGGATTTGCTTGGGACACTGATAAGTTAAATGAACACAGTATGTATCAGAAGAAGGACTGGAACCCAGGTCTTTCTCACTCGGTCAGCCCTTTGTCTTCTAAGCCATGCTTATATACACCTCTCATATATGGTTATATAATAGTTTATATAAAGATCTCCTTATGCTTTATCATCATTATCAGTCATCATAATCATTTTTTTAGTTCTTACTATCTTTATGACATAAAAAGGTAGAATGGACTAAAATTCTAAATTTGTAGATTAGTAAACTAAAACATAGGAGAAAACTTTGGCATTGATATAGCAAAGAAGAAATAGCAGGAGAGTGAGTAGTTGAACTTGAGCCAGAATCCATTATATTGTTTATAAGGCCATTTCTTTTTGCTACTATTCAGATTTCTTATAAAGTTAAATTGTTTATGACAACTATAATGTCAATTTGATTATAATTTTTCTATAATCCTCTGAAATATGATTTGTCATAAATATTTCATTCCTATGTTTACAGGAAACTTTGTTTAGCTTTATGGACGCATCTGAAGGACTCTTAATGGGAATTAAGAATATGCTGGCACAGATTTTTCTACCAGCTATTCATGCAACGAGTAATTGGGGTGCTTTAAACAAGTCTAAACAAGGAGAATCTGAAAAAATTATCTTCATAGAAACCATTAACAGATTTCTTGCTTTTTTAGATGGTAAGAATAAAACTATAGTTTGGAATAAGTAGATTACAAGCGTACTTATTAAATGTACTTGTTATAGACAAGTGGTTTCAATCTATGTACTAGTGACCCCTGGGAGATTATGGAATTATTACAAGAAACCCTCCAAAACACATGCTTACCAAGCATTGTGTAGCTATAATAAATATGCAGCATAAATTTTTGTTCTTCCCAATGTGCTGCAAAAGTCATCTGATTAAGTAACTCAGTAAATAATCAGACATTCCTTCTATAGTTTGAATAAATAAGACCTGCAGAGTTATTCTTTTTCAAAGTATATAGATAACATAATTAATAAAATACAAAATTACTTAAAAGAATTACTGATTTCATAGGTTTTTGTCCTCTGTTTTCTCAATCTACATTTATTAATAGTACAAATTTTATTAAGGAGAGAGCTTGAAATTTTGTATACTAAAATGGGTCTTTTATATATTAAAAATGGATCTTCATGCTGAAAAAAGTTAGAGCTCATGACTATTAAGAACTTCATTCAAAAGAGAATTAAAGGAAAAATGTTTTGTTCTACAAAAAATATGATCAGCCTTGCGATCAGATTTAGGATCAGAGATCACTTGCTATAAACTCTTCCCTTTCTCTAGGGGTTTATATTAGAAGTAGGGTAATTTGTTTCTTCTGTGAGAGAGGGAAGAATTTTCTCCTTTGATAGTAAATTCTGGTAATGAAGTTGGTTTTGTTTTGTTTTGTTTCATTTCTTTTTGGAGGGGAGAGGGCAGGATAATTGGCGTTTAAGTGACTTGCCCAAGGTCACATGGCTAATAAGTGTTACGTGTCTGAATCCAGATTTGAACTCAAGTCTTCTTGACCCCAGGGCCGGTGCTCTATTCACTGTGTCACGTAGCTGTCCCAAATGAGGTTTTTTTTAACTAAGCATTTGAAAATGTCCAATTTTAGCATTAGTAAATTTGAGGAAACAGCATCTATTAAATCACTAACATAAAATTATTATTTAAGTTATATTTATGTTAAATGAATGACTACCTTTTAACATTTAACATTCTTGGGAAACAGATATTGGTAACATTCAGCATTGGCATTTATTATTCAATTAATTTGAATGCAGCAAATTGCTGGTGAGTGCCTACAACTAATAAGGCACCATCAGGGCATTACAAAGAAGAATACATTAACATTTCTTTCAGAGAGTTTACATGATTTCCAATGTTTGTTTGCCTTTAGGTGCCAGAGTAAGTATTGAGGGCACT
This sequence comes from Gymnobelideus leadbeateri, assembly GCA_011680675.1. NCBI lineage: Eukaryota > Metazoa > Chordata > Mammalia > Diprotodontia > Petauridae > Gymnobelideus > Gymnobelideus leadbeateri. The sequence continues at coordinate 49,215 of WOXC01003786.1, read as the reverse complement.
GTAGAATTAAAGAAGATAGAGAATGTTGACTTAACCAAATTGCAGTCCTTTGAAGAAGTGTCATTTGCAGCTGCTAATTCAGATACAGTTCATCAACTAGAAGAAGTGCTCATGATATGGTATAAACAGATTGAACAGGTAGACTCAACCACCATATTTTCTATTAGCTTTAAGTAACACTTGTCCTGGATGGTTGCTATTGTATGATTCTTGAATGTGAAGGGGATTCCCTAATGGACCTTATCTGATTCATTTACTTTGTATGTGATTTTAGACAGGTCACATCACTTTCCTGAGCCACAGTTTCCCCATTTGTAAAATGAGATGTTTGGACTAGATGGCCTCTGAGGTTTCTTTTGGCTCTTAATTGATGATTCGGTGGTTCTCTATTAGCAATCAGCTTAGGTGTAGCTGTAGTGCAGACTGTGTAGTCTGTTCCTATATCTGGCTCTTATGGACTTGTCTAATAGGTGCATTGGATAGTGATGTGTAAGGAATTAGAGTCCTGCTCTATACCTGAGAATGCCTGGGATAGGGGGCAATGATAGCTTCTGTGGCATTTGGGGGAGGAGTTAACTAGAACAAATCCCCAAGTTAAGCTATTATTTTTCTAGGAAGAATGACTTAAGTATTTCACACTTCTCTCCATAGAATCTCTATAAATGTTATATACTGCATAGACTAATCTGTGACTAGCAAGCTAATTATAGATCAGAGCCAATATTAAGAATTGGCTTTTATTAGGAGAAAATTATAATAATGAATTAGAAATAAGATACTAAGTTTCCAGGAATATTTAGAACTTTATCACAATCCCTATGTATTGTATATAGTCCATAAAATAGATGAGATGAGGTCAAGTAGGATCCTAATAAAGGCTTATTCATTGATTGATGCACTTCTCTTTATGATCTGACTCAGTTATGAATGTTAAATTTAAATCCTATGAGTTTCATCATTGAAATATGATCAAACAGGATTTTCTGGTGGGCCAGAAGAATAGTTTGAAAAAACAGAGAGAATTTAAGGAAAGGAGTAGTCAGAGCATTTAGTTAACTGAAGGGATTGAACCTGGAAAAAGCCAGAAACTTGGGGAAAGTTGTTTCTGGAGTTATTTCTCCTAATGAGGGACTTAGTATTTATGCTTCTGCCTTCTTGCCTTCACCAAGTTCTTTCCAGATTTGCCCATTGCACTTGGCATGTCATTTCTGCACTCCTTTTATTTCTTCTTTCAATTTCTGTAGAGTATTGAATTTGGAAACCGGAGCTACATAATTATATGAAGTAAGTAGACAAGGGACGTTTAGATTTCAAGGGAAAACAGACACCAAATGGTTACACTGCTTGCTGTACCTATGTTAGACGATTTTGCAATGGTTAGTAAAAGAATATCAGTGTTGCTGTCATTGACAATCTATGCTCTTGGGACCATTACATAGGTGAAAGAGGTGGAGACTTTGGGGGAAAGTAATTGAGTAGCTGAAATAGCTAGGTTAGGTCTAAGATAGATCTCCCTACTACCAAATTCTGCTCTATAACCACCAGTATTAGAGTAGGACCTTAGTATATATTGGTGAATTCTAGAAATGACAGACTAGCTAAACTGTATGTCACCAATTTCAACAGTTTAATAAACAGGTGGTTTATGCTCATTTAGCAAAGAAAGTGGCAAATTTCACTAAGAGAAAGTCATGCCAAAGTAATCAATCTCATTAAAAAAATAGGGTCCCTAATGATAAGGCTGAAAACATATATATATATATATATATATATATATATAAATATATATAGAGAGAGATAGATATAGATAGATAGATAGATAGTTATAGATCCACATACACACAGAGACATTTCCCGCCTAAACTACTTAATTTGTGCTACAAAATCATGAGATTCAGAGAAACAATATTACAAGATGAAGTTAGTTTCACATTTAAGTCACTCAGTTCACTTTCTGGTTGCCTTGCAAAGCATTGGGCTAGGTTCTAGGGATACAGAGCTAGAAGTGAAACAATCAGCCCTCAAAAGTAATTTATATTCTACTGGGGGGGGGTGCCAATTGCTACATAGATAAGTCAGTGAAAAATACATGTAAAAATAAATAGAAAATGCTCTTTTGGGGATCAGGTAATGCCTTATGTTGGAGGTAGGAGGTGGGACTTGAACTGAACCTTGTGTGTATTCTAAGAGGGGAAGGCAGGAATGCATTTTACTCATGGAAAACAATAGCCTGTTCAGAAATATGGAGGCTTGATATGATGGAATGTCATGAATGGGGGAACATTATATAGTCCAGTCTAGCTGTAGCTTAGAAAATACATGAGGCAGAGCATCATGTGAAGTCAACTGGAAATACAGGTTGGAGCTATTTTGTGAAGGCTTTAAATGTCAAACAGGAGTTTATATTTTATCAAATATGTGGTAGGTATAAGTGATGCTCCTTGAGGCGAGGAGTGACATGGTCTAACCTGTGGTTTAGGAATATCAGTTTGTCAAATACATGGTGAATGGCTGCATTTGTATACTCTTTCTTTTTTGTAGAGATTTTACATCTATAACAATGTTTGGTTATATAGTAGAAATTTCTCAATTGAACATGTAAACACTAAAAATATATAATTTATTGACTGTAGGTTCTAATTGAAAGTGAACAGATGAGGAAAGAAGCTGACGATTCAGGCCCACTCACTGAACTGGAACACTGGAAGCGCATGTCTGCTAAATTTAATGTTATTATTGAGCAGATTAAAGGGCCAGAGTGTAAAGCTGTCATCAATGTGTTGAATGTTGCACATTCAAAAGTATTAAAGGTAAGAGTTTGTTTTTACTTTTGGTTATTTCAGTACTAAAATAACATTATTTTCCTTTTATACATTATCCTCAAAGAACTTCTTGGAAAGTTTTGTGGTTTAGAGTTAAATTTTGATGTTTAAATTTACATGCGGTAACCAGGGACCTTGATCCATAGCTAACCTGGCTTCCAGCTCTCACCAGATTTATCATACACGCTATATCACATGCTATATAGTCCAACCAATTTGGCATTCTTACTCACCTGTGCTCCAGGCTTCTAGAATTCCATAACATAGTGTTTCATCTTAGAACGTTCTTAGCCTCTGAAGCCTCCTGGAACCTACATCTACCCAAGCAGCCTTAACTTTCTGATAAGCCTGCCCCCCTTTTCATGTGTGAGTCCTTGGAGCCTCCGTTTGTGGAGGGGCTCAGCTAGCCTCCATTCCCTTGAGAGCACTCTAAGCCTGGCCGCTGGGCTTTTAGACCATGCTGTCCTGTCCTAGGACTTCCCTCAGCATATAGGGCCGCCTTACTTGGAACATGTAACCACTCCTGTGACTTTTTCAACATGGAACATTCCTCTGTCGGGCTCATCTCGTCCCATATATGGGCTCAGTGTAGCTTTCATTCTCCTCCTGGCTTCAGAAGCATGCTTCTGTGCTGAACCTTAATCATTTTCTTCCCCTCCACTCTGGCTTCCTTTTCAATGTTATCTTCTATTATAATATAAGCCTCTAGAGGGCAGCTTCTTTCTTTTTGCTTATATTTGTATCTCCAGTGCTTAGCACAGTGCCTGGCATTCAGTAATTGCTTAGGAATGGCTGTTTCCTTCCTACAGGAGTGCCTTTACACTGACTCTTATCCTAAGAATGTGATTTCTCCTCACCTCCTCCTCTTATATACCCTCCCTTCCTTTAAAATTCAGCTCAAGAACCCACTTTTTTTTAAAAAAAACAAATGGGGTTAAGTAACTTGCTCAAGGTTACACAGCTAGTCATTATTTATGTGTGGGTGCTCATTTTCTGAGGCTGGATTCGATCCTGGGTCATCCCAACTCTGAGGCCGGCGCTCTTACTCACTGTGCACCCAGCCACCCCAAGAGCCCACTTTTACATGAGCCTTTCCTGATTCCCCAAAATCCCAGTGCCACTTTACCCTTTAATTACCTTATATTTTTTGTATGCATTTTATACATATTGACATATGTTGTTTTTCCTGATAAAAAGCAAACTTGAGGGCAGGAACTATTGTTATTTCTTTTTTTTTTTTAATTTTAACAAATGCTTTATTAACTTCTGGCTTACATCATTCATCTCCTCCAGATTTTGGGTTACAATTTTTTCCCCATTTTCCCCCTACCCACCACCCCAGAATAGCAGTCCCACACGATATCCCCTCATCCAATCTGCTCTCTCCCATATCTTCTCCCATACCCCCTTCGACTTTGCCATTAGGGCTAGGTGAATCTCTGTGCCCCGGTGTCTGCACATCTTATCTCCCAATTACATGCAAAATAGTATTAATAATAGTATTTATATATATTTGAAACATTTAATTTTAAAACTTCGAATTTCAGATCCATTCCCTTCCTCCCTTGTCACTCACTCCCTCTGGGAAGATAAGCAATTCAGTATGTGTTGTACATGTATAGCTATGCAAAACATTACCATAGTAGATATATTGTAAAAGACTGCTTATATTTCCTTCCCACCCATCCCACCCCCACCTGATCCATTCCCTACTTTGATCCTGTCCCTCTTCGAAAGTGGGTACTTCCAACCTCCCCTCCCCCTAGAATAGCCTCCCCTCCATCATCCCCCCTCTCATCCCCCTTCCCTCTACTCTCCTGCAGGGTGAGATATGCCATTTAGTATGTATGTGATTCTCTCCCTGAGCCAAATTCAATGAGAATAAGGTTTTGCCTTTTTGCCTTCCTGTTCTTCCCCTCCCCTGCAACTACTTCCCCTTGCCTCTTCTACATGAGATAGTTTACCCTACCCTGTTTCTCCCCATCTCCTCTTGCCACTTTCCTCTCTCACCTCTTAACTTCACCCCTTAAGTATCATCCCTTCCCACCAAATTCAACCTGTGCCCTCTATCCATGTATACCTGTAAACATATATACACACATTCACATATGTATTCATATGCCCATATACCCTTCTTCAATTATTTTCATAATGAGGAAGGTTTCATCAGTCACAGTTATTGGTTTTCCATGTAGGAATGTAAATAGTTCAACTTTGATAAGTTCCTTTTGATTTCTTTTCCCTGATTACCTTCTCAAGCATCTCTTGCTTCTTGTCTCTGGATGTCAAATTTTCTATTCAACTCTGGTTTTTTCCTCAAGAATGCTTGAAAGTCCTCTGTTACACTGAATGTCCATATTTCTCCCTGAAACAAGATACTCAGTTTTGCTGGGTAGGTGATTCTTGGTTTTAATCCCAGCTCTTTTGACCTCTGGAATATCATATTCCATACCCTTTGATCCCTCAGTGTAGAAGCTGCCAGGTCCTGTGCTATTTTGATTGTGTTTCCACAATATTGAAATTGTTTCTTCCTGGCTGCTTGTAGTATTTTCTCCTTGATCTGGGAATTCTGGAACCTGGCTATAATATTCCTAGGAGTTTTCTTCTTGGGATCTTTTTCAGGAGGTGATCTGTGGATTCTTTCAACCACTATTTCCCCCTCTGGGTCTAAAATATCAGGGCAATTTTCCTTGAGAATTTCTTGAAGGATGATTTCTAAGTTCTTTCTTTGATCATAGCTTTCAGGTAGTCCAAAAGTTTTTAAATTATCTCTCCTGGATCTATTTTCCAGGTCAGTGGTTGTTCCCATGAGATATTTCACATTGCCTTCTATTCTTTCATTTGTTTGGGTCTGTTTAACAGCATCTTGATTTCTCATAAAGTCACTAGCGTCCATTTGCTCCAGTCTAACTCTGAAGGAATGAATCTCCTCGGTGAGCTTTTGAGATCCTTTTTCCATCTGGGAAATTTGGCTTTTTAATGCATTCTTCTCCTCATTGCCCTTTTGAGCCTCCTTTGCCATTTGAGTTAGTCTATTTTTTAAGGTGTTATTTTTGTCAGTCAGGCTGTTGACTCTCATTTCATACTTTTCCTGCATCCTTCTCATTTCTCTTCCCAATTTTTCCTCCACTTCTCTTATTTGGTTTTAAAAATCCTTCTTAAGGTCTTCTATAGCCTGTAACCCACTCATATTTTCATTTGGGGCTTTCGGTGCAGGAGTTCTGACCTCACAGAGCTCCCCCTGTTCCATGCTTCGATCCTCTTTGCCCCCAAAATAGGAGTCTAATGTTGCATTTTTCTGTTCATTTTGTTTCCTTTGCCTAGGCATGTTGCCACTTAATTACTTGATTTTGGGGCTTTTTGCCACAGTTGGACTCTGCCACCAGACAGGGGAACTTCTGTCCCGAATGTTTGGTTCTTCACAACTTCCGGAGTTGGGTGGCCTATGTAAAGCCTCCACATGCTCTGGCAAGTTGGATACCCACCCCAGACCTCCCCACCCAGACCACAATCCAGATCCAAGCAGGTTAAAGCAAGAGCGATTAACCCCCAGACTGATTGCTGGATCTCCCTACAGTTCACAGACCAGGAGCTGAAGTTGCCACTGAAGCTGCAAAATGGCTTCTGTGCTGTGACTCCTCAGCTGCTTCTTGCCCCCAGGGGAAGAAGCCGATGCGTTCCCCAAATACCTGTCTCGAAGTCCATAGGGCACGAACCTCTCATTTTGTCCTACTCATATCTGTGTTGATGATTCTGGAATCGCCACAGCTGCTGGTGTTCTGGGGTACCTCCAGCCGGCTGATGGCCTGGCCCCCCTAGGGCTAAAACCTCGGCTCATTCGGGCCTGGGCTTGCCTCCCAGAGCGCTGTTCTGGCTGCTCCCTGCAGGGCTGCTGGGCTGTCCTCAGTGGGAAGTTGGCTTCTCTGTGTTGTTTTATGGGTGCTGGAGCTCCAGAAGTTGTTCAGAGTTCACCTTTTACATTGTTTGGAAGTGGTGTGGGGTAGAGCACCTTGGAAGTGCTATTTCTACTCTGCCATCTTGGCTCCACCCCCTAACTATTTTTATTTCAAGGGCTTGTATTGCCAACACCTAGCATAATGCCTCATACTGAATAAATGTTTATTAATTGTTTGCCTGAGTGACTGCTTGACTAGCCTTTATGTTATTTAAAACAGCCATCCCATCCCACCCCAGTGGTATTACAAAAGTCAGTTATGTGTAGTTAGCAAGGTGTTATGTATGCTGACTGAGCAAATGGTGTTTAGTAAATGCTGTGGTCTCAGTTGAGAGAGGCTGGGTCTTGAGTCAGGAAGAGTCCTTTTCCTGTGCTCAGATCTGGCCTCTGGCATTTTCTAGCTGTGTGACCCTGGGTAAGTCACTTAACCCAGTTTGCCTCAATTTCCTTATCTGTAAAATGAGCTGGAGAAGAAAATAGCAAACCACTCCAGTATCTTTGCTAAGCAAACCCCAAATGAGGTCACAAAGAATTAGACATGACTGAACAACAACAGAGAAAGTGAAAGCGTGATAACTTTTCTTGAGGGAATTTAATTAGAAAGATATGACAACACAAATAAGTATAGATAAATTCATGTGATAGAAATATACCTCTATGGAGCAAATAATTATGCTAACTATTAAGACAAAAATGAGTCTGATTTTATAACTTTATAATTCCAGCATTCAGCTCATCCCCCTTTCTCTGTAATTCCAAATATAACAAAGTTCATTGAAATCCATCAAAAACTTTGATTGATTATCTCTTTTTTTACAAGATGAAATAACCCTCAAATTCAGTTTAAGGTATATTTTACCTTTTAGTAGAGCAACATATTCTGTTGAAAAATTAAGTACCCTTGGGGTGGCTAGGTGGCGCAGTCAGTAGAGTGTCGGCCCTGGAGTCAGAAGGACCTGAGTTCGGATCCGGCCTCAGACACTTAAAGCACACATAAACAAAAACCTAGCCGTGTGACCTTGGGCAAGTTACTTAACCCCAATTGCCCTCAAAAAAAAAAAAAAAAAAGCAAAATTAAGTAACCTTAAAGACTTAAAATGGTGAGGGGGAAGGAGATAATGTAAAATACCGAGATCAGTCCAATCAAGATAAAGAATTAATCCTGTTAAATGAATTAAAAAAAGGCTTGCTGACACTTGTAGTATATGTAGATACTGGTACTATAATTCATAATATTCTAGCATGATGCTTAGTGCCAGATTCTATAACCTGGTCTGGAATTTTTCTAGATGAAGAAATAAAGCCTCAGGTCCACATTGCTTATTACAATCCTGTACTCCCCTTTTAAAGGTGACTTATTTTGGTACTAATTGGGAAATTAAGGGAAATGTCAGCTAGTGGATTTGTTAAGTTAGCTGAAATGACTAGGTTTAATTCATTTAACGCTGTAGTATTATGGGCTTATAGATTTTAGTTTAACAAACCTATTTTGTAGAAGAGAAGAGTTTTATTACTAGAAAGGACTTGAGAGACAATTTAATCTTACACTTTATAGATGAAAAAATTGAATATCAGACAGGGGAAATAATTTGTTCAAGGTCACTGAGCTTATTTTGTAGTATATCCACGGCCTGCTGACTATACACTGATTCTAGGGTTGTTTCCAGTATACCAATCATACTTTCTCTTTTATTGTTTATTTTATTTACTGAACTAAGATTGGAATTTATAATCAACAGGAAGGAATAATAAAGAAAGATGATACACAATTTAGATTTAACCCTGAATTATCTAAACAGTCTATTGCAAATTAAAAGATGAGAAATAGACAATAAAAATGACATTGACATTGGATCACAATAATTTCACATAAAAGTTAACCAATGTAAATTTATTGTTATAAAAAAGGGGCCAAAAGAGCCCAGAAAGTACCTTGGCCAGGAAGTTATTTATTTACCAAATGGAGAGATGGTTTCTAGAGGCAGTAACAAGTTAGAATATCAACTTATATGTAAAATTTTACAGGATGATACATGATTATGAACAGTATCATCTCATAAAGCAGAGGGAAGCAATAGAGGGTAAAACCATTCTAAAGAAAGAGAGGGTGATTCTGAGATTTTAAGTCTAGAATCTAGTCTAGGTGATAGGGAAAATGGTGGTGCCAGTCAAGAAAATAGGGATATTGAAAGGGTAAATTTTCTTAGTGGTAGAGAGGTCCAGTTTTGTACATGCTATGTTACTTTGGGGACATCTAGGTGGAATTGATTGGTAGGCAATTAGAAATGTAGGCTGGGGATATATAGACCTATAATATAATATATGGTATATCATAATACACCATGCATATATACATGTATATGTATACTTATACCACACTTTTAATTAGTATATTTTACATATACTTATGATATGAATTACATATATAAATATACATATAAGTATATAAGACAGACCAGCCTGTTCCTCCTCATAAATTTTTAGCTAATTCATTTCATACTTCCTTCAAATCCAGGTTTCCCTATCCCTAAACAACATTTACTAAATAGACCTTATTTCTCCTCAAGCTGTCAGTCTATATTTCTTCTCTCTTACCCATACTCCTTAAAAAAAGTTTTCTCTCACTGCCTTCACTTCTTTTTCCCTCCTCAACTCTTTTCAGTTTAGCTTTCAATTTAAACCACTCAACTGAAACTACCCTCTTTCATATTACCAGTAATCTCTTAATTTTTTCATTATCTCCATGGAAATAAAATTTTGTTTCTCTTTATACTTTTTTGTCATACGAACTTATTTTTATATTATCTTATTCTATAGAGTAAGATTTTGGTAGTATGATTAGTATAACACTAAAGCTAATAAATTATACTACCAAGCTATAAAAAATGAGTAATCTCTCTAGTTATTTGTCATCTTTTATTTTTGTAAAGAGTATTTTGTAGTTCTTCATTGAATATCAATCTTTGAATGTCACCATTCAGCTTTAGGAAATATTTCTCATATGACTATTATGTTCAGACCACTGTGTTAGCTATTGGGAAGATACAAAGAGTAAATAGGACAACATCTCTTACCTGTATGTTGTTTTCCAACAAACAAAGAAAAAAACTACTTGTATTGTTATATGTATAGAAATGTGGCCAAAGGGGTCAACATTAACCTTTTGAATAAACTAAATTTCTATTTTGGACTTAAAGACTATGGGAATTAGTATAGAGAACATTGTATTTACAGTCAGCAAATCTGGGTTTGGATGTTGGAATCATAGAATAATGGTATCAAAGTCATCTGATCCCTCAGAGTCTCAGTTTCTTTATAAAGTAGAAATGTTTTCAGTATCTATGTCACAAAATTATTGTAAGGAAAATGATTTATAAACTATAAATCAATACATTATTTATATTGATGTTATGGGTCCATTTTGGTGTTACTAGATATTTTTTCTCAAAATAATTTTTTTTCTTTAGAACTGGCGTGATTTGGATGCAAGAATTACAGATACAGCAAATGAATCAAAAGATAATGTTAGATATTTGTACACACTAGAAAAAGTATGTCAACCACTCTACAACTATGACCTAGTAAGTATACTTTCAAAAATGAAATATGGAGTTTAAATCTTATTGTAATATTTGTTTACACTTTTTTCTAATTTTAAAATATATGTTAGGGCAAAGTTATGGTACCAGACTAGCACCTTTAATATATGTAGTACTACCATATTTCTTTGTGAAAATGTGATGTTTACAATAATGTTTTTTAAATACCTTATCTTCGTTGTTGTGTTACAGTCTTTTAAGTACTTGTCTAAACTGTTTTATTTGACTTTCAAAACAGACTTGTGAAATGAACAAGACAGGTTTTATTACCTTCATTTTATAGAAGCAGAGATTAAGGGTCAGAGAAGTTCATTGACTTGCCCAAGGTCATAAAACTAGGAAGTGGAAGATGAAGTACTAGAACTAGGATTTTCAGCCTCTCAGTCCAATCTTCTTATCACTTTTCCCTCACAATTGTTTTTAGAGATTTCAAAGATTAAAGTTAATTATAATTTTATGACATCTCCCACCAATTTATCCTTATTTTATTGTTAAATATCCTCAATATATTTATTTTATAAGTTATTTTTTCATATAATATTAATCTCATTAGAAGGAGGTCTCATGGTTTCATGGATCTGGAGATGGAGGGGACCTCCTTAGAAGCTAATGAGTCCAACTCTTTAAGAAACTAAGACCCAGAGAGTTTAAATTACTTCCCTAAGGTCACAGAAATAGTAAGCTGCAGAAGTAGGATTTAAATCTTAGAGATTATCTATTATAATCTTGCCTCCTCCCAACCATTCTATAAGTGGATCAGAGATGAAATGACTTGCCCAAGCTTACATAGCTAGTAAGTAGCAGAGTCAAAATTGGAACCATATTCTTTGTTTCCCAGTCTAGTACTCTCCTAAATACTGTATTCCCTGCCTCAGCCAAGCTTACAGTTGAATAAGATAGAAAAGGCAAATATACAAATATGTAAATTTCTTGTTTTTGTCTTTGTATCCACAGCACTCAATACAGTGCCTTGTACAAAGTAGGTGCTTAATAAATGCTTTGTTGAATTAAATTTAACAAATAGCTATAAAACAAAATAGATTATAATAAATGTACAAGAGGGATACAAACAAGGTGCTATTATAGACAGAACACTGGAAGGAGCGGGGAATCTTAGAGAAGGAGGCATATGAAATGGTCTGTCAAAGATAAAAAGGAGCATCAAAGGTAGGATTTGAGGAAAGAAGGCAATTCTAGGTGAAAGAAAAGGAATAAGTGTAGGTTTAGAAAAATACATAGCAGAACATGGTAAGAGTGTAATGGCCATATCCTTTGCTAGGGTCTTTTCTTCCTTCTTTCTGAATACAGGAAGTATTCACATAGAAGCATCATGACCATTCAACCTTAATATTTGTAAATTGCATATTGTGGGAAAAGGGTGGAAATGGGAAGACCTTTTAGTAGTATAATAACATGGTAAGAAGATGGTGGAGTAAACAGCAGATCACCATCCCTCTCCCATTCTCATTCATAAAATGGTGCCCCAGAACAGAACCTGGAACAGCAGAGCCAGCAAAAAGACAAGGAGGAACAGTCTTTTGATCTAGGAAACTTAAAGGAATGGCAAATAATGTGTGTTTCACTTGGGTAAAAGGTGAATGCTGTTCAGAAAGGAGGCATCCCAGCAAACCAGTGGGAGATCCTGAGCCCCAGAGTGGTGGAGCAGGCAAACACCAACACCAGGACCCCCCATGTGCCTTAGCCTAGCCAGGGGAACCAGCAGACTCTAGATCAGAGAACCACCACATGCTTCAACTCAGTCCCATGTGGGTAGGCATCCTCCAGTAGCTGGACCTCCTTGTGCATAAGCACAGCCCTGGGTGGGCAGGTGTCTTCCAGTAGCAGACATTCCTGTGTTTCAGTTCAGCCCTAGATGGGCAGATATCATCTAGGAGCTGAACCTCCAGGTGCTTCACTGTAGCCTCGGGAAATGTAGAAAAACACTGCCTGGTCTCAGCACATGCCAGACACCACCACTAGGACCCCAGCTCAGCACCAGATAAGCTGCCAGACCACTATAGCCTCCAGCATCCAGCAGCTGAGGCCCCAGGGCACAAAGCTAGTGACCAGGCCCCTGGTCCTCAGCACAAGAAGCTTGGGACAGTGCCCCCTGTGCTCTGGCAGGAGAGCTCAACTTTAAAGCCAGGAAATAGCAAGCAGCATATGCAAAAAGTGAAAAAGAACCTTGACCATAGAGAACTTTTATGGTGACAGGGAAGATCAAAATACAAAATCAGAAGAGGACAACACTGTCAATTGCATCTAAAACCTCTAAGGGCAATATAAATTGGTCTCAAGACCAAAAAGCTTTCTTGGAAGAAAAACCATAAAAGTCAAATAAGACAGGTAGAAGAAAAATTGGAAAAAGAAATGAGAAATATGCAAAGGACAGTCAATAGTTTGGAAAAGGAAGGACAAAAATTGACTGAAGAAAACAACTCCTTAAAAAGTAAAATTGACCAAATAGAAAAAGTAGGTACAAAAGCTAACTGAAGAAAATGATTTCTTAAAAAAAAAAAAAAACAGAATTGGGGAAGTGGAAGACATCTATAAGACATCAAGAATTAGTCAAAGAGGGGGCGGAGCCAAGATGGCGGAGTAGAAACAGCTCATCTAAGACACTCTGCCCCCAGATTCCCCCCAAACGATGTAAAAGGGGACTCTGTACAACTTCTGGAGCCCCAGCACCCACAGAACGACACAGAGAAGCTAAACTCCCGCTGAGGACAGCCCAGCGGCCCTGCAGGAAGGACCAGCGCAGTGGTCTGGGACCTGGAAGCGTGCAGTGCGCAGAGTGCAGAGCGCAGAAGCCTAGCCGAGCCGAGCCCAGGTCCGCATGAGCCGAGGTTTTAGCCCCAGGGCGGCAGGGCTAGCAGCCAGCTGGAGGAACCCCAGAACACCAGGAGCTGTGGAGACTCCAGAATTATCAACATAGACTTGCCTAGGACAAAGTAAGAGGTTAGTGTCCTATGGACTTTGCGACTGGTATTAGGGAATGCATTGGCTCCCTCCCCTGGGGGCTAGAAGCCGCTGAGGAAACACGCCATTTTGTAGTTTTCAGAGGCAGCTCCCGCTCCCAGCCTGCAAATTTGTAGGGAGATCCAGCGATCAGTCTTGGGGGGTAATCGCTCTTGCTTTAACCTCCCTGGATCTGGATTGTGATCTAGGGTGGAAGTTGTGGGTGGGTTTACAGCTTGCCAGAAACGGAAGTTGCCCCCCACACGTTCGGGACGAAAATTCCTCTAGCTGGCCTTAAAGCCATAGTGTGGCAACAAGCCCAAAAGTCAAGCAATTAAGTGGCAACATGCCAAGGCAAAGGAAACAGAAAAATGCAACCCTAGACTCCTATTTTGGGGGAATAGAGCAGGAAAAGGACTGTGAGGTCAGAAGTCCTGCTCCAAAAGCCCCAGGGGAAACCATGAGTGGGTTGCAGGCCATAGAGGACCTTAAGAAGGACTTTAAAAATCAAATAAGAGAAGTGGAGGAAAAATTGGAAAGAGAAATGAGAAGGATGCAGGAAAAGTATGAAAAGTATGAAATGAGGGTCAACAGCCTGACTGAGGAAAACAACACCTTAAAAAATAGACTAGCTCAAATGGCAAAGGAGGCCCAAAAGGGCAATGAGGAGAAGAATGCCTTAAAAAGTCGAATTTGCCAGATGGAAAAAGAATCTCAAAAGTTCACTGAGGAGATTCATTCCTTCAAAGTTAGACTGGAGCAAATGGAAGCTAATGACTTTATGAGAAATCAAGATGCTGTTAAGCAGATCCAAACAAACGAAAGATTAGAAGGCAATGTGAAATATCTCATGGGAAAAAACCACTGACCTGGAAAATAGATCCAGGAGAGACAATTTAAAAATTATTGGACTACCTGAAAGCCATGATCAAAGAAAGAACCTAGAAATCACCCTTCAAGAAATTCTCAAGGAAAACTGCCCTGATGTTTTAGATCCAGAGGGCAAAATAGAGGTTGAAAGAATCCACAGATCACCTCCTGAAAAAGATCCCAAAAAGAAAACTCCCAGGAATATTATAGCCAGGTTCCAGAATCCCCAGATCAAGGAGAAAATACTACAAGCAGCCAGGAAGAAACAATTTCAATATTGTGGAAACACAATCAGAATAGCCCAGGACCTGGCAGCTTCTACACTGAGGGATCGAAGGGCATGGAATATGATATTCCAGAGGGCAAAAGAACTGGGAATGAACCCAAGGGTCACCTACCCAGCAAAACTGAGTATTTTGTTTCAGGGGAAAATATGGTCATTCAGTGGAATAGAGGACTTTCAAGCATTCTTGAGGAAAAAACCAGAGTTGAATAGAAAATTTGACATCCAGACACAAGAAGCAAGAGATGCCTGAGAAGGTAATCAGGGAAAAGAAATCAAAAGGAACTTATCAAAGTTGAACTATTTACATTCCTATATGGAAAACAATAACTGTGACTGATGATATCTTTCTCACTATGAAAATAATGGAAGAAGGGTGTGTGGTCATATGAATACATATGTGAATGTGTGTGTATATGGATAGAGGGCATAGGTTGAATTTGTTGGGAAGGGAGAATACCCAAGGGAAGAAATTATGAGGTGAGAGAGGAAAGTGGCAAGAGGAGATGGGCAGAGACAGGGTAGTGTAAACTATCCCATGCAGAAGAAGCAAGGGGAAGTGGTTGCAAAAGAGGGAGAGAATAAGGAAGGCTAAAAAGGCAAAACCACATTCACATTGAATTTGGTTCAGGGAGAAAATGACATACAAACTAAATGGGATATCTCAACCTGCAGCAGGATAGGGGGAAGGGGAATGGGAGGAGGGATGATGGATGGGAAGGCATCCTTGGGGTGAGGGGAGGTTGGAAGTACCCACTATAAAAGAGGGACAGGATCATGTAGGGAATGGACCAGGTGGGGGGTGGGATGAGTGGGAGGGAATTATAAGCAGCCTGGTACAATATATCTACTTTGATAATGTTTTGCACAGCTAGACATGTACAACATATACTGAATTTCTTATCTCCCAAGAGGGAATGGGTGACAAGGGAGGAAGGAAATGGATCTGAAATTTGAGGTCGTAACATTAAATGTTTCAAATATATATAAATACTATTATTAATACTCTTTTGCTTGTAATAGGAGATAAGATGTGCAGGCATTGGGATGCAAAGACTCACCTTCCTCTAATGGAAAAGTCGATGGGGGTATGGGAGAAGGTATGGGAGAGAGCAGATTGGAGGAAGCGATATCTTGTGGGATTACTATTCTGGGAGGTTGTGTAGGGGAATAATGGGGGGAAAATGATTGTAACTCAAAATCTCGTGGAAATGAATGATGTAAAACAGAAGTTAATAAAGCATTTGTTTAAAAAAATATATATAAAAAAAGAATTAGTAAAACAAAATAAAAAGAATGAAAAAAGAGAAGAAAATGTAAAATACGTAATTGGAAAAACAGCTGACTTGGAAAGTAGACCCAGGGGAGACATTTTAAGAATTGTTGGACTGCCTGAAAATCATGATAAAAAAAAAGATGCTGGACAGCATCTTTCAAGAAATTAACAACAAAAACTACCCTGAGGTCCTAGAACCAGAGGAAAATAATCATTGAAAGAATCCACTGTTTTGGGGTAACGAGGTAGCACAGTGAATAGAGCACCGGCTCTGGAGTCAGGAGGACCTGAGTTCAATTCCGGCCTCAGACACAACACAAAAAAACTAGCTGTGTGACCTTGGGCAAGTCACTTAACCCCAATTGTCCTACTTTCCCCCCTTCAAAAAGCCAAAAAAAAAAATCCACTATTTACCTCCTGGAAGAGATCTGAAAATGAAAACTCCAAGGAATATTGTAGCCAAATTCCAGAATTATCAGGTCAAGGAGAAAATAGCAAACAATTTAAATATCGTGGAAGCACAGTTAGAATTATGTAGCTTAGCAGCTTCTACATGGAAGGATCAGGGCCTAGAAATTGATATTCAAGAAGGTAAAAGAGGTTGGATTATAACAAAGAAATAACTATGTAGCAAAATTGAGTATAATTTTTCAGGGGAAAAGATGGATGTTCAGTGATATAGGGGACTTTCAATCATTCCTGATAAAAAATCCAGAACTAAACAGAAAATTCAGTCGTCAAATACATGACTCAAGAGAAGCATAAAAAGGTAAATAGGAAAGAAAAAAATGTTATTCAATAGGACAAAACAGTTTACATCACTACATGGGGAGAGGATACTTGTTAATCTTGAGAGCTGTATCTTTATTATGGCATTTATAAGGGGAGTATACATAGAAGGTGTGGGAATACGTTGAATTTGATGTGATGATGAAAATAAAGGGGTGCAAAGAAAGAATTGTACTGGGAAGATATGAAAGGAGGAGGCAGAAAATGGTAATTACATCACATGACAAGGCACAAAGATTGAATAAAGGGAAAGAAAGGAGGGAGGCAAACATGTTTGAGCCTTATTGTCATCAGATTTGACTCAAAGAAGGAATAACTTATATACTCAATTAGGTATAGAAACCTATCACACTCTATAGGAAAGTAGGAGGAGAAAGGGGGTAAAAGTGAGGGGGGTTAATAGAAGGTAGGGTAGAAAGGGAAAAAGTAGGGGAAAGAAAAGGGAAAAGGGCTGATAGAAGGGAGGGGAGATTGAGAGGAAGTGGTCAGAAGCAAAATGCTGGTGAGGAGGGAAAGGGTAAAGGGAGAGAGAAAAGTATAAGTGGAGGGAAAATAGGATGGAGAGAGAGACAGTTTGTAATCATAACTGTGAATGTGAATAGGATGAACTCTCCCATAAAACGGAAGCAGGTAGCAGAGTAAAAGCCATAATCCTACAATATTTTGTTTACAAGAAACATGTCTGAAGCAGAGAGATACACACAGAATAAAGGTAAAAGATCAGAGTGGAATGTATTAGCTAAAGTAAAAAAAAAAGCAGGGGTAGAAATCCTGATCTCAGACAAAGCAAAAGCAAAAATAGATCTGATTAAAAGAGATAAGGAAGGAAACTAAGGGTAAAACAGACAATGAAGTAATATCAATACTAAACATATATGTACCAAGTGGTATAGGATACAAATTCTTAGAGAAGTTAAATGAATTATAGGAAGAAATAGACAGCAAAATTATACTAGTGGGGGACCTCAACTTCCCCCTCTCAGAATTAGATAAATTTTACCACAAAATAAACAAGAAAAAAGTTAAGGAGATGAAAAGAATCTTAGAAAAGTTAGCTATGATAGACCTCTGAAGAAAATTGAATGCGTATATAGAGTATACTCTTTTCTTAGTGGTACAAGGCACCTACACAAAAATTGACCATGTACTAGGGCATAAAAACCTCACAATCCAGTGCAGAAAGATAGACATATTAAATGCATTTTTAAAGATCATGATGCAATAAAAATTACATGTAAAAAAGGGCCATGGAAAGATAGATTAAAAACTATTGGAAATATAATAATCTAATTCTCAAGAATGGGTGGGTCAAAAAACAAATTAAAGAAGCAGTTGATAACTTCATCCAAGTGAATGACGATGATGAGACAACATACCAAAACTTATGGGGTGGCAGCCAAAGCAGTTCTTGGGGGAAATTTTATATTTCTAAATGCTTACACGAATAAAATAGAGAAAGAGATCAGTGAATCAGGTATACAACTAAAAAGGCTAGAAAAAGAACAAATTAAAAATCCCCAGTTAAATACCAAATTAGAAATTCTTAAAATCAAAGGAGAGATTTATAAAATTGAAAGTAAGAAAACCATTGAAATAATAAATAAAACTAAGAGCTGGTTTAATGGTGGGGGGAATGTAATATATAAACTTTAGTTAATTTGATTAGAAAAAGAAGAAAGCCAAATTACCAATATAAAAATGTAAAGAGTAAATTTGCCACCAGTAAAAGGGAAATAAAAACAATAATTAGGAGTTATTTTGCCCAACTGTATGCCAATAAGTCTGACAATTTAAGTGAAATGGATGAATGTTTACAAAAATATAAATTGCCCAGATTAATAGAAAAGGAAATAAAATACTTAACCCCATTTCAGAAAAATAAATTGAACAAATCATTAATTAACTCGGTAAAAACAATCTGGATCTGATGGATTTACGAGTGAATTTTACTGAACACTTAAAGAACAATTAATTCCAATACAAAAAAACTATTTGGAAAAATAGGCAAAGGAGAAGTCTGACCAGTTTATTTTTATGATGCAAAAATGGTGCTGATTCCTACACCATCAAGAGCCAAAATAGAAAATTATAGACCAATTTCCCTAACGAATATTGATGCAAAAGTTTTAAATAAAATATTCACACAGTTAACCACAATTGCCTTGCCCTCTCCCTCCAGAATATACATGTGTGTGTGTGTGTATGTATGTATATATATATATATATATATATATACACACATACACACACACACACACACACACACACATATATATATATATATATATATTTATATCAACTTATCACACAGATAAATCACTATAATCAGGTGGGATTTATGCTAGCAGTGCAGGACTGGTTCAATATTAGGAAAACTATCAGTATAATTGATCATATCAATAATAAAATTAACAACTATGATTATCTCAATAGATGCAGAAAAAGCTTTCGACAAAATATAGCACCCATTCCTGTTAAAAATACTAGAGACTATAGGAATCAATGGAGTTTTCCTTAAAATGCTAAGTAGCATTTATTTAAAACCATCAGTAGGCATTATATGTAATAGTATGGAGAAGTTAGAAGCATTTTCGTAAGATCAGGAGTGAAACAAGGATGACCATTATCACTACTGTTATTTAGTATTGTACTAGAAATGTTAACTTTAGCTATGAGAAGAAGACATTGAAGGAATTATAATAGGCAATGAAGAAACAAAACTGTCAGTCTTTGCAGATGATATGATGGTATACTTAGAGAATCCACCCCAAAAATCCTACTTGAAATAATTAACAACTTTATCAAAGTTGCGATATATAAAATTAACCCACATAAAAATCGTTGGCACTGGGGTGGAGCCAAGATGGAGGCGTGGAAGCAGGAAAACTCCATGTGCTCCCCCCATAACCACTTCAAATACCTATAAAATGACTCTAAACAAACTTTAGGGCTATAGAACCCACAAAGTGACAGAGAGAAACAAATCTCCCACCAAAGGCAGGCTGGCAGGAAGGGTTCATCACAGCAGGCTGGGAGCAGAGCCCAGCCCCACATGAGACCACAGTTTTAGCCTTAGGGCAGCCCCAATCAGCCTTGGCTGGAGGGACTTTGGGAGAGTGGATCACCAGCAGCTGTGGTGGTTTCTAGAATTATCAACCCATAAATGCCAAAGACAAAGTGAGAGGTCAGTGTGAACTTTGGGAAGAGGGGTCCAGAAGTGCAGTCCAACCTCTGCCCCTGGAGGGAGAAGTGGCTGAAGTGTGGGGGCCGCCCCTGTGTGGCTGCTACAGAGCTCCTGGCCTGCAGATTGTAAGGGGGCCAAGGAACCATTATGAGAGGTAATCACTCTTGCTTTAACCTGTTTGGATATGGATTACTGTCTGGGTAGAGGTCCTGGGGTTTGTGACCAGGTGCCAGAGCTGGTGGAGGCTTCAGACAAGGCAGCCAACTGATAGCTTCAGCAGCTGCAAAAATCCCAGTGATTTGGGACAAAGCTCTCCTCTCTGGAGGCAGAGTTCTACTGTGGCAAAAAACTCAAAAGTCAAGTAATTGAGTGGCAACATGAGCAAGCAAAGGAAGCAAAGCAAGTGCAGGAATCTGACTTTAGATTCCTATTTTGGGGACAAAAAGGATCAAAGTATGTAACAGGAGGAAGACAACTAAGTCAAAACTCCTGTACCAAAAGCTTCCAAGAAAAGTATGAATTGGTTACAGACCATAGAGGAACTCAAGAAGGATTTTGAAAACCAAATAAGAGAAGTGGAGGAAAAATTGGGAAGAGAAATGAGAATGATGCAAGAAAATCATGAAAAGAGAGTCAAAAACTTGAATGAAGAAAATAATACCTTAAATAACAG
Organism: Gymnobelideus leadbeateri; assembly: GCA_011680675.1. Taxonomy (NCBI): domain Eukaryota; kingdom Metazoa; phylum Chordata; class Mammalia; order Diprotodontia; family Petauridae; genus Gymnobelideus; species Gymnobelideus leadbeateri. The sequence continues at coordinate 28,806 of WOXC01003786.1, read as the reverse complement.
ACTACTTAAATGGCAAAAGAGGCTCAAAAAGCCAATGAGTTGGTGGAGTTGTGAACTGATCCAACCATTCTGGAGAGCAATTTGGAATAGTATCCAAAGGGTTAAAAATTGTGCATATCCTTTCACCCAGCAATACCAGTTCTGGGTCTGTATCCCAAAGAGATTTTAAAAAATGGAAAAGGACCCACACGTACAAAAAGAGTTATAACAGCTTTTTTTTTTTTTTTTGTGGTGGCCAAGAATTGAAAGTTGAGGGGATGCCTATCAGTTGGGGAATGGCTGCACAAGTTGTGGCATATGAATTAATGAAATACTATTATTCCATAAGAAATGGTGAGCAGGATGATTTCAGAAGAACCTGGAAAGACTTACATGAACTGATGCTGAATGAAGGGCACAGAGCCAGGATAACATGTACTAAGTAACAGCAACATTGCACAATGACTGGCTTTTTTAGGCTTAGTTGTTTTGAACAATGAAGTGATCTAATACAATCCCAAAAGACTCATGATGGAAAATGCTGTCCACATCCTGAGAAAAAAATGTGGAGTCTGAATTCAGATCAAAGCATGCTATTTCCCCTACCCCCTTTTTTTTCTTGTGGTTTTTCCCTGTCATTCTGATTCTTTCACAACATGACTAATGTGGACATAAGTTTAATATGATCATACATATATAGCCTATATCAGATTGCATGCTGTCTTGAGGAGATGGGGGAAGAAGGGGGAGGGAAATTTAGAACTCAGAATCTTATAAAAGTGAATGTTGAATACTAAAAATAAATTAATTAGAAATACTATTTGTCATATAGTATATCTGTGAGAGGGAGGTGGAAGGATACTGGGGAAAGCTGTGAGAATATAAAAAGCAAAGATATCAATAAAAATTCAATTAAAAATAGAATGGTAATAGAAAATGGTAGAATAAAATGACTTTAATATCATGGAAAAAGAATCAATAGGCTTTGATAGCAGATTGGAAAGACAGCACATGAAAGGAAAAACTGATTTCTGTAAACCACAGGTAAAAAGATTGGTCTTGTTAATTTATCCATCAATAATTTCTGTTGGTGGAATTTTGTATCTGATCTTCCTAATCATTCATACTTCCATCTTAGGCTACAAGAAATATGGGGATGTGGCATATCCTGACTTTTAAAGGCAGTCCTTGACTTATATATTTTTTCCCAGAACTTCTGGTGGCCCTAAAGGAACTACCATAACCTCCCTAATGCCACCACTTGGATTTTCTTCTGCTTTGTCTCCCCTTTTCTCTCCCTTCTGGTCCTTTTACTGAGGTTAGTTCCAGGTGAAGTTTGCACAGCCAGGACTGACTGGCTTTTAGGCAGAGGCTGGATGGTGAACTATTGTATGAGAGATTCATGCTGGAAGTCATTGGCTACTAGATGACTTCCAAAGCCCCTTTTAGCTCTAAGATTCTAAATAAAGTGACAGACTAGTGGTATCATAGTAGGAAGAGGGGACAGTAATGCCTTTTACCTTGTCCTCTTTCTTCTTATACTGGTACAGTTAGGTAGGTGCTGCTTTAAAAATCCAGGAGCTGGAGTCAGGAAGACTTAATATAATTCAAGTCACTTAACCTCTTCCAGCTTCATTTTTTTCCTCTGTAAATTAGATGAAATAATGGCACCACTTCTATTTCACAGGGCTGTTGTGAGAATCAGATGAGTTAACTTACATACAGTGCTTTGTACACCTTAAAAACACTGTATGAACTTTAGCTCTGTAGTGGCTTCCCTAACTTTTCTCTCATCTTTACCCTTCTACTACACAAAGAACTGCCCTTTCTTGCTTTTCACTTCAGTTTATGAGACTTCCTCAGTTCTGAAGTGCACCAGGAAAGGAGAGAAGTACTAGACCAGAAACAGTAGTCAAAAGGGGAGCATATGGGCACATATCTGAAAGCTGGAGAGGAAACAAGAGGGAATGATTAAATAAGGGACCAAGAAAGGTACCCAGGAATTCATATTGTCAGGAATCCCCACTCCCCACAATTCCTTATTTTGTTAGTTTTATCTCAGACCCTTTCCTCCTAATTGTTAACTCTATCCCTTTAACAGCACCTATAGGTCACAGGAAGTAACATGGAACTGAAGAGTTTTTATTTTATCTTGGCAGGGAGATTTGTATCCCTGACCCTTATGACCAATAGCAATCAAATTCTGTAGTACTACTTAGATAGCACAGTGTAAGTATTAGGCACATTATAGCCTATATTGGGTTTTGGAAATTGATCTGAGAACTTAGCCACATGGTGAACTTGGCTCTATAGGAAAATGTGTGTCAAGTTCCAAATAACCCACAAGTAGATTTTGTTTAACACAATCTGTTTTTAAGTTGGGGGCTACCTGTATCCTTTATTAAATTAAGCAAACATTTAAACACTCAGGAATATTACTTTATCCGCAAGTTGATTATATCTTCATGAGTAGAGACCATATATTAGTATCCCTAAGGTCTTACACATAGTAGGGTGGAGTTAGGGTAGAGAAATTCCTAAAGTCTTTAGCCTAAAAGGAGCTTCAATAGAATTCTGCTTCCTACCTCCAAGAATCTAAGAGCTATAAGGCAGCAATAAGCCATCTAGTTCAATTCACACCTGAACAAGAATACTTTCAATAACATCCCTAGTAAGTTGTTATCCAGCCTCTGCTTAAAGACCTCAGTCAGGATGAACTCTTTATTTCCACCAAATCATGCTGCTTTTAGGGGAACTCTATCAGGAGTCAGAAAGCCTGTGGTCTAATCCTCCAGAATTCTTTATATGAAACAAGTGAAGTAGCATTAAGGAAGGTGTTCACAAGGAGTCTAATTCGGCTTCTGCCACATATAGCTATGGATGTAAATCATTTAAGTCCCTTGAGCCCCAGTTTTTTCATCTGAAAAATGAGTGAGTGGGGCCTAGATCATCTCTAAAATCTTATCTATCTCTAAAAATCTCTGATTGAATTTTATCATGAAGTTTAAGTGTTAGACAGTTTTAGATATTTTAAGACTCAGACTTTTTTTAAGAAAGAATTTAAGCTAGTAAAAGTCAGGAATTGTTTATTCTGAATAATTCTGTATTCTAGAATGTTGGAGAACAGTGGTGTCAGATTTGAAATAGAAATAATAGCTACTCATGTGTAGTGCAGGCCTGAATATTGACTTAGTTTTAAAATGTAATATTACCGGTTATTGTATTTCATTTATTATATTAATGTTTCCCAATTGCATTGTAATTTGATTTAGTGTTGGCATGCATGCAATGCGTGTTTGCATGCTGAAGAACATGATGATAAAATGTATCATATGTAATTTGTTTAATCACTTAAATAATGAAAAGTAAATTGACGTAGTTATAGTATTCAGAGAATATAGGCTGGTAAAATCTGAGAAGCAGAAAATACAGAATGGGTCAGTGAAAAGTACACTGAAGGTCTGAGTTCAAATCCTGTCTTAGTCATGTACTGTTTGTGTAACTTTGGGCAAATTATTTCACCTCTCTGTTTTCTCATGTGTAAGATGAGAGGGTTGGACCGACCCCTAAGATCCATTCTAGCTCTAAGTCAGTGAGTATACATACGCACACATAAGCAAAATTAGTCCTTTTTTGGTTAAGAAAACATGTATTTTGTACTTCTGTGATGTCACCAGAATGTCAGTGTATATGTTACAGTTGGTGCATATAAATTAAATATTATTTCTAGAATAATTCCATAAATCAGTTTATCTTTTTATTTAGGTGGGTAAGTTAAAGAAGCTTTTTTTCTGACAAACTGACATAAATCTAAGAATTTATCTGCATAATGTGAAAATTCTTCATATATGTAGTAGCTATTCTGTGACTAAAATACTAGGAATATATAATTTACTCCAAAATTTAAATTTTAGGTTTCCATGGCTCATGGAATACAAAATTTGATTAATGCCATCAGAATGATTCATAGTGTTTCAAGGTATTATAATACTTCAGAAAGAATGACCTCACTCTTTATAAAGGTAAGTTTATGAAGAAGAATATCATTTATATGTAAATTATGAAGGAAATTAATAGCTTTCATCTATGTGTATTGGTAGTTTCTTCAAAATTATAAATCTTTTTTTTTTTTTAAAGCAATTGGGGTTAAGTAACTTGCTCAAGGTTACACAGCTAGTCATTATTTATGCGTGGGTGCTCATTTTCTGAGGCCGGATCTGATCTCGGGTCATCCAAACTCCGAGGCCGCGGCGCTCTTACTCACTGTGCCACCTAGCTGCCCCTTTAGGGCAATTGGGGTTAAGTAACTTGCCCAAGCTTACACGGCTAGGTTTTTTTTGTTTGTATGGATTAAGTGTTGGAGGCCGGCTCCGAACTCAGGTCCTTCTGATTCCAGGGACGGCGCTCTATTCACTGCGCCACCTAGCCGCCCCCAAAATTATAAATCTTAATGTGAGGGCTGCTAGGTGGCCCAGTGAGTAAGAGCACCAGCCCTGGAGTCAGGAGGACCTGGGATCGATTCAGGCCTCAGATACTTAACACCCACACAAAAATGACTGCCCACGTAACCTTGAGCAAGTTATTTAACCCCAATTACTTAAAAAAAAAATCTTAATGTGTCAGTGAAATAGGATGTAAATTCCAGTAAGACAGTTCCATTCTCATTTAGTACCTACATTGTAGTTGCACATTAAAACTTGGTTCATTTGACAAATATATATACATATATTTTTTTTGTTACTGAGCCATAGCATCCTTCAGTGATTGATTGGAATACAGATAGCAAATTATTCTTGACATGCCTTAATATATAAATAATCACCTCTCATTATCCTGATACTTGGGGGCACACACACTTAGCAGGCACAATTTGGATGCAGAACTTGCAAAATTAGATGGGAATAAATAGTCAAGTAGAAAAAGAACCAAGAATGAACAGTGTCACAAAAATCTGAAGCTCAGGAGGGGGACCTGCTGGGAGAGGAAGTTTATCAATAGTGTTAAAGGCTTCAGAGGTGTCAAGAAGGAATGATAAAGGGATTTAGCAATTAAGAGATCATTGGTAACTGGAGAAAGCATCTTCAGGTGAATATTAGATCAGAAGCTGATCAAAGGATTTAGAAGGGACACGTAGGACTGTGCTACAGGTAGATTATTTTTGTAACTGTGTAGAGGATGGATTAGAGAAAGAAGAGACTAGAGACATGGAGATTAGTTAAGAAACTGAGTATAGGCAAGAGGCAGTGAACTAGATTGGTGATCATGTTATTGAAGAGATGAATGTGAAGAAGTAGAATTACTAAATAAGTCAGACTTGCCCGACATCTAGCATGGAAACTAGGTGAATTGCTTCTTTCATAGAGAGTTTGCAAGAGCTCCAGATTAATACCTGTTATACAAAGGTTGAGGTGATGGCAGGCATCTTGGAATAGTCACCTTATTGCTGGTATAGATTGGCAGGGATTGGCATCATCATATGGGCATTCATTGGGTTCTTTTTATCTTTAATGTGGACTCTGTTGTTTAAATAAAACTGTGATATTATCCAGGATATAGTCTACTATTTTATCTATTCCAGTCTTTTAGACATGAGCACAGAGTGGCTGTGATTTTTCACTGTGTCAACGTCTGTCATTTTCTGTATTGTATGATGGCTCAAATAGTCCTGGCTTACTGCTCTTTTGATACGAGTTAAGAGGAGCCCCTAGAGCTCAATCCCCAAAGGCATGGTCATTCTAGGATAAGTTGTTTCCAAAGGTCATATTATATCCAATATATGGTCCCAGAAGTCAAAGCCTCTCCCCTTATTTTACTAATGAATAAGCTGAATCCAAGGGTGACATATCCAACATCACTGATAGCCTCTCAAAGATTTGTAGATTATACTAAGGATAACTGCCTAGTTTTTTCTGTATATAAATAATTCTTAGCAGTGCTCTGAATGTAGAAAGGGCTTAAAAAATATTTGTTGTGTTTTGTTTATTGCCTGTTGGCTACTTTAATTTAATTCTCTACTTCTGTGATGATGAGTGCATAATCAGACAGTGCACTGCACCAACTAAATCTCAGTGATTGCTTTCACCTCTGTACTTATAGTGAACATTTGTATAATGTGATGAATCCTTCTAGTGTAGTTTCTTATATGACCTTTGGCTTCTGGTTAGCCTATACAATGCTCTTCCAAGTCAATAATGCTCTCCAAAGTGGCTCATAACCAATTGTATATCATCTCACATTTGTATTTGAAAAGCACAGCCTTCTTCAAATCAATAATGATTGCTAATGAGAGTTTCTTAGGTGTTATTGCTAGTAGTCTTATAGGAGATTTTCCCATGTTAAAAAAATGCCTATTTTTAGATTTCATTAACTGGAACTTCAGTATGAATCTTGCTTTGCAAATGACTTTTCAAATCTTTAGAATGTTGTATTGCATTGTAGAAATTACCTGTGCTAAGGAATAGGATAAAATGTGCCTGAAATTCTAATTATATGATAAAATTGATGATATAGATTAGAATTCGATTAGTTGGAAAATTCCAAATGATCAGATATGCTTTATTGGGTCAGATTTATGCTTCATCTAGCCCAGTGTTCTATCTATAACAAGGACATTTGGTGGAAGAACATGATTATTTTTAGTGTCAGCCTTACAAGTTATGGTATTACCTTAAAAAAACCACCTATCTCTCCTTGGTGGTTCATTGGGGTTTTGTCATTCACTCATTTATTTGTACCTGTCTGGAATTTTTATGTTTTTAGTATATATATATTTTGGAGTTAATGGTATCTATATATTTATTGCCTCCTGAATGATACAATATTTATTTTTATTTTAAAGAAACTTAACTTATTTTGAGATTTGATAAACATGCCAGTTGTCACTTTCCATGCTGTTTATGATTTGTATAAACATCTGTAAATTATATACATTTTTAATCGGCAGCTATCTTTTGTTTTTAGGTTACAAATCAGATGGTGACAGCATGTAAAGCATATATTACTGATGGAGGGTCAAATCATGTATGGGAACAAGAAACACCAATTGTATTTAAAAAAATTCAGGTTTGTATGAATACATTTTCATAAACTAAAGTTTATTAGCCATTTTGTTATTGTCTTTTCTCTATTCATGAAGTGCCCATTAACTGAAGCAAACACTAAACTGAGGGATGTGAAAATTAAGTTAAATATGTTTTGTAAGCATTCTATTTAAAATAACTTGCCTTTAAATGATTTCAGAATATAATATAATCCCCACCGTTGTTTTTATTACCACCTTCATTTTTTGAGTGTAAAAATTTTTTGGAAAGTTTTGGAAGTTAGTAAAGTAAAAATGACAGTGGTTTATAAAGTAGATGTGACCATTAGGAATCTGGTAATGGAAATGGAGAAGAGATTGTTGCAGTGCTATAACTAGGGTACTGCTGACAGTTCTGGAATGTTCAACGATTAGGGGAGAGGCTCCCCAAGTTCCAAACTTCTTGACTAGTATCGCAGAAATTCAGCCCAAATCTGAAAATCCTAGGTGAAACTTGTGGATTGGCAGATACTGTCTTTCTTCCTTCCTTCCTTCCTTCCTTCCTTCCTTCCTTCCTTCCTTCCTTCCTTCCTTCCTTCCTTCCTTCCTTCCTTCCCTTCTTCTTCTTCCTCTTCTTCTTCTTCTTCTTCTTCTTCTTCTTCTTCTTCTTCTTCTTCTTCTTCTTCTTCTTCTTCTTCTTCTTCTATTTTTGGTAGGGCAATTGGGGTTAAGTGACTTGCCCAAGGTCACATGGCTAGTTTTTGTGTTAAGTGTCTGAGGCCATATTTGAACTCAGGTCCTCCTGACTCCAGGGTTGGTGTCTATTTACTGTGCCACCTAGTCGCCCCTTGGTAGATACTTTTATGCTTCTTAGTCGAGTCATAAACCAGTTTGATCATTTAGAATTGAGATGTTCTGTATTCTTCTACTAACTTGGACTCTTGGAGTGAACTTCTTTTTGTATTTAAACTCTGTTGCCCAACTTTTGATGTTTAGTATCTTTATATTAAACACAAAAATTGTTAGTTATACACCTGGAAATCTGAGTAAAAGGGAGTTCAGAATAAATAATGGAAAATAGATTTGACATGTTGGGAAACTTAGGTATGATGAGATAGGAAGGAAGAATAGGAGTTAGAAAAGACTGTCAGGGGGTGGCTAGGTGGCGCAGTGCATAGAGCGCCGGCCCTGGAGCCAGAAGGACCTGAGTTCGGAGCCGGCCTCAGACACTTAATCCACACAAACAAAAACCTAGCCCTGTAACCTTGAGCAAGTTACTTAACCCCAATTGCTTAAAAAAAAAAAAAGACTGTCAGGTTAATTGGTTAGCTTCATGAAACGGGTAAAAATTGAAATGTGCCTAATTCAGAATTATTGGCACACTGGTATTTGTATGGAAATAGGATAGGTTAATTGAAATGTCAGGACAAGAAGAAAGCTTTACAGAGTTACTGTTTCAACAAGGCATTAAGGCTCTTATTTCAAACTGAATATTCCAGAGACTTCTTAAATTCAGTGTGGCTAGAACTATACTAACTCATCTTTCTCCCTTTCACCTTCCAAAACTCCTTATTTCTGTTAAAGATACCTCTGTTTTTCCAGTATCTCAGTTTTGTATTTTCAGCATTTTCTTTGACTCTCCACACATAACCCACTTAGTTGCCAAATCTTGCCATCTATTTGCAAAATGTTTCTTGTATCTGACCTCTTCCTTTGCACAGCTACCACTTTAGTTGCAGCCCTTATCACCATTGGACAGCTTCTTAACTAGATGCCTTGTCTCTCACTGTTCTAATCTATCATCTATGTTGCCACGAAAGCAATTTTACTTAATCATAGATCTGACCATGTCACAACCCCACTCATTGAACTCCAGTGGTTTTCTGTTGCCTTGAGAATAAAATACAAATTTTTCTGTTTAACTTTTAAAGCTTTCTAACAACCTGGTCCCAATCTACCTTTCCATTCTCATTGGACATTACTTCCTCCCTCCCCTCACCCACACATACACTTTATTATCAGGCCAGATTGGCCTTTTTCTGTTCCTTATACTCAGTACCCCATCCTTTAATCTCCACACCTGGAGAACATTCCTTCTGATCTCTGCCTCACAGATTCCCTTTCTTTAGTCATCATATTCTTCATGAAGCCTTTCTGGACCTGCTAGTCCCCACACACTTCTAGTGTCCTCCCTCCCAAACTATTGAACATATTTATTTTTATTAACTTTATATTTATACTGTATGTATTTTTGTATGTACTTAACAGAAGAGGAGACAGAAAGAGGTTAAGTGACTTGCCTAAGGTCACAAAGTTAGTGATAGAGATAGACTAAAATCCTGGTGTCCTGACTTTCCCTATACTCTCCCTCTCGTTGTGCTATCTTAATCTATCTTTCAAAAATTTTACTGTATAGTTTTTGGAAATCATAGCAAAAATTTATTTTTCCCTAGTTGTTCATTTTTTAAAATTGAGATTGCTTTTGGGTGATTCGGATTGGGACTGGAATCTATCCAGGAATCTTTCAGCAGCTTCATAGTGTCAGTATTCGGGTAGGATCACTGGGTGGGTGTTAGGTTAGCATTATGGTTTTAAGTCCTGGGTCTCTTGGAGATTTTGATCAGCTTAGAGGGTATATAGCAACTCATTTCATGATTATAGTTTCATATAATAATAATAATGCAAAGATAGAGAAGAAGAGAAAATGAGCAAAAGGTTAAAACAATATTTTTTCCTCATATGAACAGAGTTTAAAAATAATAAATTTTAGCAGACAAGACTCTGGAGGGGATGAGTTGACTTATGACATCTTGTTTTTAAGTGACCAGATAGAATCTATAGGGAAACCTACATAAAAGGCTCACCAGTTTTACTTTTATACTTGTAGGATTGCATTTTCCTTTTCAAGGAATATCAGAAGTCTTTTCATAAAACAAGGAAGCAGATTTTGGAAGCCTTGGGGGAAAAAACATTTGAGGTTTCGGAAATGTACATATTTGGTAAATTTGAAGCCTTCTGTAAAAGACTAGAGAAGGTAAGAAGCTGGTATTCACAGTGCTAACCTTTTCTGGGGGAGGGCTTTTTGCTTATTACTTATACTAAAAATATCTATTTTTTGTTATCTCTCACCTTTGTCCTCTTTATATATTCTTTTTCTTTTCTTCCCTTTGACTTTCTTGTTAGCCTTACTGCTATTATAGATGTCTTTGTGATAAGAGCAATAGTGTTTCAGCTTTTGCTGGCAGTGTTCAGTTAGGTGGAGTGCAGTGACTGCCTTTGAATGGGACCAGGCTGATTTGGATAATGATAAAAATTGTAGGGTAACTATAATGAATTGGCCATTGTGAGTTAGAAAAATCAGGAAGTACTTAAATATTTGCTTGATGGACAATCAGTATTTTTTTCCTACATTGTCTACATAAAAACACATTCATGTGTATGAGTGTGTGGTGTGTATGTGTGTGTGTGTGTGTGTGTGTGTGTGTGTGTGTGTGTGTGTGTTGCTCTTGACAGCTCTTTGGGTTTTTTATAACACCACTCTTTCTTAGTTCTTCTACTTGTTTATCCACTTCTCAGCATCTTTTGCTCTGGATTATCTTTCATATTTAATCCTTAAATCCTAACTATGAGTGTTCCTTATTCCTCGTGCCCAGCCTGGGTTCCATGACAGTGCAGGGAGAATTTCGTTCACCATGGATTCTGACTGACTGAGAATCAAAAGCAAGTAGCCAACTGAAAGAAAAACATTTATTAGTGCACCAAAGAAGACTGCTTCCTGATGGTAGCTTTAGTTTCTTAGAGTATAGCCAAGGTGTTTATTGGTTTTTAGGCCAGCTTATTACATAACCAATTAGGAGTAGTCTGCCAAAGAATGGAAATGAGAGAAGTTTGCCAGCCTTGGGTCACAAATGTTACTAAAAATCCAGTTTGTTCTTGTGGAAAAATACAATTCTTGGTGGTTAGTCTTATCCAAATATCCTGTGTTGTCAATAAACATCTAAATTAGAGCAGTCCCTTCCAGATGAAATCAGTCAAGCTCATCCTATGGTTGCTGTTAAGGAGAGGAATGAAATGCAGCCTAAGGATTTGTATTTATATAACCTTGTAGCTCAGTTTCTTTGATTTCTGAGGTGACTTTATCTGGGAAGAATGTGTTTCCCCACAGATTCACAATACCTCTTTAGGTCCATCCACCTCCTCTATATCTCCAAAGTTCTATTCTGGGACCTCTTCCTTTTAAAAAAATCTCTCAGGTATTTCATCACCTTTCATGGATTTAATTATCAGATTTAATTCAGATAACTCATAGATCTATATTTTTATCCCCAGTCTTTCCTCTGAGCTCTAGACCCATATCACCAGTTACCTACTGGACATTTCAAACTAGCTTTCCAGAGATAGCTAACCCATCATGTCCAAAGCAGAACTTATTATTTTCCCCAAACCTACCCACCTCTTTTAAAGTTATTTCTGTCAAAGACAGAATTTGCCTTTCTTTGAGCCTTCCAGGTTCATAACCTTGGTATTATATTCAATTCCTCATTCCCTCTTGCCTTACACATCCAGTAAGTTTCCAGATATTGCAATTTATATTTCCACAAAATCCCTCATACCTGATCCCTAATCTTTCTTCACATAGCCACCAACTGTAATGGTAATGTAATTTGAATTTGAAGATCCATTTGTATTGGCAAAGGTAACAGGTACTTAGCACTAAGTAATTAATCAAGCCTCTGTTAAAGAAAGAGAAGGTACAAACTCTTGTCTCCTGTTGCTGATGTGATAGGAAGGAGCTGAACAGGGAGAGGAAATACTGTATATAAGGAAAAGCCCCGAGAGGGAGAGTCAGCTCTTCTTGGAGCAGGTTTCATGGAGCCAGAAGCTGCTGCTGCTGGGGAGGCTGAATAGGAAAGGCCCCCCAGACTGGAGATAATGATTTTTCTTTGGAGAACCTGGATGAAGTGATATTGATTCTGGAGCCAGCTGAAACTTCTACTGAGTCCAAAGTCCAGCCAGAGCTGCTGAGGATTTCCAAGAGCCAGTCAGAGCTGACGGCCAGCCAGAGCTGTTGAGGTTGTTGAAGATTTCTGAGGGTCAGCTGGAGCCGCCGCAGATTGAGGAAGCATGACTGTGATGCTTTATTAAGCCTTGACTTTCCGTGAACAGAGACTGTGAAGGATTTGAGATGGACTGGACTCTGTGAGCTCCAATGTGTAGCAGGAACTTCACAGAGAGCTGGACAAGGAGCTGGGAGCTGTCTGCCTTTGAACCCAGGTGACAGTTTGGTGAATCCAGGTAGGACCTGGGACCATGGAAGGGGATCCAGGGAATCTGAGAGACCACCCCAAGTCAAGCTGAAAGAAGACTTTACTTGGATACTGTGTACTGACTGAGAAATTGTAATTTATTAGTGACCTAGAGTGGAGGGTTTGTGTATTTTCTGATGATTTGAATGGTGAATGATGAAGAATGTTTAAATGATTTGAGTTAATTGAATGATTGATTGACTAGATGATTGTACTTAGTGATTGATGACTGAATAAGTGACTGATCTGTAACTTAGTGTGTGCCCTGTGAGTGGAGAACTTTGACTATTGTACTTTGTGTCCCTTAAGAGGCAAACCTCCTTAAGGACTAAATGACTGTCCTTTGTTGAAAACTTTGTGATCACTGTGGTGAAAACTATGTGGCCATGTTAGTGATAAATCATTTGAGTGATGTATTCTGATTTTCTGTGATAAGTTGTAATGTGATGGATGCTGTGCCGTGATTCACTGTGAATGTTTTGCTCTGATTTGTTATACAGTACTTGTAATCAGAACCTTAAGAGCTGTTCTCAGTAGCATTCTTCTAGAAGCTGCTCGAGCTTGGCTTCACACCACCTCATCACCTCTGACTTAGATTACTGAAGCAGATTTCTAGTTTTTTTACCTCTCCCTGTTCCAGTCTATTGTCCATACTCTCATTTATTTATTTGTTTTTGCTTTTTGGAGGGCAGTCGGGGTGAAGTAACTTGGCCGAGGTCACACGCTAGGTTTTTGTGTGTGTGCCTTAAGTGTCTGAGGCTGGATCCGAACTCGGGTCCTTCTTCTCACTGCGCCACCTAGCGGCACCGCTATTTTTCTTTTTTTTCTTTCTTTCTTTTTTTTTTTTTAAGCAATTGGGGTTAAGTAACTTGCCCAAGGTTACACGGCTAGGTTTTTGTTTGTGTGGATTAAGTGTCAGAGGCCGGCTCCGAACTCAGGTCCTTCTGGTTCCAGGGCCGGCGCTCTATTCACTGCGCCACCTAGCCGCCCCCACCACTATTTTTCTTAAGCAGAGATCTTGCACATCACTGCTTTACTTAAAGACCAAATGCAATGACTCCCTGTTTCCTCCAGGTTAAATATCCTCTCTTCTTTTTAGCTTTTAAGGCCCCTTTCATCCAGCCTATCTTTTGAATTTCACTGGACATTCATTTCCATCTAGAGCTTTGTCATCTAGCCAAATTGACCTTCTCTCTCTTCCTCACACACAGCATTGCACCTCCCATCTCCATTCCTTTGTATTAGTCATCTCCTATGTGTGGATCCCCCATCCCTCTTCACCACTTCATAGACTCTCTCATTTCTTTCAATATAAGGCTCAAATACCACCTTCTCTATCAGTGATTCTTTTTTTTTTTTTGCTTTTTGGAGGGCTATTGGAGTTAAGTGACTTGCCCAAGGTCATACGGCTAGCTTTTTATATTAAGTATCTGAGGCCGGTTTTGAACTCAGGTCCTCCTGACTCCAGGGCCAGTGCTCTATTAACTGCGACACCTAGCCGCCCCACTATCATTGATTCTTAACCAGGGGTCAATGAACTTTTTGAAAAATATTTTGAAAAATTTTTATATATTTCCTTTGTTATTTTACATATTTTATTTTATTTTATGTATTTAAAAACATTTTGAGAGGGGCGGCTAGGTGGTGCAGTAAGAGCACCTACCCCGGAGTTGGGAGGACCCAGATTGGTTCTGGCCTCAGATTCTTAACACCCACACAAAAAACTGGCCATGTAATCCTGGGCAAGTTACTTAACCCCAATTGCTTAAAAAACAGACAAACAACAACAACAAAAAAACAACAACAAAACATTCTGAGAATGAGTCCATGGGCTTTACCAGATTGCCAAAGGAGTCCAGGAGACACATAAGAAGGTTAATAGTCTCGTTCCACACAAAGCCTTTCCTGATAACCCCAAGTGCTAGTGTTCTCCCTCTCAAATGGCCCTGTCTTTCTTTGTATTTATTCTCTATATTCTGCATGTATTTGTATATAGACTTGTCTTCTTTGTTAGAATGTAGGCTCCTTGAGAGTAAAGATTGTATTATTCTTTTTATTTGTGTTCTTGGTGTGTAACACAGTGCCTAGCACATAGTAGGACCATAACAAATGCTTATTGATTGATTGGAGGAGCAGAGGACAGCAGAGAAATCTGTTGCCCTTGAAGGTTGATGTGAGAAGAGCTTAGTGATTCATGGCCTAAAGCTCCAGCTAATGGACTTATCAGCAGCTTCAGAAGAAATGACCCAGAACAGTTGATAACATAATTTTGAATTTGGTCTAGTTTAAGGTCACATTAGCTCTGCTCTTGTCTTTTAATTGCCTAGAGTAATATAGTTTTCTTGATTAAGCTTTATTTTTCCGTCTTTCTTTTTTAGGTTATAATGTTGAATCTTGGGTATCTAGCAAAGGGCCTTGCATATAACAAGTACTTAATAAATGCTTACTCAGTAGAGTAGAATAGGATAGGACAGGACAGGAAAAGCTAGGATAACATAACAGAATTAATTTATAGCCTTGCTAGTGTAATTCAGGGATAGCTTTCAGTTTAATACTGTATATATATATATATATATATATATATATATATATATATATATATATATATATATGTATGTATGCATGTATATTCCAGTATAGATGTGAAGATCAATTGGTCTATCTATATCTATATATATTTTGATGGCATTTTGTAGGGTTTTTCTTCTGTAATCTGGTATATACATTGCAATATATCAAGTTATAATTATGTAGATTATGGTAATTTTGATTAATATGAGATAACTGCACAGCATTCATTATACAATCTAATTGTGTGAACTACCTCAAAGGAAAACTTAGGATGTTGCAACAGCAGATTAGTTTTTTATCAATTCTTCTAAAGGTTATACGCAGTAGAGAACCTCTTAATATGGTATATTAGTCCAAACTCTAAGCATTATAGTGGATAGAGAACTGGCCTTGAAGCCAGAAAGACTTGTGTTCAAGGTCTGCCTTTGAAACACACTGGCTGTGTGACCTTGGGCAATTCCTTAACCTTTCAGTGCTCTAGTCAATGATCTCAAAACAGAAGTTGTAGAGAATGTGCTGACCTGCCTGGTTAGAGAAATTTAGTTACCTTGTAGTTCCATATAATAATAAAATTCAGTTTCTATTTCTATAACCACAGTAATAAGCTTGAAGAATGATAAAATTCTCACAATTAGTGATCTACATTCACATAGAACTGTATCTCAGGTTTGACTCCTTCATTTAACCAGAGAGGTCAGGTTATTTTGCCCAAGGTCACATAAGTGGCAAAACTAGGATTCAAATCCAAGTGTTTTTTATGGCATTTCTGTCTTTGAATATGAAAGAAAGTCAGACATCTTAGATGCCATAAATACAGTGATTCACTTGCAGAAAAAAATTTGGATTAATCTGGTCTATTCTTGCTACATTATTGTATGAATGTTTATTTAATACCCTCAATGAATGATTCAACATAAGAAATATAGGTTAAAAGGATTATTAACACTAGTGTTCCCTTTATAAAATGAAATGCCTGCTTTTCTTTTAAAGATTACAGAAATGATTACAATAGTGCAAACTTATTCAGCTTTGAGTAATTCTACCATAGAAGGAATAGATATCATGGCAATGAAATTCAAAAATATATACCAGGGTATTAAGAAAAAACAATATGATACTCTGGATCCACGGAGGACAGAATTTGATGCAGATTTCTTAGATTTTTCAACAAAAATCAATGGGTTAGAGGTAAGTAATAATTCTATGCTGCTTTTAATTTAGTAAAGATATAATACTGGACTTTCATATATTTGTTCTTTCATAAACCATGAAGTTAGGTCAAACATATCACTTAAAAAGGTAAGAAATATCTGTCAATCAATCTGACCAATGTTTTTTGGGTAATTTAAAATTTCAACCACTGTTTTATAGATTCACAAATGACTGAAGACCTATGTTTATTTCAACACTGCTGGCAGCCTGAAGAAATATAATACTAAGGCCATACTTTAATTTTTGATTTTAAACGTTCTTATTCATTTATTAAGATGTCAATCTAACTTCTTTCATGCCCAAAGCAGGTGGCCCCATGGTAATAATTAGTAAATTGTATCTTCCTGATTCATGTTTATAAAGCTTTTATAATATAACCTCCTGGATCATAGGGAAAATAAATTCCCCCAGTCTCTATATCCAGATTCTCAGCTACAAATCTGAGAATGAATCAACTGCCTTCTTGAAGCTGCTATGGTATGGTTTCAGTATACAACTGTGGATGAAGGGAGAATGTCAAGAAAACCCTAAAAATAATGTGGTGAGTCTGTGAGGCAGCTTTTGGGATATGGATGGAATGCATTCCCCTCCCCAGAAAGACAGAAAAGCATGAGAGCATTCTTCAACATTCCATTTAAAAAATGTTCTATTTTTGCTCTTGAAAAACATTGTTCTCTATTCTGAAAAATACTCCCTCCCAAGAACTATTTCTTCTTATAAATAAGCACAGTTAAGCAGAAGAAACCAACACATTGACCATTTCTTGTAAATGTATTTCTTACTGTGTACCTCTAGCCTGTCACCTCTGCCAAGAGGCGAGAATTGTGCTTTCTCATCAGTTTTCTGGAATCACCTTTGGTCACTGTATTGATCAGTTTCATTGTTGTTTTCCTTTACTTTATTGAGGTTATCATTTATTTTGCATCGAAGTCTCTATAAGTTCCTCTGAAATTTTCATAGCCATCATTTCTTACATAGCACGTGGTAGTTGCTAAACAAATGTTTATTGACTGTTGATTATTGTAGGACTACAAAAAAGTGGCCTGCTATAGAATATTATTTGACAAAAGCCTGCATCTTCCCTTCTTGTATCTTTATTTAGGGTACCTTCCATTTGTATGTTAGATTCTCATAAAAAATTTATAGAATGGGAGAAGTAGGCATGTGAATTGGCTGTATTATAGTCTATATATATATTTAAGTGTGATATTTTTCCAAGTCCTGTCCACCTTAAGATATTTTTTCAACTCTCAAAATTGTGTCATCTTAACCAAGACCTCTTTGTGTCTGTTTGGTTTGTCTAGTCCAGCTGTTCTTCCCAAATTAATTTTCTTCTTTCTGCTTTTTCAAGCAGTAGCTTGGGGACAGTAATGTGAGAATTCACATTCGAGGATTTCACTGTCACTGATGGATAAAATAATTCATTATAAAATTACTCACAAATCTTTATCTGTTGTTCATCTGAAGCCCTTAGGAGTCACTGAAGACCTCAATATAAGCTCACCATTCTATTTTTAAGTCCAGGGCAGTGGTCCAGCAGGTTCACATTGTGCTTTTCCCCTGCTGTTTTGGGGAGCTTTTTAATACTGATTATTAATGCATGTCAATTTCAGAACCCCAAGATTAGGGAAGAAATATTTTCTGTCCCTAATGATTGGGAAGAGAATGGCCTCTCTGTATTCTAATTCTGTAAAGTCTAAGTCGCTGAATTTTTCACTAAGCTTTATACCAAATACTCAGAATGGAGTAAAGTTGAGTTTATCTTTATCTGGTGACAAAACTGATCACACAGGTATAAACAAATAAGACTTGAAAGAAGAGGAAAATGTCTCAAAAGAAAGATGCAGGTTTACTAGGAAGAGATAACCATTTAGGGGATGAAAAGTAGATAAATTACTCAGGCCTCAGTAGTAGGCACAGTCAGGCAAGATATGTCCTCAGATAGT
Source organism: Gymnobelideus leadbeateri (assembly GCA_011680675.1). Taxonomy (NCBI): domain Eukaryota; kingdom Metazoa; phylum Chordata; class Mammalia; order Diprotodontia; family Petauridae; genus Gymnobelideus; species Gymnobelideus leadbeateri. The sequence continues at coordinate 10,774 of WOXC01003786.1, read as the reverse complement.
ATTCTATAAATTGGTTAGTGAGCAAGGGAAAGTTTCAGCTGATTCTACTTGTGATTATTCTTGAGTAGCATTGTCCTCCACTTGTGATTGGCTATCTAGGCTTTTTTATTCTCCCCCTTCCCTTTGAGTTTAAAGTTCCTTTGTTTAGATTCTGAAGACTTCTGGCAAATATATTTGATCAGTCTTTGTTAGTTGCACAACTTTCTTGACCAAGAATCTCTCATTCCTGTATTTCTTAGCAGTCACCTAGAAATTTAAAAGCTTTGCTCAGATGATGCCTTCTTAATTAGCTGTTCACTTTGCACTATCTTTGGTCATCAACATTGATTAAAACACTATGTTCACATGAAATACCAGAACTGGGTAGCAGTCATCAGGTTGACCAGTCTTGGAAGAGTATCGTGTCATCAGGCCTGTGCCATTGGCATTGTCAGACTGACTAGCAGCTGCTTCTTGGTTGGGAGTCATCAACTACAACTGCTAGTTTCTTTTTCCTTATTGAATGATATTTTCCCTAATAACACCTGTCATCTACAGAATTTGCTACTATGTCTCAGCTGTCTTCTCATCAAGGAGCTTTCATCTGCTCTACCCTCTATTTTGGGGATGGCCCAGGTTCACCCTTATTCATTCCTCTCTTGACTGTGCTTCTGACTTTGGATATGGCCACTCCTCACTTTTGACTCCTTTCCAACTCCGTTTTATGTATTCTCTTTCTTCCATTAGAATGAGTAATTTATCCTTGAGGTCAGGGACAGCTTTTTTGCTTGTATTTGTATTCCCTGTGCTTTGCACAGTGCCTGGCACATACTTCATACTTAACAAGTGTTTGTTGCCTAATTGTGGTTTCTTGAAGAACAATTGTGGTTTTTTCTTCAGAAGGTGCTGTGCCCTTCTTTTTGAGAAAATTGTAATAAAGGCTTCTCATATCTATTACTTAGATGAAAATAGTTAACATTCTTTTTTCATATCTCTTCTTGTGATATTCTTCTACCACTGTCCTCCTGACATATATCAGGGTTCACTGTTCTTTGTCAAATCCTTTTATCTTCTAATTTTTTGAAGGAAAACTTCATTCTCCAATTGCCTGTCAAATGGAGAGGTATTCCTCAAGCCTTGTTATTTTCTCTTTTTTAGGAAGGAGGTCACCTCTTTTTGACACAGCAACTATTTGTGCAAGGATAAAAGACAAATATAACTTATATGTTCTTGCAAAATTCTCTCTATTCTCAATTATTTCTGGAAGCAAGTTTCTCCATCTTTTGTGATTCTTGCTAGTGTCTCTTTTGGATAGCTCCCCCAGAATACAATCATCAAGATAATTATTGTATTAGTCCTCAAGTTTAAAGAAAGTGCTCTCTGATTCTGCTCCATTTCTAAGAGATTTGAAGTTTGCAAATTGTAACAGAAGCTGGCAGCAATGAGCAAGAACATGGTCTGACTTTGAGCATAAGGAATTCAGTGAAACATTGGAGTATTTGTATAAAGTGACAAAGTGAAAAAAAAACAGAACCAAGAAAAATTATATCTGGTGACTATAATTGCTTAAATAATAATTTCAAAATACTTGAATTTCAATTAATTATAATAAACAATCTTGTCTTGGAGAATTAATCAGGAAACGTGCCTTAGTATAGAGGATGGGGCTTAGGGATATATGGAATACAGTATATTCTGTCATAAAGGATTGCTTTATCAGTTATATTTTTTTTTCAATTTTTTGATGTTCAAAGAACACTTCAGTCTTTTGGGGGAATTTAAGGTGAAATGACTTAAAAGATATACATATATAACATATCTCATATTTTATAGATATAATTTATAATATTTTTTTTTTTTGCTTTTTGGAGGGCAATTGGGGTTAAGTAACTTGCCCAAGGTCACACGGCTAGGTTTTTGTTTGTGTGTGCATTAAGTGTCTGAGGCCAGATCCGAACTCAGGTCCTTCTGACTCCAGGGCTGGCGCTCTATTCACTGCGCCACCTAGCTGCCCCTTATAATTTATAATATACATTATAAAAGACAAAATATTTTAAAATGAGTAAATAAATGAATAAATAACTTAAAAAAAAAGAACGTGATCTTTCCTCACAACAACAGGCTCTCTGAAATTTGGAGACTATTAACTCCTGGGCATTAGAGCTTGCTAGCTATGGCTATCTTGTGCTGTGGGACTAAAATGTCTTCTGAAAAAAATATTTATTAGTGAATTAGTTTGTACTCTCAAGAAATACTAAGTATTGCAAAGGAAATGATTCTCTTTACATTAACTTACCAAAATTTATTAGCTATCATTCCGTTAAGTTGAATATAATAGGAGCTCCTTCTTAATATAAAAAGACATTAAACAGACTTTTAATGTCTTATGCTGAATATTATTTTTTTACCATATAATCCAAATTGCTCATATATTAAAAAAAATCAACATGAGATGCAGTGGACATTAGAGTTAGGAAGACCCAGGTTCACTGAACACTTCATTGTTCATTCATTTTCAGTTGTGTCTGATTCTTTGTAACCCCCATTTGGGGTATTCTTGGCAAAGATACTGGAGTGGTTTGCTATTTCCTTCTCCAGCTAATTTTACAGACTGAGGCAAATAGTCAAGTGACTTGCCTGGGGTCACACAGCTAGTAAGAATCTGAGGCCATATTTGAACTCAGTAATATGAGTCTTCCTGACCTTCCTGACTCCAGTCCCAGAACACTAGCCACTGCACCACTGAACCTCCCTGAGAGTTAAACATGGATGGAGAGTCCCCAGACCAGTGAAATAAGAGATCTTTGATGTATTAATATATGCTTTTTGATAATTAGTTTTACTTGCACTTTCTATAATTTTAAATTTAACTATGGTTATGTAGTGACATTGTGTCAAAATATTATTTCTAGCAATTTAAAGCCCATGATGTGACGCTAAGCTAATCCCATCTTACAGAGGGACTCAAGGTACAATAAAGTTAGAAGGGTTTCTCATACTTTAACCTTTTATTTTCAGGATTCTCCTTGTCTCTTAAGAGTCCTTCCTCAATGGCTTCTGATATTGGTAGCTACATTTAAAGTAACTTGGAGTCTGTTAGAAATATTATAATGCTATAAATTACAGTAATCATTATTGACCACAAATTGACTGTTTGCCATGATATATATTACTACATAGTTCAAATATTAATATTTTATCCTAGGTACAAATACAAGCCTTCATGAGCAGTGCTTTTGGGAAAATCTTGTCTTCTCAACATGCTCTTAACCAACTTCAGCGGTATTTATTAATAATTTGAATATAGCATAATTTAAAACATTGTGTTTGTAAATGAAACAGTCTTAAGTTTGGAAGTCTTAAGTTCAGTTATCATAGTCATAACATTCTCTATAATAATGATAACTTCAGAAAGTTATGGTTAAAAAGCATAATATAACATGTTATCTTTTTCATTGACAATTTTAGAAGATTTCTTAATATAAAAAGACATTAAACACACTTTTAATGGCTTATACTGAATATTATTTTTATACCATATAATCCAAATTTCTCGTATATTTAAAACAAATTCCTTATATACTACAGTGGAGACAAATAATCTTTGACCAGCTTTATAACTGATATAATTTCTTTCTCCTTCCTTCCCTCCTTCCCTCCCTCCCTTTTTCCTTCCTTCCTTCCTTCCTTCCTTCCTTCCTTCCTTCCTTCCTTCCTTCCTTCCTTCCCTCCCTCCCTCCTTCCCCCCTTCCCTCCTACCCTCCTTTTCTCTTTCCCTCCTTTTCTCCTTCCTTCCTTCCATCCTTCCCTCCTTCCTCACAGAAATATTTACTTCAAGATATAACCACAATGAATAGAGCACCAGCCCTGGAGTCAGGAGGACCTGAGTTCAAATCTGGCTTCAGACACTTGATACACTTACTAGCTGTGTGACTTTGGGCAAGTCATTTAACCCCAACTGCCCTCCAAAAAAAAGATACAACCACAAACATACACACTTAATTACCCAGCACATATAACACGTATACTATCCTACCCCCTTCCCAGCATCTGTCTCTGGGAAAGGAAACAGGATTAGGTCCATAGCTTAGCTACCACTCTCTAGTCCAAAAACCTCTCAGGCTTACATCCTAGGGACCCTGGCTTTTCAAGGCTTCCCTGATGGGCTCCCAGTTGTATACCCGGGCTGCACTCCTGGCTCCAAGGCTGCTGTAACTTGAACTCCTGGGTCCATGAGGATAACCTCCAGCATCTGAAAATGAGGAGGACAAACAACACAGAAAAAAAAAAAAACCAAACACCCCTATTCCCATTTCTTAGAGCTGAAGTAAAAGAGAGGGATCAGGGAAAACAAAGTCTTTCCTCTCTTAGAAGTTCATTTCACGACATTTTGACTGTGAGTGAACAATTAAAAGTGACTGAAAAGAGCAGAAAAATAGCATAAAAGGGCTGCAATTTCTAATAGTAAAATCAGAACTCCCTTCTCTTCCCCACAGAGCCAATCAGAACAGGCTGGTGGCTGCTCTCTAATAATTACATGTATGGGTCAGGGATAGCAGGGTTGGGGGCAAGTAGAGGCAGGAATAAGGGCCAGAAGGAATGGTTTCAATGTTATTCCCAGTGGCCACAACAGCTACTTTGAAGAAATAACAAGAGTTGGCTGATCTGGGTTTTTTTGTCCTTGCTCCACCCTAGATGGGCTAATTGACCTTGAGCAAGTCACAATCCTGAAATCATTTTCTTTTTCAGTAAATTGAGTATAACTTACAACTTACCTCAAGGGGTTGGTATTCAGATAAAATAATATTTAAAGGTGCTTTTAAAAAGTAAATATGTTATGAAAGCATGAAGATCCTAATCATTATTATAAATACCTAGCATTTATGTAGAGCTCTGAGATTTGCAAAGGGCTTTTTTTTTTAAATTAAATTATTTATTTTTAGTTTTCAACATTTTGCTTTCATAAGTTTTAAATTTTCTCTCCCTTCCTTTGCCTTCCCTCTCCAAGATGGCATGTAATCTGATATAGGCTCTATGCATATATTCCTATTAAACACATTTTCACATTAGTCATGTTTCATAGAAGAATTATAACAAATGGGAAAAAAACATGAGATAAAAAAACAAAAAAGAAAATAGTTTCCTTCATTCTGCATTATGACTCTGGAATTCTTTCTCTGGATGTGGCTGGCATTTTCCATAGTGTGTCCTTAGGAATTATTTTAGGTCCTTTCATTGCTGAGAAGGGCTAAGTCTATCAAAATCAGTCCTCTCACACTGTGGCTTACTGTGTACAATATTCTCCTGGTTCTGCTCCCCTCATTCAGCATCAGTTCATATAAGTCTTTCCAGGTTTCTCTGAAGTCTGCCTGTTCATCATTTCTTATAGCACAATAGTATTTCATTACATTCATATACCACAACTTTGCAAACTACTTTTCAAACATTATGTTATTTTGTCCTCTCAAGAATCTGGGAAGATAAATGCCATTATTATCCCCCTTTTGTAGATGAGGAAATTGAGCAGAGGTTAAGAGGCTTGCTTAGGGTCACACATCTAGTAGCTGAGGCTGTACTTGAACCTAAGGCTTCCTGACTTAAGGTACAACACTCTATCTACCATACTACCTCACTGCAAAACATACTACTAGAGATCGATTTTTCTGACGGCTGTGGTTATTTGGTGGCAACTTATTTTGCCATAAATACTATGACTCTAAAGCTTCCTGAATATAATTTTTTTAATGTAGAGTTGATATGTGCATTCACATCACAAGCATGTGTTAAATATATAAATACATTCAGGTCAGTTCAGTTCTAGCAACAAATTCTTGAATATGTTTCATCAGTGGTTAAGTAGTAATTAATTAATGAACTAATTCCATTTCAATTACTTTTAGATTTCAAAAGCTGAACATTCCATGCCTTCAGTTAGAAATTGCACATACCATTCAACGTATTCTTCAGTTTTATGCTGCTGAACTTGAATCTACAAAAAAGGTAAGTGTTCTGTTCAAATTGGAAACTTGAATAATGTATTCATATAAAATATTTCTTTTGAAAATCTTTGATACCATTTGGCTTTTAGGCCTAAGGTAATTCTTCAGGACAATTAGTTGTATACCTCTTTACTACCCTAGATGACTGATTTTGTTCCACAGGAGCCATTTTTGTATTTTTGCCCATAGAAATATATATAATCTAGAGAAAGATTATTGTATATTCATTGTAACCAGGTGCTCACTCTTTTATTTCTTCCTCAGAACTGAGTATGATGGTAGAAATATGTAGATGTGTGCAGGTGGGAGGTAGGCAAGAAAATGTGTTATGTCATTATTGAGCAGCAGGTTGTTGGCCATAATGTTCTACTCTTTAGGTGGTAGCTACCGTAGACAACATATTGGTTTAACAATGGGAAAATGAATGTGAACTATTATGTTTACCATCATATATTTGACATCAGTTTTTAAATTATAGCTTTATCTTGCTAATAAAGAAGACCCTCCCCTTGGCAGAAACATGCCTCCTGTAGCAGGAAAGATACTGTGGGTGAGGCAGCTTTTCCGGAGAATCAGTGAGCCAATCAACTACTTTTATGTAAGCTGATAATTATGTTATACATATGACATTGCTTTGACTAACCGATATATTGTTCCACTTAGTGAAACTTCTTCCATTAAAGGTACTTTATCTCTTGCTATAATCTTAAAATCTTATATCACATCGTATAGATACAGTGGCCATAATTTAATATTTGATGCCTTACTATACATACATACATATATGTGTATGTGTATATACACACATATATGTAATTTTCTCTACTTACATATTAAACCTTTTCTTTAACATTTGGATTTTTTTGTAGAGTTTTCAGTTCCAAATTCTATCTCTTCCTCCCCTCCCCATAGTAAGCAATCAGATACAGGTTATACATGTGCAGTTATGTAAAACATTTGCATACTAATCATTTTGTACAAGATGACTTGAATAAAAGAAAAAGAATAGAAGAAAGTAAAAAAATAGCATGTTTCAGTTTGTTTTCAGACAATGTCAGTTCTTTCTCTGGAGGCAGATAGTATACTTCATCATTAGTCCTTTGGTATTGTCTTGGATCATTGTATTGCTGAGAACAGCTAAGTCACTCACACTTCTTCATGGTACAGTACTGCTGTTACTGTGTACAATGTTCTGCTAGTTCTGCTCCTTTCACTTTTCACAAGTTCATGTAAGTCTTTCCAGGTTTTTCCTGAAATCATCCTATTAGTCATTTCTAATGACTAATAATATTCCATCAGAATCCTATACCACGTCTTCTTTAGCCATTTCCCAGTGGATATGCATCCCTTTGATTTCCAATTCCAACCACAAAAGAGCTGCTATAAATATTTTTGTACAAATAGGTCCTTTTTTCTTTCTTTTTTTTTGATGTCTTTGACATACAGACCCTAGCAGTGGTATTACTGGTTCAAAGGGTGTGAACAGTTTTATGGCATGGTCCAAATTGCTCTGAAGAATGGTTGGATCAGTTCACGCCCCAGTTTTCCCACATTTCCTCCAATATCCATCATTTTCCTTTTTTGTAATATTAGCCAATCTTATATGTGTAAGTACCTCAGAATCATTTTAATTTGAATTTCTCTAATCAATAGTAATGTAGAGCATTTTTTCCTATGCCTGTAGAGAGCTTTGAATTCTTCATTTGAAAACTGCCTGTTCATATACTTTGACCAGTATCAGTTGGGGAATGACATATCTTTATAACTTTGACTCAGTTCTCTATGCATTTGAGAAACAAGATCTTTATCAGAGGTAATTGTTGCAAAAATTTCCCCTCAGTTTTCTGCTTTCCTTTTAATTTTGGTTGCACTGGTTTTGTTTGTCCAAAAACTTTTGAATTTTATATAAGCAAAATGATATGTTTTATATTTTGTAATTCCATCTATATTTTCTTTGGTCCTAAATTCTTCCCTTTGTCCATAGATCTGACAAATAAACTATTTCATGCACTCCTAATTTGCTTATGATATTACTCTTTATCTGTAAAGCATGTACCCATTTTGACCTCATCTTGATATATGGTGTGCGATATTAGTCTATACCTAGTTTCTGCCATACTGTTTTCCAATTTTCTCAGCAATTTTTGTCAAACAATAAGTTTTTGTTCCAAAGACTTGGATCTTTGGGTTATATATACTAGACTGCATGTATTTCTTATGGCATGAAAATAATTTATTACTTGCTTCTTTTATATATATATATATATATATATATATATATATATATATATATATATATATATATATGAAACATTTAATGTTACAACCTCGAATTTCAGATCCATTTCCTTCCTCCCTTGTCACCCATTCCTTCTTGGGAGATAAGTAATTCAGTATGTGTTGTACATGTCTAGCTATGCAAAACATTATCATAGTAGATATATTGTACAAGGCTGCTTATAATTCCTCCCACTCATCCCACCCCCCACCTGGTCCATTCCCTACATGATCCTGTCCCTCTTCTATAGTGGGTACTTCCAACCTCCCCTCACCCCAAGGATGCCCTCCCATCCATCATCCCTCCTCTCATCCCCCTTCCCCCTATCCTGCTGCAGGTTGAGATATCCCATTTAGTATGTATGTCATTTTCTCTCTGAACCAGATTCAATGTGAATGTGGTTTTGCCTTTTTAGCCTTCCTTATTCTCCCCCTCCTTTGCAACCACTTCCCCTACATGAGATAGTTTACCCTACCGTGTCTCTCCCCATCTCCTCTTGCCACTTTCCTCTCTCACCTCATAATTTCATCCCTTGAGTATTCTCCCTTCCCAACAAATTCAACCTATGCCCTCTATCCATATATAACTGTAACCATATACACATACATTCACATATGTATTCATGTGACCACACCCCCTTCTTCATTATTTTCATAGTGAGAAAGATATCATCAGTCACAGTTATTGCTTTTCCATATAGGAATGTGAATAGTTCAACTTTGATAAGTTCCTTTTGATTTCTTTTCCCTGATTACCTTCTCAGGCATCTCTTGCTTCTTGTGTCTGGATGTCAAATTTTCTATTCAACTCTGGTTTTTTCCCTCAAGAATGCTTGAAAGTCCTCTATTCCACTGAATGACCATATTTTCCCCTGAAACAAAATACTCAGTTTTGCTGGGTAGGTGACCCTTGGGTTCATTCCCAGTTCTTTTGCCCTCTGGAATATCATATTCCATGCCCTTCGATCCTCAGTGTAGAAGCTGCCAGGTCCTGGGCTATTCTGATTGTGTTTCCACAATATTGAAATTGTTTCTTCCTGGCTGCTTGGAGTATTTTCTCCTTGATCTGGGGATTCTGGAACCCGGCTATAATATTTCTGGGAGTTTTCTTTTTGGGATCTTTTTCAGGAGGTGATCTGTGGATTCTTTCAACCTCTATTTTGCCCTCTGGATCTAAAACATCAGGGCAGTTTTCCTTGAGAATTTCTTGAAGGGTGATTTCTAGGTTCTTTCTTTGATCATGGCTTTCAGGTAGTCCAATAATTTTTAAATTGTCTCTCCTGGATCTATTCTCCAGGTCAATGGTTTTTCCCAAGAGATATTTCACATTGCCTTCTAATCTTTCATTTGTCTGGATATGCTTAACAGCATCTTGATTTCTCATAAAGTCACTAGCTTCCATTTGCTCCAGTCTGACTCTGAAGGAATGAATCTCCTCAGTGAACTTTTGAGATTCTTTTTCCATCTGGCAAATTCGAATTTTTAAGGCATTCTTCTCCTCATTGCCCTTTTGGGCCTCCTTTGCCATTTGAGCTAGTCTGTTTTTTAAGGTGTTGTTTTCCTCAGTCAGGCTGTTGACCCTCATTTCATACCTTTCCTGCATCCTTCTCATTTCTCTTTCTAATTTTTCCTCCACTTCTCTTATTTGATTTTTAAAGTCCTTCTTAAGGTCCTCTATGGCCTGCAACCCACTCATGTTTTCCCCTGGGGCTTTTGGAGCAGGACTTCTGACCTCACAGTCCTTTTCCCGCTCTATGCCCCCAAAATAGGGAGTCTAGGGTTGCATTTTTCTGTTTCCTTTGCCTTGGCATGTTGCCACTTAATTGCTTGACTTTTGGGCTTGTTGCCACACTATGGCTTTAAGGCCAGATAGAGGAATTTTCGTCCTGAACGTGTGGGGGGCAACTTCCGTTTCTGGCAAGCTATAAACCCACCCACAACTTCCACCCTAGATCACAATCCAGATCCAGGAGGTTAAAGCAAGAGCGATTACCCCCCAAGACTGATCGCTGGATCTCCCCACGATTTATAGGCTGGGAGCCGGAAATGCCTATGAAAACTACAAAATGGCGTGTCTCCTCAGCGGCTTCTAGCCCCCAGGGGAGGGAGCTGACTCATTCCCCAAATACAGGTCCCAAAGTCCATAGGACACTAACCTCTTACTTTGTCCTAGGCATGTCTATGTTGATAATTCTGGAGTCTCCACAGCTCCTGGTGTTCTGGGGTTCCTCCAGCCGGCTGCTGGCCCTGCCACCCTGGGGCTAAAACCTCAGCTCACAAGGACCTGGGCTCGGCTTGGCTCCTGCACTCTGCACTCTGCATGCTGCCAGGTCCCAGACCGCTGTGTTCGTCCTTCCTGCAGGGCTGCTGGGCTGTCCTCAGCGGGAGGTCAGCTTCTCTGTGTCGTTCTGTGGGTGCTGGGGCTCCAGAAGTTGTTCAGAGTCCCCTTTTACATAGTTTGGGGGGAATCTGGGGGCAGAGTGGCTTGGATGAGCTGTTTCTACTCCGCCATCTTGGCT